>JBBMKA010000009.1:4207699-4297681 GCA_037833695.1 Sechiopsis laciniata | reverse complement strand
TATTTATTTTGATATATATATATATATATATATATATATATATATATATATATTTGTAAATGTTTTAAATTTTTAAGTTAATTTTTGGAAATTAAAACTATTTTTAGAAATTTATTTAGGTTTTTCTAAACTTCATTAAGAATTCAAATATTTTAGAAAACACAATTTTCAAAATTATAAAATAAAAGAAAAATTGTATCGGATAAATTCTTCTCACAATCTAATTATAAATGTAAAAAATATTACAATATAACCATAACATTACAACATAAATATTTGTCTAAATTTTGTATGAAGAGGAGTGCTTTAGGCTTTTTTTTTTCTAGAAAAAGTAGCCATAAACTAACAAAAGAAAAACAAATTAAGATTCATTGAAGTAATTAAATATTAAATTTGAACATTTAAATAAAATACTGAGACCAAAAACGATTATTTGAAAAATGTATGTATATCATATAAATATGCAATTGTTTTCATGAATTTAAAGAACAAAAATAAAATGGAGGGTATAAAAATTTAAACTATGAATTGAGTGGGCAAAAAAGGCACTAGCTTTTGGAATTCAGAAGGTCTCTTTTTATTTGTCATTTGGTAATTATTAAATTGTCCTCTCTCTCAACCTTCTCTCAATTTGGTCAAAAATTAAATAAGAAAATAGTCCATTCACAATCCAATAATTTAATGTAAAATGGTAGTGGGGTTTCTTTTAAGAAAAAAATAATGGTAGTGGTTAGTGGTTACTTCAAAACTGTTTTCACCCTTTTTAATGTTTTTTCTCGACGAATATACGTAGATCCTTGTTTAATAATAATTTTTTATTTAGCATAATTTGATTTTATATATATATATATATATAATTTTATCATAATTGAAGATAAAAAATTCGAACACATGATAAAAAATTATTAGGTATATAATTAAAAAAAAAGAATAAATATATATTAATACAACTTAAACTATTATAATAGTAAAAAATTAGTCTTTAAAATGTTTATAGATTAAAATGAAATTAAAATCGGAATAGTTATTTTATAAAAATAACATGGGTAAGAAGATAGGCATGAGGGTCTAACTAAATAATAATTGAAAATGACTTGGCAAGAGTAATGGAAGGATAAGTTCAATAAATTTTACCAACCCCACCCAATAATTTTGACTTTGTTGTTCAATGTTTGACTCTCCCTCTCATTTTTGCTTTTATTTATTTATTTATTTTAAGGTTGAAATATTCCACTTTCTTCTTTCTCATTTATGATATTCTAACTTCTCCACACCCACATTCACACCTTTTTCTTATGGTGAATTTACTTAAATATCCTCATTTTATTTTGCCATTTCAATACAACTATGATTTATATGGTATCTCGTCACGTGATTTTGTGACCAAATAAAAATCGAAAATGTAGTGTTCAATAATGGAATGGTCGATGTTAATTATCTTGATTGCTGGTAATGAATTTACTCTACAGATTGAAACTTAAAAATTGATAATTGACTTTCATATTATTATAATTTTAGAATTTGATGAAAAATACATTATTAATTTTTGAGTTTGAAATATAGTTTCTATTTGGTTCATATGCTTTAAAATTGAACATTTTCCTCACATTTTAATGAACTCTATTTTGAGTGTATGAAATAAAAAAATTGCTAGGTACATAACCTCGACTAAAATGAGGACTATATTAATTTAAAATTCAATATATTTATAAAGTGATTATTTTAATTTTGACGTAAATTTAATTTTTAAAAGAAAATAAATATAGAAGTAAATAAAAAAACATAAGATTAAAAGCAGACATTATTGAAATGTTATGAATGAAAGTGTTTAATTTTGAAATATAGAAAATTTAAGGATTAAAAAGATGATTTTATTGAATTTTTTCTTGGCTAGAGCTCTTCTTGAATTGATCGATTTTTGACTCTTTAACCAAACTCAATTCAAACCGAGAATGATATTATGTGTGTTTGTACGATTGTATCAAAATAAGAAGCCATGCAACTTTTTTTTATAATGTTTATGGATTGTAAGCAGAACTTTGAAATGAAAAGAAGGGTATATATATATATATATATATATAAATACAATCTAATAATCCAAATCAACCAAACTAAAAAAAATATAAGTTAGAATTGTTCTAATATATAAGATCGAACGAGTTATCTATGAATTATCCAAAAACAATTGATACACACAACAAACTCATCCAATATCAAATATCATGTACTCCTCTAACAAATAATTATAACATTCAGTTTTATTTAAAAAAAGTTAAATTAAAAGAAGAATGATAAAACACTAAGCAATTAAAAAGCAAGAGGTATTTCAAAGAAAGGAAAACTATAATTAGCTTTATTTTTGTTTTTAAAATTTTAAAAATATTTTAAAATATTAAAGGAATTTTAAAAACTAAAAAAACGTAGCTTTTAAAAATCAGTTTTTTTTTTTTTCTAGAAAAATGCTATAAAAATGAGAAAATACACTACAAGTAAAGTTTGAACCCACAAATTTGAGATTTATTAGATCAATAATATTTTAAAATAATTTTATTTTATTTTATTAAATATAAAAAATAATAAAATTTGATTTTTTTTAAAAAAAACAAAAAACCGTTATCAAACGTATTTTTAGATCTCATTTGATAACTATTTGGTTTTTGAAATTTAAGCCTATAATAAGTACCTTATCATATGTTTTTTTTTATTTGGATATGTACATCTCACCTATATTTGTAGAAAGCAAACCAAAATTTGGAAACAAAAAAAAGAAGCTTCCAAAAACTTGTTTTTGTTTTTGAAAGTTTGTTATCATTCACATACTTTCTTAAGAAAAGATGAATACATTGTGGAAAAGGTGGAACATATTGTAGGAAATTTGAGTAAGAATAGACTTAAATTTAAAAAACCAAAAATAAAAATTCAAATAATTATCAAACGGGGCCTTAGTTTTTAGTTTTTAAAAAACAAAAAACAAAAAATATCAAACATATATGATTTTATTTTTTAAAACCAAAAATCAAAAACCAAAAAGTAAAAAAAAAAAAAAAATGGTTATTAAACGAAGTCTAAACTAATGTTTCGGTTAAGCAACTATACATAACCATAAACAAGAAGTTTAAAAGACACACATATATTTTCTCAAAAAAAAAAGAAAAGACACATATATATGACCTTCTCCCTATTGAAAGTGCTGCAAAATTATAAGTTTAATATGTTTGCCTAAACTTTAATTACAAAAAAAAGCCTAAACTTTAATTACATGCAGTTTGGCTCCTTCGAAGTAGTTGGAGGTAAAGTTCGAAATTCAATGAGACTCGAACAACTCTTGGTGGAAGGTGACCAAGTACGAAAAAATAAAAATTTGAAGCTTGTTTTTTTAGAGCATCCTTTGGATCCCTTGGGAAAAGGGGATTGCTCGCTACATCAGGTTTCTTGAGGCATATGTCTCTTGGGGTTTGGGTGTAGCCCCAAAGACCTCGTCTTTTTCATAGAGATATTTTTTGGCTACCCATTTATGTGTTTTTGCACTTTCATTTTATTCTATTTTTTTGTTTGTTATTTGAATTGTTTGTTCCGTTGGAGTCAGTTTGGGAGTTGTTGGTAAAAGAACCCAAGCTTGAAGAGTCTTTTCGTCTTCCTTGAGCAGTAAAAATACATCAGAACGAAGAAAACAAACAGAGACACTTAAACACAGAGAAAACTCACCTCGAGGATTCAAATTTAAACCTTTTACTGCATAAAAGAGAAAATTCAAGAAGATACTTACAAACCACCATTCAAGCACTACTTAAAGAACAAACCTTAAAAACAAAGAAAAAAAAAAAAAAAAAAAAAAACATAAAAAATGGAGAGGAAGTGGGGGCACCAGCAGTGATCGTTCGAACGCATACGAAGGCTAGAGTGCCCACCACTCTACAACGGCTCAGCTATCCTACAACCAGTAAGTTCTACCTTCTGAAATTTAGAAGATTTACAGTTATTGCCAAGAGATTTTCATTTATTGTCAAGATTTGTTCCTTTCATAGATGGAGAAGTTGTTGTACGAAAAACTGAAGGCCGCGTCCTTGTCATCAATGCAATGTCCTTTTCATCAATGTGTTTATTCTTATCTCCACTGTGCTTGTCCTCATTGTGATTATTTTCATCTTTCCTCAAACTGGTGGTAGGCCTTGGTCGAACACCAAGTTTATCCCTAAGTCCTTTGAATTAACTTTAGGCAAGGGCTTTGTAAAAATGTCGGCTAGCTGATTTTGAGAGGGAACACATCGAGTAATAAGAGTCCCAATGGCCACTTTCTCTTTTACACAGTGATAGTCCAACTCTATATGCTTAGTTCGAGCATGAAACACTGGATTCACCGACATCTGTAAAGCACTAAGATTATCCCAGAAGCTTAAGGGGTCTGAAAGTAGGTATAATAAGTTCTCGAAAGAGATGTGTGAGCTAGGTGATTTCAGCTATTGTTGTAGCCATGACATGATATTCATCTTCTGAGCTAGAACGAGATACAGTAGACGACTTCTTTGATGACCATGAATTTAGATTAGAGCCCAGGTAGACACAAAAACCTGTTGTGCTTCGTCAAGTTATTGGACATCCTCCCCAATCAGCGTCACAAAAGGCGTATAGGTGATGACTACTATGTTTGTAAACAATGATTCCATATTGCGAGGTGCCAACTAAATACCTTAGAATTTGTTTTACCTCATTTAGATGCTTGTAAGTAGGAGCTTGAAAGTGTTGACATACTTTGCTTACTGCATGAACTATGTCTGGCCTTATAAGAGTAAAGTATTGTAAAGATCCTACTAGAGTTCTATAGTTAATTGCATTCATTGGTTCATCATCAGAGTTGGTACTTAGACAAGGAGCAAGGGCCATTGGTGTGGCACTTATAGATTCTCGATTCCAGCCTATTAGAAGGTCTTAATTATTTTTTCTAAGCTAGCATCAGACCATCTTGTGTGGTGTTCACCCCCAAGAAAAAGTGTAAAGCTCCAAGGTCTCTAATAGAAAATTCTATGCTTAGATGAGAGATAAGGTTTGTCAATCGATCATCATTATTTCTTGTCAAGATGATATCATCCACATATATTAGCATTAATAGGATGATGTTGTTATGTTTATAATAAATAAAGATTCATTAGAGTGACAAGAAACAAATTCGATATGCATTAAAAATTTAGATAGTCTATTAAACCATGCCCTTGGGACTTGTTTCAACCTATGGAGAGCTCAGTTGAGCCTGCACACTACATATGGTTGTTTCTCATTGATAAAACCAAGTGGTTGGGCAATGTAGACATCTTCCTTGATAAGCTCATGTAAAAAGTTATTTTTGACATCCAGCTGCTTAATGTTCCATTTGGAAGTGACGGCTATATCAAGGACAATCCGAATAGTAGTTGGCTTAATGACAGGACTAAATGTCTCATCGAATCTAGGCCTTCCACTTGGGAGTACCCTTGAGCAACTAGACGAGCCTTATAACGATCTAGAGTTCCATCTTCTTTTAGCTTCACTTTAAAAATCCATTTAGATTAAATAATATTTGTGTTTGATGGAGGTGAAACTAGGTCCCATGTTTCATTTTAATGGAGAGTTTGGAGCTCCTCCTCCATTGCACATTTCCAATGTGGAATTTTTAAAGAAAATTTGTAGGATCTTGGTTCAACCATAACATCAACAGCAAGGAAAGCTTTCTTTTTCTCACCCTTTTGATTTTTAAGGTGTTTGACTGATGTGTATAGCTTAGGATCTAAATTTGGATTTTAAGCTAACTTGCGTCTTGTGATCAT
Source organism: Sechiopsis laciniata (assembly GCA_037833695.1). NCBI lineage: Eukaryota > Viridiplantae > Streptophyta > Magnoliopsida > Cucurbitales > Cucurbitaceae > Sechiopsis > Sechiopsis laciniata. The sequence goes on along the minus strand of JBBMKA010000009.1, from coordinate 4,291,883 downwards.
TGAATGAGTGGAGTCAGTTGGAGTCTCAGCTTCTCCAAATTGTATTTGTGTGGAGTTTAACTGAGCATCATTATTACCTGCACAGGAAATGTCAAAATCAATGCTCAAATGCTTACTAATGTTAGGTATAGAATTGGAATCAAGATGATTAAGGTTTATAAGGAACTCATTTGAATGTGTAACACCTGAGCTTGAAAGCTCTATGTTAGAGGGTTTTCTTTTTCACAATGGGTAAACCTCTCGGCAGTTTTTGCACTTGGTGAGCAAGGTTGTTGAGTGGTGTGTTGATTGTTTAGGAATAGATTCAACTTTTGAGATTGAGTTTATAACAGTCGCCCCTTCCCTTTGAGTATCATCAACAATATTAATTATGGGCTCTGACTCATAGGTGGGGATATTTAAAGGATCATTTATCCTTATTTTTCCTTTGTTAGACACATTCTTTGAGCCTGAAGCATTGAGATTGGAATTTGTCGAATGATAATCAGTTAAATGTGAGTCATTTGCTGTTATGGAGCAGTTTTGTTGATTGATCCAATAGCTAGATGATGCTCAGATTGGTGCACCCAACTTGTTTCATGTAGATTACTAATAACAATTATCATTCTTAGTAATAAGATCTATATTTTCAGCCTCCACCAAGTGATCTTTATTGCTCAAAGTGAATGGTATAAAATTAGTTGATGAACCAGTGGTTGTGCTTCTATTCTAGTTTGCATTAGCATCAATCAAGTTTTCTAATTCAAAGATTAAGCTACCTTCTGAGTCTTTCCTTAATCTAGGCAGCTCTAACTGTGTGTTTATGGAGGGTTTACAATTGCTTAAATTTATCATAGGGCCATTGTGTCCTATACTTGTGTTGGTTTTGCACAACTCAAGCCATCCTTCCAAATCTGAAAATGCAGTTACTTCAAGTTGATATGAGTTAGAGGTGTTTGTGTGTGCTTGAAGTTTAAAAGGGTACATTTCTTCATAAAAAAATAACATGTCTCCGGAGTGGCCAGGGTGGTGAACCTTGCCCAAGCTTCCACCTACTGCTAAAAATGCTCATTTGTTCTCTACCTATTTCTGCTGTATGCTGTAATGCCTCGGCCTCTTTTCCTTGTTCAATCATGGCTAGCCAAAAATCTTCCCAGGAGAGTTTAGTCTCACTGAAAAAATCCACTACTGATGCCCCATTAATAGGGGTGTTCATGAGAATATTAAAAACCGATCCGACCGACCAAACTGATCGAATTAATGTTGGTCGGTCAATTTTTTCACAACGGTCGATCGGTGTCGGTTTCAAATTTTGAAAAATCGACAGATTTCGATCGAAAAAAAGATTTAAAACTTTCGACCGAATATGCACGTACAAATAAGAAATTTCATTTTATTTTTTCAGAGATGAAAACTTCACTCACACACTTCTATCATTTCACCTTAAAAACTAATGATGACTACTTTCAAAACACAAAATAGCACACGGTTTTCAAAACAACTTTACTTTAAAAAATACATTATTTTATTTCTCTTTCTTCTAAAACAACTTTTGGGATATCTTTTATCCTTTCATGATCAATTCTTCTCATTTTCTCACCTGATTTTTACAATCATTCTTCTTTCCTCCATGGCCGTTCTTCTCTTCTCCATGGCTGTAAGCTTCTTTTATTTTTTTTAATTTTTTTCTCTTTTCCTTGTTCTTTTTATTTTTAATTTCTTATCTACTATTATTATTTCTTTTGTTCTCCTTTTTCACTCATTTTTATTATTTAGTTCATCAAAGAGTCATACACCGACTATAATGGAGATTTTGTCTTTCTTTTATTTTCTTTTTCACTTATTCATCTTTTTTCTTTCACTTATTCATGTTTAGCTCACTGGGAGTCTCATAACCGATAATAACCGACCAATCGACCTCGAGGTTGATCGACCAAAATCTTAAAAGTCTCTATCACTGATGTTAACCGACCGATGTAAATCGATATGTCAGTGATTGACGTCAGTTTTAGCCAAAAATCGACTCCGATCGACCGATGAACACCCCTACCCATTAAGTACGTCGGCCCTTAAATATGTCTCTTCTACTCTTACATTGCTGGCAATGCTTTCTTCTATGATTGTATTAAGAGATTGTTTGTGCTCTTGATTGGGCAGTTGAGGTTCTGATATTATAGTTGAGGTTCTGGTATTATACCATTGTCCCTCATCCATTGCTTCCGTTTTAACTGCTCTTCCTCTTCTATGGTAATGTCTTCCAAAAATTGTCTACGATTGTAAATCGGACCCCTAGGTTCATAACTCCTAACCTCCCATGTATGCCTCATGTTGCTGCGATCTCCAGGTAGACTGAATTGAAGCTGAAAAATGCTGCTACAATCTCTCCCAAACAGTGACTGTTGTTCCCAGTTAGGATACGCTGAATAGAAATTTGTTGTGTTGGTCTCTTGATGACTCTAAAAAAGAGTCATAATTCTTTATAAATTAGGATTATTGTTTGTGGATTTTATTGAAATATTATGCGAGAAAAGGTTAATCACGCGAAAAAATGTGTAATTCGCTAATGCTCATGCATTTGGGTAATAAAATGCGAGATATGAAAAATAGCGCAAAAACTGAGTAAAATTAGCAAGGTTAGCACAACTTATGCTGATATACTATTTTTGCAGGAATTTTCATTTGCGGAGCTAAGGATCAAAATGCGCAAAGTGCGAACACTGCATGTTCGGAGGAAATGCCAAAGCCTAGACAAGAAAAATAAGGAAAGAATCAATTGGGAGCGAGAAGTTGACTAACCAGACATTATGAGACAGATTGCTGAAATCAAGGGATTCTTACCTTAGACATAAAACACAAATTTGGCAAGCTCGGACAAGGAAAAATTGCATTGATTGATTTGTACCATCTTGGAAGATTCTAGAGTTGACGACGAGGGTTATAAAAGGAGATATTCTGTAACGAGAGAGAGAGAGCCTCTTGTGGAAGCTTAGAGAGGGTTCAGAAAACGAGAGTGAACAAGACAATTGTTATTTTGTTTGTCTGTGTTCTTTTTCTCCTTTATGAACTAAATACATTAGGGTAATGCTAGGAAATAGTGGAGTCGTTTAACATGTGTTAATCAGAAATAGGAAGAGTCTATCCATGGCATGTTAACTAGGTACAAAAAATCAAAAGTAAGTGTTAATCGGCCTTCCACACGAACTAATAGGTTCTAAATCGAAAGAGAAAATAACCTAAGTCTAGTTGCATTTCCAATAGGTTAGTATTTTGACAGCTTTAGTACTTTAAATCGGAGTTTAGGAATAAAAATGTAACTATTGCATGCGAAGCGCTGGGTTTTCACCACATCAAGTTACAATGGAAGCTGGACTTGATGCGAACTGAAGTGGAAGCAGAAGTTTGTGCGACGTAGCATGATAATAGCTCTTACCAAAAGTTTCTATTGATGCACTGCTACTAGCTACCATGAGTATCTTAGCTTAGCCTTATTCTTTCAACTTGTTTATTTCAACCGTTAAGTTTATTACTTTATGCTTCAAAACCAAAAATCTCTACATCATATGCTTTTTACTTCCTGTTTAATCCTGAACATAGCCTTAGATAAGTTACAATCCCTGTGGAGAACGATAATTTACTTATTACTTGCTATAGACCGTATATACTTGCGCGAGTGTGGAAAATCCAACACACATGAGGCATTTAACAGTAGCCTGTTACCACCTGGTCATCTCTTCCGCATAGCCCTTTTGCTGACAAAAAACATGTTTCATGCAGATTAATGTTGTTGTTCCATTACTAATTCGCAAAGTGATGGAATGTCATCTTTGACGCTCATGCTTGTAGTAATGTGATTGAGACTTCTTTCCCTGTTGTTGTATTGCCTTGAATCTCGGTTTGCTTGAAATACAAGTATTCAACCTTTAAATCGATAAAAACTACTCTCACCTTAGTAATACTAATTCTAATTAATCAATCCCCGGCAACGGCACCAAAAACTTGACCTGCGTTCCAGGTGCTAATATAAAGGTACAATAATTAACTCAGAGCATAACCTATTGCTAAGTGTGACTCGGAATCGCTTACGCAGAAGTATACGTGGTGAGAATGCAATAAGTGATAAGTATTTATATTTTATCGTTCTCCACGGGAATTGATGTCTAAAACTAATACTATTAATGTGAGAGTTATGCGAATAAAGTAAAGATGAGTTTGAAGTTGTTTGTGTGTTTTAATTATGAATGCTAAATGTGATTAAACATGAATGCTAACAATAAGTAAACGTGAATGCAATAGTAGTGATAATAAGACAGCCATAGAAGATATTAAGGGTGCGGGACTAGTTATCAAGTTTCATGCTTCCCTATTCTAATAAGTACTTCTGCACTTAATGATTTATGATAGACCCAGCTTCTGCTGCGATCTCAATACTAACTCAGGGCGACAAAAGCGTTAGTAAGGATATTCCTAACACTTCAAATGGTGAAAAGCTTTTCACCTAATTCTAACGTACTATATTGGATCATCCTACAGTTCCTTCTTTAGAACTCGCTGCAAAATACATGTGTGGGTAGCTAATCGACGCATGTATATTAAATAAAAATGTAGTAGTGTAAAACATAATAACCTACACTTCTAACATGCTTCTGCAAATGAATCCTCACCGAAAACTCCTATAACGCAGCATAGCAATAAACACAAATAGAAAGATAAAATCAACCAATTTTATTACTACTACTAAATGTTCACAGCTATAACTACTCCTAAGAAAAATCATAAAAAGTTAGAATTGGTGCGGTTGTAAAGTGTGCAGTCCCTTGTCATCAGCTCCCATGAACAGCACCAGATATTTTTCCTTAAGATTGGCTTTTGGCCAACCAACTAGCTCACCAAACCTTGGTTTCCCTCCTGCTATTTATAGAGATGAATTATTTAGTTAGAAAGTTGATGTGAGTTAGAAAATCTTCATTAATGTAGGATCTCTTGATTTCCGCCGAGATTTCTTTGATCGACACTCTTTTAATTGGTTGATTAATTCTCTGTTTATTTCCTTGTTGGCGTGATTCTTCAAACGAGACTTCCTTGTAAATGTGCGATTCTGAAGCGTGGATCGCTGTTAGCATTGATTTGTCCTTCCCGCATAAAGGTTATGGGTATTCCTACAGTGCATAATGTTTTAGCGTAATTTATTAAATATTTGTACTTAAACTGCGAAACTGCACTTGTTATGCTAAATTATGAATGCATGCAACTCACACTTTTGTAACGGCCCAGTTTTCCATTCCAGTTTTCCAGGTATTTTCTGTTGCTATTTCGATTGTTCGGTTGGGCCGTTAGGGCAGTTCGAGCCTTTAGGGGCATTTTGGTAATTTTTACCTTCAGGGGTAGTTCCGTAATTAACCAGAGTTTCAAGGCTATTTTGTTAATTGCTGAGTTTGGGTTTTCACTTCAGTTTCAGGTTTACAGGGCTAGTGTTGCTATTTGGGGAGTTTAGAGATTCTTTTGGTTAAAAGAGAAAAAAGAAAGAAAAATGTGTCTTCGCCAGGACTCGAAGCTAGAACCGCTTGAGGACCTTATATAAACCCCCCTTTTTCTCCCAAATCCCAAACCTAACCGCACTCATTTGTCTGAAACCTCACGAATTCTTTCTTCTTCTCAACTCTCTTCTTCTCCCAATTGTCGAAATCACCAACACCCAAACCCCTTCGCCGAAGCTCCTTGTCACCGAGAGATCCTTCATCGATCTCCTCACCGTCGAGCAACCTTCACGCCGGATCACCATCGTAGTTCTTTGTCGCTACTTTTCACCGAGTCACACAGATCTAGCTGCACGCATCAGCGATCGCAGCCACGCGATCGCCATTCTCCATCGCTCTTCGCCTCGCTCTCCACAGCATCGCGATCTCCTACCGTAGCTGTCAATCACACAGTCGAATCGCAGATCGCACATCTTCGCCCTTGCAAACAGCCAGGCGATTTACAACTTTTTGGTCGCGATCGCCTCAAGTACGTTTCACTCAAACCCTTATCGTTCTCCATTGGTTTTTTCGTGGCCTGATGTCAAGATCTGTCGCCCTGTTTGATTTGCAGCCGAGTCCTCGAATGCATAATGCCGAGACCTCGCCCGATCGCTTATCTGAGCCAATCCTTTGTGATACCTTCGCTTCGACTTTCGCTCTAGCGAGCCCTTCGCCACAGCGAGATGTATGTTGATTTGCAATTCCTCGTCCACTTCACCGCAGCCGAGCTGCCTGCATTGCTGAGAGCTTCGTCTTTGCCTTCGCAAAGACCTTGCTGCCGAGCCTATCTTCTTCAGCTTTGGGTAGCTTTTCGAGCCTTGTGCTTTTTAGTTACCTGGTTTCATTTAGAGAGCTACTGATTAGTAATTTGTGCTTGTTGTGCGACCATTTGCCTAGGTTGTTTCGTGTTGGTTCTGCAGCTCAAAGAGCACTATTATCTGTTATATTTTTTGCTTGTTTTCCAGGTAAAGATTTCTTATCGGGGTTATGTGGGCCCTACAAAATATTCATTGATTGTGTTCTTGTGCATGTTTACTGTTTACGAGCATGTTAGTGGATAGGATTGTATGTTGTTCTGTTCTGCTGGCATGTATTGATCCTGTTTCCACATGTTAGTGCCATGCTAGGTTTGTTCTTCCAGCATGCCTTGATTTTCCTGTTTAAGCTTGTAGTACCATGCTAGGGTTATATGTTGTTGAGCATGTTGATTGTTAGGAAACAGGGTTGAACAATCTTAGATAGAGCTTGTTAGGATGTCATCATCCAGAGGCTGAGAGTGGACCAACGTATGTGTCCCCACCGGTCGGGCTATGAGGACAGATTTTTTACCCCCAAAAGTCAGGTGTAGAGTAGCTACCACATCGGCATAAACCTAGTCTGTAGCTTGCTAGAGTGGAACCCTGCCAATGGTGTAAGCCTGCCTTGGCCGGTTCTTAGCTTCAGGCGTCAGTGGTATTCAGGCTACTACAGTTGAGTGTCGAGGGCCTCGCACTACTGTAGATCAGTGACACCACTTTCGAGTCTTTAGGCATGCGTACCTGGATCGATGTAGTTTGTCCCTAGGCCCCCACATTTACGCAGTTTGCAGCAGCATGTGGTGTGCGCACACACGCGTTAGGTGCTGGACAAAGAGCTCCCTCGGGCTAATGTTCGTGAGTACACCATTTCCTTTCTGAGTTTAGAGCCGGACTCTGGTTACTCTCTCGGATGTCCTAGGACCAGTTTAGAGAGCTGGTCAGGACCAACTTTTGAGTTGGTCATTTGGCCGAGGGTATGAGACCTTCGAGGATATTTATTTGGGATCAGCTTTTGGGTTGGTCATTCGGTCGAGGGTAAGAGACCTTCAAAGCTATCTATTTGGGATCAGCTTTTGAGTTGGTCATTTGGCCGAGGGTAAGAGACCTTCGAGGATATCTGTTGGGATCGATTATTGAGCTAATCATTAGGCCAGAAGTAAGAAACTTTCGATGACTCAGGAGTTGTATTGACAACTCATTCTCGGGATTCTATTTTGGTAACCATTTTCATGTATACTTGAATGCTAGATGAGATGTTGTTTCGTACTGCACCTCAGTTGTGGATTCTTACTGAGTGCCTTTGTACTCACCCTTATTTTCTATGATTTTTCCACTAGGTAAATTGGGACAGCACCGGGACGGCTAGAGGAGGAGCTGTATGATCATGGGAGCTGCTGGCGTGCTTTGCCATGTCTTTTGTTTGAATATTCAGCATGTAGTTGGACACGGAGTCCATAGGAAGAATTTGCATATTGTGTTGTAACTAGTTATGGTTATTTGAATTGAACACTAGCCAGGAATTTGTTTTGTTTAACAAGGTTATGTTTGTCATGTTTTAATTTCAATGAATTTTTATTTGCATACGTTATCTAAAATGCTTTTACCTCCATGCATGCTGAGTAAGAACCATGTTTAGGACTATTTTAGAGTCGGGTTCTTACAGTTGGTATCAAAGCTCAGAGTCATAGATTCTGTAGACTGATCTACTGAGTTAGGTCATTGTCCCCATGATCATCAGCGCTCCACGGCCGTCAGGTTTGTCTAAGTTCTTTGTTTAAGAGTTTTTACAATACTGCATCTAGTATACATGTGTTACCCGTGTTGGCAATGAGAGTCCAAAAATGGACTAACCCATTGTTCAGCAATACTCTGGTCAAAAAAGTCAGTTTGAGTCTTCTAGTGGTTCTCGTTCGGTTGGACAGCAGACTCGCCGTCAGGGCCAGTCTTGAGGACGAGATCAGCTTCGACCTCAGCATCGACAGTAGGACCGCCAGCAGGGCGCAGTCAGGCAGCCGCCCCAATGTAACACTTGTGGCAAGTCACATTTTGGAGTTTATGGAGCTTTGCCCCGAGCCTGCTATAGTTGTGGCAAGGATGGGCACTTGGCCAGATTTTACCCTCAGGCCGGAGTAGTTGCCAGACTGGCTCAGTAGGAGGCGGAACGATTTGATGCTACAGTTACAAGTACGCTGCTTGCCTAGATCACTATGCATTTATGTTGTTTGATTCGGGCTCGACCCACTCGTTTGCATCTGATTCATTTATTAGACAAGCTTGTTTGGAACTTGAACCTTTAGGGTTTGAGCTGTGTGTTGCAACTCCTTTGGGAGTAAGTATGTTAGCTAGCGAGAAAGTTAAGAGTGGTCGGATACAGATATCCGAAGAGCTTTTAGTAACTACCCTCATAGTCCTACCTATGAGTGGTTTTGACGTTATCCTTGGTATGAATTGGTTAGCTGAAGACCATGCAATGATAGATTGTCGCCAGAAGGAAGTCGTGTTTAGACCGCCCAAGAAATAGAGCTTCAAGTTTCGCTGTGTCTAGAGCGGAGTGTGTCCGCCGATGATTTCAGCAGTGAAAGCCCGTCACATGTTAGCTTGAGGAGCTTGGGGCTATTTGGCAAAGTTGACAGGTGAAAACAGTACCTCGTTGTTTGTTGATCAGGTACCAGTAGTACAGGAGTTCACAGATGTCATCCCTGGGGAGTTACTAGGTTTATCCCCGCAAAGAGAGATGGACTTTACCATTGAGCTTGAGCCAGGGACTCTCCCTATCTCATGTTAGCTCGAGCTAGGGATTTCAGTAGTGAAAGCCCGTCGCATGTTAGCTCGAGGAGCTTGGGGCTATTTGGCAAAATTGACAGGTGAAAGCAGTACCTCGTTGTCTGTTGATCAGGTACCAGTAGTACAGGAGTTCACAAATGTCGTCCCTGAGGAGTTACTGGGTTTACCCCCGCAAAGAGAGATGTAATTTACCATTGAGCTTGAGCCAGGGACTCTCCCTATCTCCAAAGCTCGCATCGGATGGTGCCAGCTGAGTTACGAGAACTCAAGGTACAATTACAAGAGATGTTAGACCAAGGATTCATCCGCCCGAGTGTGTCTCAGTGGGGAGCACCTGTTTTATTTGTAAAGAAGAAGGATGGATCGATGCGCCTTTGTATAGATTATCGAGAGCTGAATAAAGTCACTATAAAGAACAAGTATCCTTCGCCGCATATAGATGACTTGTTTGATCAGCTTTAGGGAGCTTCGGTGTTCTCTAAGATTGATTTGAGATCTGGGTACCATCAGTTGAGGATTCGGAATGCTGACATTCCTAAGACATCGTTTAGGTCGAGGTATGGTCATTATGAGTTTGTGGTCATGTCCTTTGGGCTGACCAATGGCCCAGCAGCATTTATGGACATGATGGACAGGGTGTTCAAGGCATTCTTGGACAGCTTTGTAATTGTGTTCATAGATGATATATTGATTTACTCTAAGACTAAGGGGGACCATGCTTCGCACCTGAGACAATTATTGACAACTTTGAGAGAGAACCAGTTGTATGCTAAGTTCTCCAAGTGTGATTTCTTGTTAGAGCAAGTGGCTTTTCTTGGACATGTTGTTTCTAAAGATGGCATTGCAGTGGACCCCGCCAAAATTGAGGCAATGAGTTCATGGGCCAGACCCACTATAGTCGTAGAGATTCGCAGCTTTCTAGGTTTGGTAGGTTATTATAGGAGATTCGTCAAGGAATTTTCCGCTAAAGCAGCACCCCTTACCAGATTGATTAGAAAAGGGTGTTGACTTTGTTTGGGACGCCAGTTGCGAAGAGAGTTTTACTTTGTTGAAGCACAGTTTGACGTCTGCCCCTGTGTTGTCCGTTTCCGAGGGAACAGGTGGCTTTGTAGTGTATAGTGATGCTTCTAAGTTTGGATTGGGTTGTGTTTTGATGCAGCATGACAAGGTGATTGCCTATGCTTCCCTACAGTTAAAGCCTTATGAGAAAAACTACCCGACTCATGACATGAAGTTGGCAGCGGTTGTTTTTGCTTTAAAGATTTGGAGGCACTACTTGTATGGTGAGAAGATTAAGATGTTTACAGATCACCAGAGCCTTAAGTACTTCACTCAGAAGGAGTTAAACATGAGACAAAGGAGGTGGCTTGAGTTGGTTAAGGACTACGACTGTGAGATATTATACCACATGGGAAAGGCCAATGTGGTGGTTGATGGTATGAGTAGAAAGATGTCACACTCCGCAGCTTGTTGAGTTCACAGACTCATTTGTAGAAAGAGTTCGAACGAGCCGGTATTGCAGTGTTGTTAGGAGAGGTTATCGCTAGGGTAACCCAGTTGACAGTTCAGTCGTCGATTAAGTAGAGGACCATTGATGGCCAGCTGAGTGATCCCAAGTTGAGCAGATTAATTGAGAGAGTTTGGGAGGATGGAGACTTCGACTTCATTTTAGCGTCAGACGGAGGTTTAGATTTAGAGGTCGGTTGTATGTTCCAACTGACGTCGGGTTGCGAGCCGAGTTACTTACTAAGACTCATAGCTCCCCGTTTACTTGGCACCCAGGAGGTACCAAGTTGCATCAGGATCTCAAGTAGACGTTCTAGTGGATGGGTATGAAACGAGACATTGCAGAGTTTGTTAGCCGGTGTTTCACTTGTCAGCAAGTGAAGGCTCCTAGACAGAAACTGATAGGTTTGTTGCAACAGTTGAGTGTGCCCCAGTGGAAGTGGGAAGAGATTTCGATGGACTTTATCTCTAGGTTACCGAGGACACCGAGAGGGTTTACTCAGATCTGGATTATTGTGGACAGGCTGACTAAGAGTGCATACTTTATCCCCGATAGAGTTAACTACACCGTGGAGTAGTGGGTACAGCTATTTTTGGATCAGATTGTCTGGTACCATGGGGTACCGGTGAGAATTATTTTAGTTCGTGACTCTCGATTCACTTCATGCTTTTGGAGGGCACTCTAGAAGGGTTTGGGAACCGAGTGCAGCTTCAGTACTGTTTTTCACCCTCAGACGGATGGTCAGACAGAGAGGGTGAACCTGATCCTCGAGGATATGTTGTGAGCCTATGTCTTAGACTTTCCAGGCAGTTGGGATCAGTACTTATATCTGATGGAGTTCGCTTACAATAACAGCTATCAGTCGACGATTCAAAGGGCTCCGTTTGAGGCGTTGTATAGTAAGCGGTGTAGATCTCTAGTGTTCTGGCAAGAGGTTGGTGGCAGACAGATTTTAGGGCCCGAGCTGTTACAGATGACCAACGATGCAGTGCAGAAGATCAGAGCTCGTATGTTGACTGCACAGAGTAGGCAGAAAAGTTATGCTGATATTCGGCGTAGAGATTTAGAATTTGAGGTTGGCCAGCGTGTATTTCTGAAAGTGGCACCGATGCGTGGAGTTTTGAGGTTTCGTAAGCGGGGCAAGTTGAGTCCAAGGTTTGTAGGGCCTTTTGAGATCCTTGAGCGGATCGGTCCAGTGGCCTATCATTTGGCCTTGCCCCTGTCTTTGGCAGCAGTGCATAATGTCTTCCACGTGTCGAAGCTACGTCAGAATGTGGCAGATCCATCGCACATTATTGATCATGAGCCGTTGGAGCTAAACGAGGATTTGAGTTTCGAAGAGAAACCTGTGCATATTCTAGCCTAGGAGCCCAAGACTTTGCATAGTCGGGAGATCAACTTGGTTAAAGTTCAGTGGAGAAATCAGAGGGCAGATGAAGCGACTTGGGAATTAGAGGACGAGATGAGGACGCATTATTCGGAGTTGTTCCAGTCTTAGGAATTTCGGTGACGAAAGTCTTAAAAGGAGGGAATACTGTAACGGCCCAATTTTCCATTCCGGTTTTCCAGGTATGTTCTGTTGCTATTTCGGTTGTTCGGTTGGGCCGTTAGGGTAGTTTGAGCCATTAGGGGCATTTTGGTAATTTTTGCCTTCAGGGGTAGTTTCGTAATTAACCAGGATTTCAAGGCTATTTTTTTAATTGCTGAGTTTAGGTTTTCCCTTCGGTTTCAGGTTTACAGGGCTAGTGTTGCTATTTGAGGAGTTTGGAAATTCTTTTGGTTAAAATAGAAAAAAGAAAGAAAAAGGTGTCTTCGCTAGGACTCGAAGCTGGAACCGCTTGAGGACCTTATATAAATGCCCATTTTCTCCCAAATCTCAAACCTAGCTGCACTCATCTGTCTGAAACCTCACGAATTCTTTCTTTCTCTCAATTTTCTTCTTCTCCCAATTATCGAAATCACCAACACCCAAACCCCTTCGTCGAAGCTCCTTATCGCTGAGAGATCCTTCACCAATCTCCTCACTGTCGAGTAGCCTTCACGTCGAATCACCATCGCAGTTCTTTATCGCTGTTTTTCATCGAGCCACACAGATCCAGCCGCATGCATCAGCGATCGTAGCCACGCGATCGCCATTCTCCATCGCTCCGCAAAGCATCGCGATCTCCTGCCCTAGCTGTCAATCACACAGTCGAATCATAGATCGCACATCTTCACTGTTGCCTTCGCCCTTACAAACAGCTAGGCAATTTGTAGCTTTTCGGTCACGATCACCTCAGGTACGTTTCGCCCAAACCCTTCTCGTTCTCTGTTGGTTTTTCCGTGGCCTAATGTCAAGATCTGTCTCCCTGTTTGATTTGTAGCCGAGTTCGTAAATGCACAACACCGAGACCTCGCCCGATCGCTTGTTCGAGTCGATCCTTTGTGCTGCATTTGCTTCGGCTTTCACTCTAGTGAGCCCTTCGCCACAGCGAGACGTTGGTCCACGTTGATTCGTGGTTCCTCGTCGAGCCTTGCATTTTGCCGCAGCCGAGCCACCCGCATTGCTGAGAGCTTTGTCTTTGCCTTCGCCGAGACCTTGTTGTCGAGCCTGTCTTCTTCCATTTTGGATAGCTTTTCGAGCCTTGTGCTTTTAGTTACCTGGTTTCATTTAGATAGCTACTGATTAGTAATTTGTGCTTGTTGTGCGACCATTTGTCTAGGTTGTTTCGTGTTGGTTCTGCAGCTCAAGGAATACTGTTATCTGTTATATTTTCTGCTTGTTTCCAAGTAAGGATTTCTTACTAGGGTTATGTGGGCCCTACAAAATATTCATTGATTGTGTTCTTGTGCATGTTTACTGTTTATGAGCATGTTAGTGGATAGGATTGTATGTTGTTCTATTCTGCTGGCATGTATTGATCATGTTTCCACATGTTAGTGCCATGCTAGGTTTGTTTTTCCAACATGCCTTGATTTTCCTGTTTAAGCTTGTAGTACCATGCTAGGGTTATATGTTGTTGAGCATGTTGATTGTTAGGAAACAGGGTTGAATAATCTTAGATAGAGCTTGTTAGGATGTCATCATCTAGAGGTAGAGAGTGGACCAACGTATGTGTTCTCACCGGTCGGGCTGTGAGGACAGATTCCTTACCCCGGTAGCCGGGTGTGGAGTAGCGACCACACCGACATAAGCCTAGTCTAGAGCCTGCTAGAGCGGAACCCTGCCAATGGTGTAAGCCTGCCTTAGCCGGTTCTTAGCTTCAGGCGTTGGTGGTATTTAGGCTACTACAGTTGAGTGTCGAGGGCCTTGCACTACTGTAGATCAATGACACCGCTTTCGAGTCTTTAAGCATGCGTATCTGGACTGGCGTAGTTTGTCCCTAGGTTCCCACATTTACGGGGTTTGCAGCAGCATTCGGTGTGCTTACACACGCGTTAGGCACCGGGCGGAGAGCTCCCTCAGGCTAATGTTAGTGAGTACATCATTTCCTTTTCGAGTTTAGAGCCAGACTCTAGGTACTCTCCCGGATGTCCCAGGACCAGTTTAGAGAGCTGGTTAGGACAAGCTTTTGAGTTGGTCATTTGGCCGAGGGTATAAGACCTTCGAGGATATTTATTTGGGATCAGCTTTTGAGTTGGTCATTTGGCCGAGGATAAGAGACCTTTGAGGATATCTATTTGGCATCAGCTTTTGAGCTGGTCATTTGGCCGAGGGTAAGAGACCTTCAAGGATATCTGTTGGGATCAGTTATTGAGCTGATCATTAGGCCGAAAGTAAGAGACTTCTGATGACTCAGGAGTTGTATTGATAACTCATTCTCAGGATTCTGTGTTGGTAACCGTTTACATGTATACTTGAATGCTAGATGAGATGTTGTTTCGTACTGTACCCTAGTTGGGGATTCTAACTGAGTGCCTTTGTACTCATCTTTATTTTCTGTGGTTTTCCAACCAGGTAACTTGGGACAGCAACGGGACGGCTAGAGGAGGAGCTGTATGATCATGGGAGCTGCTGGCTCGCTTTGTCATGTCTTTTGTTTGATTATTCAGCATGTAGTTGGACACGGAGTCCATAGGAAGAATTTGCATATTGTGTTTTAACTAGTTATTGTTATTTGAATTGAACACTGGCTAGGAATTTGTTTTGTTTAACAAGGTTATGTTTTGCATGTTTTAATTTCAATGAATTTTTATTTGCATATGTTGTCTAAAATGCTTTTACCTCCATGCATGTTGAGTACGAACCATGTTTAGGACTATTTTAGAGTCTGGTTCTTACAATTTTACTATGATCGCCCGTTTATTTCTTTTAATCCCCATAATAATGCAAACTATAATAGCCTAAAATGTGCTCTATTTGAGAGCTATCAAACATCTACATCCAAATATTTTTAAACTATCATAGGTAGGTTCTTTACCATACAAGAGACTAAACAGTGTCTTGATACTTATGGAATTACATGGCATCCTATTTATTAAAAACACCGCAGTCAAGAAAGCATCAACCTAATTTTTAGTTGGGACATTTCCTTGAAAAGGAGAGTCAAACCGGTTTCTACAATTTGTTGGCGTTTCCGTTCTACAATTCCATTTTTTTGGGGTGTGTGAGGACAACTAAATTGGTGTTGTATGCCTCTTTCCTCTAGTTAAGTTTTTAAGGCTAGGGAAATAAATTCTCCTCCTCCATCATTTTGGAAAACCTTAATTCTTTATTGAAACAAGCATAGTATTTAAAATTTTTACAAGAAGTAGTGGGAGCAAGTCCCCATAGATCACAATAGACTTTATCCAAAATAGACAAGCATAGACTAAGACTTAAGTGAAATGGTAAACGTGAGCTCTTGCTCAATTGACATTCAGTACATATTTTTTTTAGTTTTTTCGAACTAGAAATAGGGGTGAAAAAATATCCAAAAATCCAAAAATTGACAAACCGAATTGATCCAATGGATCAGTTCAGTTTTTTATAAGTATATTGGACCAGTCGGTTCGAAATTGTAAAAAATCGATATTTATTGGTTGGTTCAGTTTTGTATGGAAAACCCGATAAAAACCAAACCAAACCAGTTATTATAAATCGTAAATAAAAACCCTTAAATCTTTAAACATCCCTTTCCTTTCTTTCATTCTTCTTCTTCAGCCGTTCAGCAAGCCCTAAATCATTAAAAAAATTAAATCGTTCCCAACTCTCACACCGATTGAAGACGATTCTCTTCTTACTCCTCGAAAAGGCTACAGATTTGCCATTGCCACTTCCTCTTGACTATAAGGAAGCAACCCCTCCACGAAGAAAAGCAGTAACAAAGAAACACTCAGTTCCTTTTTTTATGGATTCTAGGCAGGTATGCTTCGAACCCATCTCTCTTTTTCTCTGTTTGAGCAATTTCTTTTTTCTTCATCTTGGTATAAACTTTTTAGATTCTGGGTAAATTTGCTTTTGCTTTACTTTTTCTGCCTTATGCTTTCTTTCTTCATTTATGTAAATTAAACCTATGGTCTTTCATTTTGGGAGTTTATTTCATGATTTTTTATGTGGTTCTTTCTCCTATTTCTAAAAGGCGTAGAGAGAAATCTCAAAGGGCAAAGAGAGTGAAGTAAAAAAAGGAGAGCCAAATTCGCCATCGAGGAGGTGCAACCTGATATCATAGCCGGAAACTTCCCGATTTCAATCTACGATATGGAGAAGAGAGATTGATCTCTTCTCAGCTCAAAGCCCCAAAATCTCTTCCTTTTTAGAGTAAATATCACAGTTTCATTTTTAAATTTCTTTTTTTTATATCACATTCTTGTTGTTAAAAGCCCACCATTATTTATGTTATAGATAATAATGTTTGGTTCCATTCTTTTGACAATAGAATTGACTGCCAATTTGGTGGTGGACAAGATGTAGTTCATTTTTTTTCCTTTTAAATGCAACATCCTTTTATACTTTTCATTTTGACTTCTTATGAAACATCCTTTTAGAGCACATCTGTTTGTAGGGGTGAAAGGTTTATAAATATTTTCATTGTGGTTTTATGCAAGTACTTATTTTATTTAATGAGAAATTTTGTGTATGAAAACTTTTTTTTTTTATGAGAAAATGAGAAATGTTGTTTTTATATATTAAAAAAAATTGGACATTGGATCGGATCTAAAACCGAATCGAACCAATTGAAAACCAAACCAATGGATCTATACTTTATTGGACATTGGATCAGATCAATTTTTTGAAAACCAAAATTATTGGTTCGGTTGTCAGTTTGGTACAAAACTGACAAAAATCGAACTGAGATCACCCCTAACTAGAAATATTAATAGACTTTTGACTATTCATATGTTTTAGATAAGATTCATTTAGATGACCCATTCTCCTATGCCAAACAAAATAAGGAACCTTGGTTGAGGCAGGGTAGACTTGCGTTCTCTTCTCTTTTTTCGGGATTTGAACATCCAAAGCATAGAGACCTCCCCGTTTATGACCTTTGGTCAATATCTCCCCCTGTTTGTTCTTTACAAAGAAGGAATCAACAGTAAAAGTTATTGCACAATCATTGTCCTTAGTAAGCTTACTAATAGACATTAAATTCTTTGTCATGTCAGGAACTATAAGGACATCCTTTAAAGCTACTTTAACACAGTTAGTATTTAAAGTACTTTGTTCGACTTGCGAGATTTTAATCCATTTCCATTACCTATATAGACAGAATCACTACCATGATATGGTTTAAATGAAACTAGCTTACCAGGGTCGTTTAGGATGTAAGAGGTCGCTACTAAATCAACATATAAGTTTGGATCTATGAAGTTAACTAGATTGAAAGTAGCAAGGGCTCAATAAAAATTATTAGCTTGGTAACTATGGTCAAACCAGTTCCAACATTCAAGACCTGAGTGGTTCGCCTTTCCACAGATTTGACATTAGACAGGTTCTTCATTTGAGTGTTGAGTTTCTTCAATTTTATGTTGTTCTTCATTCCCTTGTCTCTGTTTGAAGGAGGAGGATTCCAGTTACGGTTTTCATACTAAGTAGAAAGGTTACCTTGTTGGAAGTTTCTAGCAGCTTGATTTTGGTTGAAAACCGTGTCCTCTAGAGGTGAAGAACCTACCTCTGTCTCTTTCTTCTTCCTCGTTGAATGTAGTAGGCTTGACTACTATCTGTAGTCATGTTTTTTTCCTCTTCATTTTCTAATTCAAGCTGTTGCTCATGATTTTTCAAGGCTATGAGGAATTGGTTGTATGTAGGATATGGTGGTTTTGAGAGCATGATAGTTCTAAATTCTCTAAATTTACTACCTAAACCCTTTGATAAATGCATCACCTTGGAAAGATCATCAAGAGGTTTCTTCATGGCTGCCAATTTGTCACAAATACTCTTGAGCTTTTTTATGTATTCATCTAGAGACTTATTGTCTCTTCTTAGGTTGATCAAGACTTCATTAAGATGTAGTTCATTCTCTTTGGTCATTGATAGCTCTCAAATATAACATTATTTAGGCTAATATCTTAATATATTCTAAAGGAATTTGGCATTAATCGAATGAATTTTAGAGTTAGAATAGCATTAAGATGAGAAATTTATTTATATGAGATGCATGCATGATTTATGAGCTTAAATATAAAAGGCTAGGGAAAGTAGCGCATTTTAGAGTAAAATGTGAATGTTGAATCATTTTTGTACATAAATGCCAAGAGCCCACGATGCGCTAATATATTGCTATATCTATAGGAATTGGAAACATGGTTAACATCACATTCAAAGGAGAAACAGAAGGTCAAAATGCGCATTAAGACCCTTTGGAGATTGTAGACCATGGAATCTTCCAAGCATATTTGCAAAGGACAAACATTAGTTGCAAAAATAAAGCAAGAATTAATGTGAAGCGATGCGGAAATTAGAGCAGTGCGGAGATGAGAAAAGTAATGCAGAGTCGAGAACGTTGATGTAAAAACTGCTGATGAGATCAAATGCAAAAGCCTCAATAAGAAAAGAATGGGATGTCCAGCTGATGCCAACTATCAGATTGGAGAATAGACAAACTGCAATAATCGTGGGATTCATGTCTTAATCAGCAAAGACGTGATTGCCAAAATCAATTAGAGGAAATCTTTCACAAGAATAAAGGGATAAGCTGTCAAAGATAAAATGCAATAAAAGGAAATAAAAGATATTTCCAAATCAAATCCTTGCCTTCCAAGTCGATTCCTTAGTCCTTAAGCATCTCAAAGCCTATAAAAAGGAGAAGAACAAAAAGAGAAAGTGTGCCTGTTTTTGGAGTTCTTCTCCCACACTTAGAAGTAGAATTTTGAAGCGAAGTTCGTGTTACTATTGACACGGAGTCCTATTCTTCAAGTAGTTGCCACCATTTACCGCTTTCCAGTTTATCTTTTCTTTGTTTATTTGATGCTTTATTTATTTTCAGCACCATTGTTTCCCTTACGAAAAGTTCTTGCATTTGAATTAATTCAGTTTTCTTTTTCCATGACTTTCGCTTTATTCTTATTTATTCTTTTCCTTACTTTCATGTCTAGCTAAGCATTTTAGAAAAATGTTAAGGGTACGGGTTGTAGAAGCATGAACTAGGGTATAGGGAGTTGTTAATTGAAGCATGTTGAATTAGGATCTTAATTAAATAGTAAATGTCGATCTATCTTCCACATGCACTAACAGGTTATAAATCGGAAGAGGAAATAACCTAAGACTAGTTTGCATGTTCAGTAGGTTAGTATTAAGTCTTTCGTACTTTAAATCGGAGTTTAGCAATAAATGCGTAACTACTATATACGCTGCGCTGTTTGATAATTACATTGAGTTGCAACGGAAGTTGGACTAAATGTGAACGAAAGTAGAAGCGGGCATTTGTTAGGCGAAGTATGACAATTACTACTTACCGCAATTTAGGCTAGGAATTATTAGATGCGTTCTATAACATTAACCCGAATCTTACTTAGTTCATTTCGCATTTTAATTTTACTTTTGAAGTTAGATATAAAGCAAAAACAAAATCTCAACACCATTGTTTTTACTTTCTTGCATGACTCTTAGATTAATTAATTGATTATAGACATCAATCCCTGCGGAGAACGATAAAATATAAATACTTATCACTTGCTGCATACTCGATTGCGTATACTTGCGTATTAATGCGATTCAAAGCGTAGGACTTAGTTCACACTTAGAATTTATCATTAGATTATTTATACCCCACCGAAATATCGCACCAAGTTTTTGGCGTCGTTGCTGGGGATTGATTCATTTATAATTAGTTGCATCAGTTTAAGAGTAGTTATTAATTATGAAAAAGGCTAATTACTTCATTTTTTTCAAGGTGTACTGCAGAGCTCTGCGAACACGCGGGGCATATTAACCTACTAGGTAGAAGTCCTCAAAATAGTGCAAAAGTTGCCCAACATTTTAAGGAAGAGGTGATAGAGCAAAAGTTGCTGGAAACTAAAGATAGCTCGCAAAATAGTGGACCACTAGCAATGGTGCCCAACATTTTAAAGCTATCATGCCTGCAACCGAATCAAGAATTGATCAGTTGAAGAAGCGACATATGGGCAATTCAATTGAGCTTCAATGTGACGCTCCGCACCCTATCAACTCTGACATTGATAGAAAGTACATGCATTAAGCTATCAAAGATGGTTTCGCTCCGAAAATCAATATATGTCCAAAAGGTAGAGTGTGCATAACGCATTCCTAGAATGCGATGCTCAGAGCTGCACAGTTGATATAATTTAAATTTTAGCTCTGAGCATTTACAAGCTGTAAAATTTTCCCATTTTATTTTTCTAGGTTAGATTTATTTTTAGTTGTTCAAGAATAGTTTAATGTTAGTTTTTCTTTAGTTTTGTGTTTGGAAAGCAAATAGGTATTGGCAGCGCAAAGTTGAACATGCTATAAAACAGGATGAACAAACAGCAACAGAAAGGAAGCAGTAGAAGCAGTGTTGACGCAAAAATTTCCAGATGGAAAGGGAAATGGAGTTTCTGTCTTTCTTTATCTTTATTTCTTACTTTTCATATATCTATGCTGAAATTTGTTCAATGCTCTTGTTTATCCTGGCTAGGAAAAAAATTAGGAATCAAATAGAAAAATCTTTTGCTCATATTCATGCATCTTTAAAATGAAGCAGTAAATGTTATATATAAATGTTTCTTCGCTTAGCTCTTAGTCTAGTATAGTTAAAATTTCTGAACAATCTAAAACACCCACCTTTTTTTTTTTAGAAACTAAAACACCCACCTTTATCCTTAGGATTTTAGGAGAATGAACTAGCCAAAATGTGGACCGAGTTGATAATGCACTAATCCCTGATCGAAATAAAAAATGGGTTAACTTCCAAGGTTAAAACGGAAAAATTGAAACATGGAATTCAAACATTAGAACAAATTAAGTTTGGGGGAACTAAGCCTCACCTTCATTGGGACAATGAAGACTTTAAGTTTGGGGGTGAGGGCAAGCCCGTGGAGTGATATGTTAAGAGCGTATTTTCAACATGTCTTGTTTTGTAAAAAAAAAGTGTGAGTAAAATAAAAATCAAAACATTCTGGGTAAAAATGAGACGGCAAAAGAGCGAATGCCATAGGTATTCCAAGTATTCTGCTGGCCACCCAATCAAGCGCAAGCTTAAGATATTTCAGTACTTAGATGTATCGTTTTATGCTCAAACGAGCCATGCTAAGACTACGAAATTGTGGCCATCCAGAAAATTTTACTCAAAGGAACCTAAATAAATAAGCCTCGGACAGAATGTTTTGAACAAACTTAGGGTGAATAAAGGCTTAAGTGAAGTGGTTCGAGTCATACAGATTAATCTCTAAGAGGGACCGGTTTTTAGTCTAGCTGGGAAGACAGTGTTATCAGTAAGGAAAGTGTTTTAGAAAGCCTAGGACTCTAAAATATGTAGGATAGAAGTTGATGCATTTAGCTTGTGACAAAATTTTTCTTAATTAGACTGCGATATTGAGAGCATTGTTGACAGCATTTACTTAAAAGCATTTATAAAAATTCCTTGTGCATTAATATAAGGAGCATTACTCGAGGCGAGCAATGATTCAAGTTTGGGGCTTTGATAGCTCTCAAATATAACATTATTTAGGCTAATATATTAATATATTCTAAAGGCATTTGTGCATTAATCGAATGAATTTTAGAGTTAGAATAGCATTAAGATGGGAAATTTATATATATGAGGTGCATGCATGATTTATGAGCTTAAATATAAAAGACTAGGTGATGACTCTGAAATAGAGTCAGATTTTAGCCTAACTTCGGATCGTTGTTCACGTTTATTAATTGAGAATTATTGTGAGTAAGGTGAAAATAGGAAGAAAAAGGTGAAATTCACCGATGCTTACGTATTAGGGGAATAAAATGGAAGATATGGACTATTGTGCTTAAAATAATCAAAATATCACGTTTAGCACGGATTTCGTAAGGCTTATGCTGATTACTATTTTCGCAGGGTTAGCACTAGCGGAGCAATGGGATGCTGAGGATTAAGACGTGCGATCGCGAGCAACTAAAGCTCGGGAGACAGAGGCCAAAAACACTTCAAGTAAATAAGAGATGAATCATTTGACAGCTTGAAGTTGACTAACCAGAAAAATTACGAGACGGATTGTTGAAATCAAGGGATTCCTGCCTTAGATAAATCAAGACATATTTGGCAAAAGTGAAAAGGGAAAGTATCGCGATAATTGATTTGTGCCATTCTTGAAGATTAAGAGATTTGACGATCAAGCTTTATAAATAGAGTGTTTTTGTAATAGATTAGGGGCTTCTGTTCTTTTTAGAGAAAAGAGAGTTTGGAGTTTCGACCTAGACGAATGAACAAGAGTTTGAAGTTTATTTGTTTCTTTTATTTTTCTGTTAGACTCATTTTACTTCAGTAATACAATTCTAGTATGTTTTCCATATCTTGTTTTGTGTTCTCTGTTTGTATCATGAACTAATTTCATTAGGGCAAAGCTAGGAGAAAGTGAATTTTAGCAGCATGTCATAGGAAGAAACTGGAAGGGTTCACCTAGAGCACGTAAATTAGGTGCATCATTTCAATAGTGAGTGTCGACCGGCCATCCACACAAATTAATAGGTTGTCAATCGAAAGAGGAAATAACCTAAGTCTATTTTGCATGTTTAATAGGTAGTGTTACATCTGTAATGCTTTGAATCAGAGTTTAGGAATAAACGCATAACTATTACATACTTAGCGCAGCTCATAATTACATCAAGTCGCGGTAGAATTCGTGCTTGATGCTAATGGAAGCGAAAGCAAAAGTTTGTGAGGCGTAGTATGCTAGAGTTCCTTATCGCACGTTTCTTGCTATTACATTGCTGTTGATTTTCATGAGTACCTTAGTCTAGCCTTATTTCTCATTATTGTTATGCTGTGATGGGTTGCGATTCCGATGCTAATATAATATTCCGTAATTAATTCAAAGTCAAATTAACCTAAGTGTAACTCAGAATCGTTTACGCGCAAGTATACGCGGGTCGAGAATTACATTAAGTAATAAGTATATAATTTTATCGATCCCATAGAGATTGATGTCTAGAAATAATGCTATTAAGTTAGAGTCGTGCATAAAAGTAAAATATGTGTGTTTAAGTTGTTGTGGTTTGGTTAAAATGCAGTCATGTAAACAATAAGATGCTGAAATTAAATATGATGCAATGAGTAATGCTAAACTAACAATCCTAGAGCATTTTAAGCGCGTGAACTAGTCAATGAGAGTATTGTTTCCCTAACAAATAAGTACTCTCGCCTTTAATGATCTATGGCAGAACCAACTTCCGCTATGAACTCCATACTTGGCAACAGGGCAACGTAAGCATTAGTGAGGTTATTCCTAACACTCTAAGTTGTAGACAAACGTTCAAAAAACCTAATGTAGCATACTGGGTCAACATGAGGTTCCTTCTTCCGATCTCACCACAAATTATCCGCGTGGGTAGCTAAGCAACAAATATATATAAAGATTAACATGCACTAGTGTAAAACTTAATGACCTACGCTCCTAGTATACTTTTATTTATGAATAGTAAATATAAACTCTTACAGCGCAGCTATAGAGATAAACATCAAATAGAAGGTAAACTAGATGATTTTATTACAACTAAAAAATGTTCAAATCTACAGACTACTCCTAATAAAATAGTAAAATGGAATTGGCACAGTTGAAGGTGTGCAGTCCTCTTGTCATCGGCTTCTACAACACCACCAATTACTTCTCTCCGCGATAGGCTTCATGGCCGACCGTCCAGCTCAACTTCCTTGGCTCCATGTCTCCGTATTTATAGGTTTGAATTACTTGGCCACCAAGTCGAGGTGAGCTGTGAAATCTTCATTAATGCAACGTTCCTTGATTTCCGTCAGAATTTATTTGATTAACGCCACCTTGATTACTTGATTGATTCTTGATTATTTCCTTGTTGGCGTATCTTTCTCGAGCGTGTTTTATTTTGAATTCGTGCCTTTTTGCACTGCTGCTCATTGCTCGCGCTAATTGTCCTTTTCGCGGTGTAATTAATAAGTCCTGTCCTTAGCATTGATTAGGCACAGTTTACTCAAGATTTATGCTAAAAACATGAAACTACGCTATTGATGCTTAATTGTGAATGCATGCTAACTTTCTAAGTTATTTCATCATATTTCTTCTATTAATGCTTGCTTTCCCCTTTAATTCTAGAATAATGCTAACTAAGACAACTTAAAATATGCTTTATTTGATCGCTATCATGCTGCTATTTATTTACCTTTATACTTTCAAAACAAACAAACTCAAATCATATTCGTGCAATTTACAATTCAATTCTAAACATCCCTCGGATAATTTCCAGTCCCTGTGGAGATCGATAATTTACTTATTACTTGCTGCAGACAACGTATACTTGGTGAAGTGTGAACTAACTACACACGAGATATTCAGCTGTCCGCTACGATCAAGTTTTTGGCGCCGTTGCCAGGGACTGTGTAAAATTACTTTGAGACGAAAGTGTTTCGAATATATATATATATTTCAGTTTTCATTTGCTTCAATATGTTAGTGTGAACGGTGCATGAACACTACTCTTTTGTTTGATCCAGAACCTGAACGAACCTTTAGAAGAGAACTTCGTGCACGAAGAAGGAGAAATCAAAGAGTAATGGACCTCATAGCGCAGAATCATCTTGGAATGATAGATCCACCAGCAGCAGTAGCAACAGGTGCAGAATTTGAAGCAAATGCAAACCCCAACGCTAATCTACCGCCAGCACATGAGGTAGATGAAAGAGATAGAGTCATGCGAACTCAACAAGGAGAGTTCAATCATATAGCATATCTAGGTATGGTTAGACCTAATGGTGAAGGTAAATGCTCTATATTGTCTAATAATATGTACAACATGCTTAGAGTCAATGAACCTTTTAGAGGACTTCCTTTGGAAGATCCGCATCAACACTTATGTACCTTTTTGGCTGTTAGTGATGCTAACTAGAAAGTCGGTATTTCTTTGGAAGATACTTGACTGTTTCTATTTCCATATTCCTTACGGGATAAGGCCAGGCACTAGGTAAATATGCTACCAAGTAATTACACTTAGATGCAAATGGTTGAAAGCGTTTTAGCAAAATACTATCCTTGTGCAAGAAGCATGAATTCTAGACATGAAATCACTAGCTTTCGACAAGAAGATGTTGAAACTATAGGAGGAGCATGGGAACGGTACAAGGAGCTTATGGAAAAATGTCTGTACCATGGTCTTTCTTATACGCTTCAAATTAAAATTTTTTATGATGAGTTATTTGAATCGGACAAGGCTATCATTAACGTAACAGTAGGAGGATGTCTATGGATAAAACATACAATCAGGCCTACAAAATCATCGAAACGACTGCTAAAAATCATGCGCCTAAGATAGGTCAAGGATGAAGCCAAGATAAAACACTTGCTAAATTTGAGCTAAGTGAAATGTCTACCATAAAAGCATAATTGGCTACGCTGACGAACACTCTAAAAAATGTTCAAATGACTGCACCCTAGAATACATCAGTAATTGAGCAATTAACTCCCGACTTCTACGCACTCTGTAGAGGCAATCATTTGTACGAAATCTGCAATGAGAACACAATGTCTGTTAATTACATTGGAAATTCGAATTCGTGACAACAATATAACCCTTATTCAAATATGTATAATTCCAAATGAAAAAACACCCAAATTTTTCATGGGGAGGACAGAGCAATAACAATAACCAAGTGGGACAGCAGTGCGCACCTCTACAATCTAGATTTGGAAAGTATCCACCAGCAAGCTCTATAGTTAGATTCAGCACTCAAGGATTACATAGCGAAGAATGACATGGTTATGATGGAGCATCAAACCTTGCTGAAGACTCAATAAGTAACTCTTCGGGCGTTAGAACTACGAATAGGCCAAATCGTTGCAGATATAAAAAATAGGCCGTTAGGACAATTACCATCAGATACGAAAGGTTCTAAGCAGAACAACAAAGAGCAAGTACATACGATTGAATTACGAAGTGGAAAACCTTTGATGGAGAGTGAGGAAATTAGAAAATATCAGGGAACAAAGGCCACCACGGAACCATCAATAGGGAAGCAACTAGCAAAGAACGCGGACGAAGAACCAATCACAAACAAGGAAGAGACGAGTGTGGTGAAACCATTATCGATTTACCAACCACCCCCGCTACCATACCCTCAAAGGATAAGAAGAAAAATGAGTGAATCGAAATTTGAGAAATTCACAGATATTTTTAAACAAATTTAATAAACATTCCCTTGGTTGATGCGCTTCGACAAATGCAGAACTACATGAAGTTCTTAAAGGACGCGCTTAAAGAAAAGATCAAATTTGAGGAATTCAAGGTAGTAGCATTGAACGAGGAATGTAGTGTAATTGTTCAGAATATAATCCCAAAGAAAAGGTTGATCCTAGGCAGTTTACCATCCCAGTCAAGATCGGTAGTAATCATATTGGGCAAGCACTTTGCGATTTACGTACTAGCATCAATTTAATGTCGCTATCAATTTACAAAAAGTTTGGAAAAGGTGAAGCTAGTCCCACAACAGTAACAATTCAGCTGGCTGGTAGGTCAATAACTCGCCATATTGGAAAGATTGAAGATATATTGGTTCAGGTTGACAAGTTTATTTTTCTAGCAGACTTCATCATTCTTGACTAAGAAGCAGATCTAGAAGTCCCAATTATTCTGGGACGACCATTTCTGAGAACTGGACGAACAATAGTAGATGTTTACGAAAGAACAATTACGTTGAGAATGAATGAGCAGTAGATTCAGTTCAACCTATTCAATTCAATGAAGCAACCTAACACTAAGGAAACTTTCAATGTTAGCCAATTGGAAGTGCTGTTGAATGAAGCAATCATGACTAAGCAACAGAAGGAGATGCTAACAATTATCGATAATACAGAGGAAGTAGAGGAATTATAGAATGATGCATTGGAGGATGTGATGAATGAAGTCCACTACTATGAAGCGCTCGATATAGGAACGAGAGTCAACTCACTGCAGCGCCTCTCGACTGATGAACCTCCAATGCTAGAACTAAAACCTCTCTCTGAGCACCTGAAGTACGCCTACCTTGGAGAAAACGAGACATTACCAATTGTCATACCCTCACAGCTAACATCGGAGCATGAGCAGCTACTACTGGAATTACTCATGTAACACACAAAAGTAATTTGATGGACTTTGGCAGATATAACAGGCATTATTCCTACATTCTATATGCACAATATCATTCTAGAGGATAATGCCGAGATTTCAGTGGAACATCAAAGACGATTGAACCCTGTCATAAAGGAGATAGTAAAGAAGGAAATCTTAAAATGGCTTGACGCTAAGGTCATCTACCCTATATCACATAGCCATTGGGTCAGTCCAATTCAATGCGTGCCTAAGAAAGGAGGCGCTACCATCGTTCGCAACGAGAAAAATGAGCTGATTCCAACACGAACAGTTACAGGATGGCGAGTGTGCATGGACTACCGCAAGTTGAACAAAGCTACAAAGAAAGATCATTTTCTCTTACCTTACATAGATGAATGTTGGATCGCATCGTAGGGAAGGATTATTATTGTTTTCTGGATGGATATTCAGGTTATAATCAGATCACCATCGATCTTAAGGATTGGGAGAAAACCACTTTCACCTGTCCTTATGAAACGTTTGCTTTCAGAAGAATGTTGTTCGGACTCTGTAATGCTCGAGCTACATTTCAAAGATACATGATGTCTATTTTTTTCGACATGCTTGAGGACATCATAGTGGTGTTTATGGATGATTTCATTGTGTTTGGGGACAGTTTTTCTGATTGCTTAGCAAATCTAGAAAAATTGCTCAACCGTTGTGAAGAAACACACCTAGTGCTTAATTGGGAAAAGTGTCATTTCATGGTAAGAGAAGGAATTGTCCTCAGACATAAAATCTCTAAGGACGAAATGGAAGTTGATCAAGCAAAGATTGAAACAATAGAGAAGTTGGAGCCACCAAAGAATGTGAAGGGTGTGCATAGTTTCTTAGGCCACGTTGGGTTTTATAGGCACTTTATTAAAGACTTTTCAAAAATTGGAAAACCTATGTTCAAGCTCTTAGAAGCTGAACGTCCCTTTAACTTCAACTTGCGCTGTTTACAAGTGTTTGAACAACTAAAAAAGGCTCTGACTACTGCTCCTATCATGATATCGCTTGACTAGAAGAAGCCATTTGAGCTCATGTGCGACGTTAGTGATTATGCGATTGGAGCTATTTTGGGCCAGAAGGGAGAAAAGCTGATCCATCCTATTTACTATGCCAGCAGGGCTTTAAATGACATGCAACAAAACTACACAACTACTGAGAAAGAGCCTTTAGCAGTGGTTTACGCATTAGAAAATTTTTGCTCTTACTTAGTAGGATCCAAGGTGACTGTTTTTACTGACCATGCTGCCATAAAATATCTGATGAGCAAGGCTAACACAAAATCGAGTTTGATTAGATGGATTCTACTTCTACAAGAATTTGATATAGAGATCAAGGTTAAGAAAGGTTGCGAGAATGTTGTAGCAGATCATCTATCTCGACTAGAGAATAGGCAAACTGATACAACAATGCTCAACATATCCGAAAAAATTCTCGATGAGCAATTATTTCTAATCAATCTGGTAGAAAAGAAGAATGCTCCTTGGTTTACCGACATTGCCAAATATCTAGCAAGCCAAGTCATCCTAGCAGATCTCACGAGACAACAAGCTAAGCGTTTCTTTCATGAAACGCGATTTTATTTGTGGGATGAGCCATTTCTTTATAGGTAATGTGCTGATGGAATAATACACTGATGTGTAAAGGAACATGAGAAGAATGCGATACTAGAATCGTGCCACGCATGGCCGTATGGAGGACATTTTAGAGGAATGCGTACCGTAGCAAAAATTTTCTAATCTGGCTATTTTAGGTCAAGTATATTTAAGGATGTGCATCACTATGCAAAGACATGCGATAAGTACCAAAGGAAACGAAATATAGGAAAGAGGGATGAAATGTCGTTGACTTTAATCTTTGAGGTTGAATTATTCGACGTCCGGGGAATTGATTTCATGGGCCCATTTCCCCATTCGCATGGAAATATGTATATCTTGGTAGCGGTTGATTATGTGTCAAAATGGATTGAAGCGGTTGCCACACCTTTGAACGAAGCCAAAACAGTTATTAGATTCCTTCATAGGAACATTTTCACAAGGTTTGGAACCCTGCGAGCGCTAATAAGTGATGAAGGGACGCATTTCATCTCCGTACAATCTTAAACAAAATTTGGTTGGGATTCTGAGAAGAATGGATGAACGGATGAGATCATAGGATTGGAGCACGTGCGACTGAGCACAATCATTTCGATAAGTAATTATGGAAGGAAATCGTTAATCCAACGGTGTGCAGAGATTGCATGGCCGCTGAAGTCCAATCATTATCATAACGCATTGCGGCGATTGCTGCAAAGATCACAACTTTCAACCCTGTCGATAAATAGTCACCTTCGCGACCAACCATTACCATTCTCCTTACCTTATGACTCTAAAATAAAGTCAGATTTTAGCCTGACTTTGGATCATTGTTCGAGCTTATTAATGAAAATTTATTGCGAGTAAGGCGAAATTAGGAATAAAAAGGTGTAATTCGCTAATGCTTACGCATTGGGGGAGTAAAATGAAAAAATATCGATAATTAGGCTGAAAACAACCAAAGTAGCACGTTTAGCATGGATTTTGCAAAACTTATGTTGATTTTTGGTTTCACAGGGTTAGCGCTAGCGGAGTAATGCTATGCGGAGAATCAAGACGCGCGAGCGCGGGCAATAAATCTTAGAAGATCAAGGCCAGAAGCACTTCAAGCACATAAGGAAGGAATTATCTGCCAGTGAGAAGTTAACGAACCAAACAATTAAGAAACAGATTGCTGAAATCACGGGACTCCTACCTTAGACAAATTAAACACATTTGGCAAATAAATTAAAAGAGAAATCATCGCGAAAATTGATTCTTACCATTCTGGAATATTCGGAGACTCGATGGCCTAGTTCTATAAGTAGGGTGTTTTTGTAATAGGAAATGAGGCCTAGTCTGTCCCCGTTCTTTCTTCTCGGAGAAATTCAGAGTCTCGATCAAGACGACAATTCACTGTTTTTAATTTCTTTTCACTGTTAGACTCATTTACTTCAGTAATACAATTCTAATAGGTTTTCCATATCTTGTATTGTGTTATCTGTTTGTATTATGAACTGAGTTCATTCGAGCAAAACTATGAGAAAGTGAATCTTAGTAGCATGTCTTAGGAAAAAATTGGAAGGGTTCATCTAGAGCTTGTAGATTAGTTACTTCAATATAACAGTAAATGTTGACCGGCCATCCACACAAACTAGTTGGTTATAAATTGGAAGAGGAAATAACCTAAGTCTACTTTGCATGTTTGATAGGTAGTGTTACATCTGGGATACTTTAAGTCGAAATTTAGGAATAAATGCGTAACTATTACATACTTAGCGCCAGTTGTAATTACATTTAGCCGCGAAGTAAGTCGGACTAGATGCTAAACCGAAACGAAAGTGGAAGTTTGTAGGCGTAGTATGATAGAGTCCCTTACCGCATGTTTCTTGGTTACTTCATTGCTGCTGAATTTCATGAGTATCTTAGTCTAGCCTTATTTTATCAATATTACTTTACTCCGTTATTTGTTTACTTTTGTGTTTCAACCACAACCCAACTTAAATCATCTTGTGCAATTTCCATTCAATTCTAAACATCACCTTGGATAGTTTCCAATCCCTGTGGAGATCGATAATTTACATATTACTTGCTATAGACTGTGTATACTTACGCGAAGTGAGATCTATTCAACTTTAAGCATTTGACTATTCGCTATCGCAGGTCCGCACATCATTACCCTTACCCTTCTAATTCAAGAACTTACTTGCCAAATTTCACCATGGTGCAAAGACTTGCAACAAATTACCGAAAATGGTGGCACACAAGAATAGAAAGGCAAGAAGAAGTCAACCTATATCAGGATCTTAAGCCAGTTGAAGCTGCACCTATGTAAAGTAAAGACAAACAGTCACGAGCCAGACCACCCATGCAAAGGCAAGTGACTGCCCTAGCTGAAAGGATGGAAGAGCGTACTGCAGCAGTGGAGGAGTCCTTGGATGTCCCTGGGAGGAAAGGGTTGTTACTTCAGCACCACGTCAAGTGGTGAGGATTGATAGTTCTAATACTTCATGGTATTTCAAAGGTTTAACACATTCAATGGAAATCAAGAATGCTAAGGAGTTTTACCAAATGTTAGAGGAACTTAACCAAAGGAAGGTTGAGAGGGGAAGAGATACAGACGCAGGCCCTTCTAGACCTGTTGAAGTGGCTGCGGTCTGTGAAGAAGAAGTGAGGACGAATCAGGAATGACAAGTACTGATGTTAGACGATAAACAGGGTATTGAAAGAAGAGGAAATCTTACGCCGAAAGACCTGTTCCGACGCAGAGGCAAATATGAAGTGGACGAGGCTGAGGCGAGCCTTAAGAAGTGGCAAAGAGTTCGATTGACACCAATTGGGCGCGAGCTTGATAAAGTGGAAAAGATCATCCAACCCTTGAAGAAGGAATTTGCCCCACCTGAGAAGTTAACACATGCCCACGTGTCAACTCGAAAATTCAAGAAGAAGTTCAATACGCAAGAGAAGTTGGTAGAATACCTCTGAATACTATCTAATAATTTGGATTTGTATCTAGTGCATGCGAAGATAAGAGACAGTGCGATATTTGACACATTGGTGCTCTTAAATCCGCATATCCAACGACCATCTTCCTGCATTTTCACGACATTGTTTCTTCTTCTAGCTCTGAAAAATCTGCTGCAGATGATGAAGATTGAAAAAGGAAGTTCCTATCCCTGTTGATCCTATCTTTCATTTTTTTTTTTTTATATATGCTCACTCACTTATTAATATAATCATTCTTTCATTTTATTCACTGCTTAAGTTTATGTTTTGACCAATGCTTAGTTAGAATCTTTCTTTTTAATTATGCACTTTCAAACATTGCCTTAGATACGTTGAAATTTAATCTACCTCGAGACATCATTCTCTAGTTTGCTAACGAAATCATCTTGGGATGGATACTTGTTGAACTTAGGACATAGAACAATTATGTAGGAGGAAACCGAAGCTTGTAGCAATGATATTATAAACTTTAGATTCATTTAAGTTTGAGGGAAATAAGACTCACTTCATTGAGGACAATGAAGACTTTAAGTTTTGGGGTGAGGAATACCCATGCTATGCAAATAGTAATATGCGAATGCGTATTGTTGTTTTCCAAAAAAAAAAAGAATAAATATCAAGGCATTCTAGGTAAAAATGAAACGGTAAGAAGAGCGAATAACCGTGGGATATCTAAGTATTTTGCTAGTAATGCTATAGACCAATTAGCGGCCAAGCAGAAAATTTTACTCAAAGGAACCTAAATAAATAAGTCTCGGACAGAATGTCTTAAATAGGGGTTGAATGAATTGCAATAGAGCAGAAGTTTCCAAACTAGAAGTTGAACTTTGGACTAAGGGAAATAAGGAGAAGAACTGAGATGAGATTGTTAGAACCTTAGTGAATGATGAATTGGGATAATTAAGCGTTTGGTGTATTAAGGCAATTATATTTAAAGATTATTTTTTTAGCAAGAGGAAGAGTGCAACATTGTGATTTGCATTACTTTTAGCAGTTGTTACAACTATAATAGCGTCGCTTGGGATGAGCAATGATTCAAGTTTGAGAGTTTGATGACTTTGAAATGGAGTCAGATTTTAGCCTAACTTTGGATCATTGCTCACGTTTATTAATTGAGAATCATTGTGAATAAGGTGAAAATAGGAAGAAAAAGGTGTAATTCGCTGATGTTTACGCATTAGGGGAATTAAATGGAAGATATGGATTATTGTGCTTAAAATAACCGAAATAGCACGTTTAGCACAGATTTCGCAAGACTTATGCTGATTACTGTTTTCGTAGGGTTAGCGCTAGCGGAGGAATGCGATGCTGAGGATTAAGATTTGCGATTGTGAGAAATTAAAGCTCGAGAGACAGAGGCTAAAAGCACTTCAAGTAAATAAGGGATGAATTGTTTGACAACGTGAAGTTGACTAACCAGACAAATTACGAGACAGATTGTTGAAATTAAGGGATTCCTGCCTTAGACAAATCAAGACATATTTGACAAGAGTGAAAAGGGAAAGTATCGCGATGATTGATTTGTGCCATTCTGGAAGATTCAGAGATTTAACGACCAAGTTTTATAAATAGACTATTTTTGTAATAGATCGAGGGCTTCTGTTCTTTTTAGACAGAGAGGAGTTCGGAGTTTCGACCTAGACGGCCGAACAAGATTTTGAAGTTTATTTATTTCTTTTATTTTTCTGTTAAACTCATTTTACTTCAGTAATACAGTTTTAGTATGTTTTCCATATCGTGTTTTGTGTTCTCTATTTGTATCATGAACTAATTTCATTAGAGCAAAGGTAGGAGAAAGTGAATTTTAGCAGCATGTCGTAGGAAGAAACTGGAAGGGTTCATCTAGAGCACGTAAATTAGGTGCATCATTTCAATAGGGAGTGTCGACCGGCCATTCACACAAACTAATAGGTTGTAAATCGGAATAGGAAATAACCTAAGTCTATTTTACATGTTTAATAGGTAGTGTTATGTCTGTAATGCTTTGAATTTGAGTTTAGGAATAAACGCATAACTATTACATACTTAGCGCCGACTCATAATTACATCAAGTCGTAGTGGAAGTCGGGCTTGATGCTAACGTAAGCGGTAGCAAAAGTTTGTGAGGCATAGTATGATAGAGTCCCTTACTACACGTTTCTTGCTATTTATTTACCTTTATGCTTTCAAAACAAACCAACTTAAATCATATTCTTGCAATTTACAATTCAATTTTGAACATCACCTCGAATAATTTTCAATCACTGTGGAGATCGATAATTTACTTATTACTTGTTGCAGACCACATATACTTGTGTGAAGTACGAACTAATTACACACGAGGCATTCATCTGTCCGCTACGATCACTAGGGAAAGTAGCGCATTTTAGAGTAAAATGTGAATGTTGAATGCTTTTTGGACATAAATGGCAATAACCCACGCTGCACTAATTTATTGTTATATCTATAGGAATTGGAAACATGGTTAGCATCGCATTCAAAAGAGCAACAGAAGGTCAAAATGCGCATCAGGACGCTTTGGAGGTTGTAGACCGCAGAATCTTCCAAACATATTTGCAAAGGATAAACATTCGTTGCAAAAATAAAGTAAGAATTAATGTGAAGCGATGCAGAAATCAGAACAGTGCGGAAATGAGAAGAGTAATGCAAAGTTGGAAACGTTGATGCAAAAACTGCAGATCAGATGAGATGTAGAAGCCTCAATAAGGAAAGAATCGAATACCGAGCTAATGCCAACTATCAGATTGCAGAATAGATAAACTGCAATAATCATGGGATTCATGCCTTAATTAGTAAAGACGTGATTACCAAAATCAATCAGAGGAAATATTTTGCAAGAACCAGGGGATAACCTACCAAAGATAAAATGCAATAAAAGGCGATAAAAGATATTTTCAAATCAAATCCTTGCCTTCCAAGTTGATTCCTTAGTCATTAAGCATCTCAAAGCCTATAAAAAGAGAAAAACAAAGAGAAAAGTGTGCCTATTTTCGGAGTTCTTCTCCCACACTTGGGAGTAGGATTTCGAAGCGAAGTTCGTGTTCCTATCGACACATGTTGAATTAGGATCTTAATTAAATAGTAAATGCTGACCTATCATCCACATGCACTAATAGGTTGTAAATCAGAAGAGGAAATAACCTAAGGCTAGTTTGCATGTTCAGTAGGTTAGTATTAAGTCTTTCGTACTTTAAATCAGAGTTTAGAGATAAACGTGTAACTACTACATATGCTGCGCCATTTGATAATTACTTTGAGTCGTAACGGAAGTTAGGCTTAATGCGAACGAAAGTGGAAGCAAACGTTTGTTAGGTGAAGTATGACAATTACTACTTACTGCAATTTACCCAATGAGTTGTTAGATGCGTTTCATAATCTTAACCCGAGCCTTACTTAGTTCATTTCACATTTTAATTTTACTTTCGCATTTAAATATAAAACAAAACCAAAATCTCAACACCATTGTTTTTAATTTCTTGCATGATTCTTAGATTAATTAACTGATTATAGACATCAATTCTTGCGGAGAACGATAAAATATAATATTTATCACCGGCTGCATACTCGACTGCGTATACTTGCGTATTAATGCGATTCGAAGTGTAGAACTTATTTCACACTTAGAATTTGTCATTAGCTTATTTATAGCGCCGAAATATTGACCAGTCATGGTAAGAAGAAATTCTTCTAAGCACTTCCAGACTTTTCGAGCTATGTCAGACCCTCTAGTTAGACCAATATTTCTTCAGAGATAGTTCCTAATAGCCATGATACTAGGAGACCATCATTGTTTAGCCATATGAGATGTAGCTCATTGAGTTCATCTCCAACAACACCTTCCTTGCCCTATTTTTTTTCCTTTTCAACGGTACATTCCTCTAAGTTCTTTTGTAATCCCAAGTTCCTTATGATAGGGAATATTTGGGACTTCCAAAGCAAGTAGTTTGTTAAGGTTAGTTTGATGGAGATAAAGCTTGAACATTGATGAAAGGTTTTGATAGAAAGAGAGGTTTCTGTCTTAGCCAAGTAAAACTTGAATTGTTTTCAACCTTTTCTTTTGTGCTATGCTCTGATACCATAAAAAGAACCCAAGCTTGGAGAGTCTTGAGCAGTAGAAACACACCAGAAAGAAGAAAACAAACAGAGACAGTTAAACATAGAGAAAACTCATGTAAGAACCCAAAAAATTAATCTAGGATTCCTACCACATGCTGACCCTAATATAGTTACAAACGTGCCAATTTAAGTTTTCAAATTCAAGACAAGTATTTGCTCCCATTGAATTTATTCCAGATAATAGGAAATTAAAGCTGCCCTTGGACAAGGTGTTTTCAAAACGTTTCAAATAAATAAATAATTAAATAATGATAAAGGCATCTATGACCAATAGTTAACAGAACTTTGAAACAGAAATTATAGGAGCTTAAACATTGCATGAAAATGAAAGAAGGAATAACATCTATCCTATAAAAAACTTAAAGAAAATGCAGTAGCTCCACCCATGATCTCTCCAGCGTTTCCCAGGTAACCGTCTCGGTGGTGTCTCTTATTACCTGGTGGAAAAACCACAGAAAAGATGAGTATAAAAGAATACTCAGTAAGAATTCCCTAACATGGATACCATGCACAAGGTTAGAATCCAACATGCTAGCATATACATATTTCTAACTCAACTCATTATAGAATAATAACTGGTCATGGGGTTCCTTACATGACTTCCTTGTAAGGCTGATCGATTGAAACTGCTATAATAATTAAGTAATAATCTACCGTTTTGCTCACAATTTAGCAGAAATGCTACAAGAATTCAACATATTCTACGGAAGCATACGTAGTCAATCATAGTCAAGTGATAAGATAAAGTCATTCTCCACAGGGACTGGTTTTGAACTCTAGATAAGTACAGGTTAAAAAGTCACAAACTAGAAAGTAAAGGGAATATTATGAGTGATTTCAATAGCTAATAAACTGAGAATTAAAATGACGTGCAGCAGAAGGCAATTACTATAAGCGCTAAACGTAAATCACGAATGCAACCAATATTTAAAACTGTATAAAGCTGACTGAATAAACTTTAGTAATGTTATAAACTGTTGAAATAAAAATACTAGGTAAAACTGGAAAAATAAAGGAATGAATTCTAATAAGAAAAATCGGCTCCGATTAAGGGATGTTAGGTGTGATTAACATACATTCAGGGTAAGGTTATGGTGAGAAGCAAACTTCACCATGTGGCCAAATGGTCTTTCTCAAGAGTCATTACTACTCTCCGAACATGAGCTTTCACATCTATGTTTAAAGCTAAAAACAATGATATGCTCACTAGC
Organism: Sechiopsis laciniata; assembly: GCA_037833695.1. NCBI lineage: Eukaryota > Viridiplantae > Streptophyta > Magnoliopsida > Cucurbitales > Cucurbitaceae > Sechiopsis > Sechiopsis laciniata. The sequence continues at coordinate 4,254,736 of JBBMKA010000009.1, read as the reverse complement.
GAGATGACTACCTCTAGCCTATCTCTTTAACAAGCAAGAGCCCTTACATGAAACTAATGGATGCACTTAGTAGATCTCTAATCCTTCTCTCTCTCGAGATAAAGCAAAAAGCAAGCATAAATAGGTGATCAGCCGAAACATACTATTAATCAAAAGTCCTAATGCATCGCAACTCAACATCCCCCTTTACTCGAATATATGCATCACACACCCTACCCTTAACCTTCACCGAAACACGCGTAGCTCATGCTTAAATGGACAGAAACTAGATCAGGTGATGCAGAAAGCATTATACATAAAAAATCACACGAAGAAGAAGAAAAAAAAAAACAACAAAAATGCTAACTTCGTATTAATGAAATTTAGAAAATATTTTAGTAACACCACAAGCAGTTCTTAAAAAATAAAAGGAAACAAAGTTTGAAAACGTGAACATAAACCAGAAAATAACTGCAGCGAAAGTTCAAATGTAACTTGCATCAACCTTACAATAGCTAAACATAAATAGAAATGAAACTACTAAAAATATGCAAGGCAAGAAGAGAGAAATGCAGAAAATAGAACAAAGGAGATGATGATAATAGCACACTGATGCCCAGAGAAGACCACATCAGCTACTTCGTCTCTTCTTCCCAAAAATATTCACCCTCAAATCTTCTGAAATGACCCCTTAAAAAGCTCCCTTCAAAATTGCAATGAACGATCTAGATTTAGGTTAAAATTGGGGTGCACAAAATAGCCAATAAGATCTGAAAATACCAAGGGGACAAACGCGCCACAATTTCTGCACTTCTGACACATCGTAAGGAGCTCCCAGCTCACCAGATTCCTTTTTCATTTGCGATCAGAATGCTACAACCGCTGCTAACTTTGCACTAGCTAACTTATGTCCAATGCTACACACGCTAAGCTCCTATAAGAAAAAAACGATAACAACTTCTTAGCACTTATACTATTTTCACAAGTTAGAGGGAATGTTTAACGCATTCTACTATTTTCACTAAGATTTCCCTTTTTTCTCCTATTTTCCAATCCATGCCTCGTTACTTAAATGCATTTCATTTTCACCACAATTCTCTATAATTTAATTATTATCTCTGCCACATTGAGCTCCTAATGCAATATTTCCTGATTAACACACTTAATATTTTAGCTAAATAACTCTCTATTCAAGAGTTATCAGAGGCCCTCAAGACACTCACCTACATATGATCTCTTAATAGGTCACGAAGTTCGTTACATGACTCTCTAGCTTAAACAACTCAATCACTACTGATGTACTGACGCCACCGGACCAGGTGAGCCATCTACCCGACACTCGGTGCATGTACGCATAGACTGCATGCTGCTGTAAACTAGTCAGGTGTAGGCCTACACAAGCTGACCAGGTCCAGGTCCACATGCCTAACCTTAACACGGAAGAGGTGTCCACTGAGTCACGGTCCTGGAGGCCTTTGTCAGTGATCTGAGTCAGCCTTCTCACACCTATCGCTCTAATCAAAGACCCTCCCATAGTAGGCGTCACTATGATCAGGGCCCGCCTAAAAGGGCTACAAATTAGGCATCGTTAGGGGCGGCATGTTATATCACATCCCTAGCTAATAAGGGGGGGGGGCGAATAAATCCTCAATGGTCCCGACCAATGAGAACAATAGTACGTCTGTTCTCTACAGCCTCTAGATGATGACAACTAATAAACTAACCAAGAGTATTTATAGCCTAGCTCTAACAGATCACCAAACATGCTAAAAAATCTCATACAGTTACCCTAACAGGATACTACTCATAGCACGAACAAGGCTAACTAACACTCTATCACATTTCATCACGGTAATTATACTTATCATGAGGAGCACTGAATAGATAATCCAATGAAATGACATTCTAGGACCCCATAATCCTAACATGTTCACAATAGATACAATTGGTAAATAACATACACTAATAGCACCGTAGGACCCTAATAATCATGAAGTACGAAACACACAAAACATAATTAACATTAAAAACAAAATATAAGGTGGCACCCTAGGACCCCATAATTCTGAAGTACGAGGCACACAAAACAGCAAGCAAGAAACAACATACATCTCAGACATTACTTAGCACTAACAAACATCTCAAACATTAATACATATTTGTAACATATAGAAATTAGCTGCGTGCAGGGTCCACACAACCTATGTGAGAAGGTCCTTGCCTCAGCTAATTTGTAGAACTCACAATTGCTTAGGCCACCCCAATCCAACATGAACTCGAGGACGAAACCTTGTGTAATTACGAAAGTCGTATGCCTTTAGTATTTGCTACAAAAATTGACATGACCAAGAAATTTGACAATTACCTAAAAGAACAGAGGGCATCTCATGCTTAAAATAGTAAAATTATTGACCAAATAATGAACAACCAATCCACACCTAACCCAACTGCTTAAGAATTTGTATTTGACAAACCATAACTGATAACTCTCAAGTAGAGCACATTTTAGGCTATTCTATTCTGCATAATTCTAAGGTTGAAGGGAAATAATTGAGCTATAATACGTAAATTACGAGTAAAAACTACTAGAAGTCGCATGCATTCATGAGTTAGCATTAGAGGCACAATTTCGTAGTTTTAGCATAAATATTGTATAAACTGTGCTAAATCAATGCACAATGCAAGAAATTCAAAGCTTAAACGCGGGAAGGACAAATCAGCGCGAAAGGTGATAAGCCGCGCAAGGAAATGCTAAACCATAATGCAAACACGTTCGAATGGTCACTCCAACAAGGAAATAAATGAAGAATCAATTAAGCAATTAGGTTGGCGTCAATCAAATAAATCCTGATGGAAATCAAGAGATCTTGCATTAATGAAGATTTTACAGCTCACCTAAGTTTGCTGACCAAGTAATTCATCTCTATAAATAGCAAGAGGGAAGCCAAGGCTCAATGAGCTGGTCGGTTGGCCAGAAGCCTATCTTAAGAAGAAGCAACCGGTGGTGTTCGTGGAAGTCGATGACAAGGTGACTGCACACTTTACAATCACACTAATTTCAACTTTTTATTATTTTTATTAGGAGTAGTCTATAGCTGTGAACATTTAGTAGTAGTAATAAAATTAGCTGATTTTAACTTTCTACTTCTGTTTATTGCTATGCTGTGTTATAAGAGTTGTTGATGAGGATTTATTTGTAGAAGCATGTTAGGAGTGTAGGTTATCATGTTTGACACTGCTGCATTTTTAATTAATACACATGCATCGATTAGCTACCCACGTATGTAACCTGTAAAAAGTTTGAAAAAAGAAACTGCAAGATGATCTAGTATGCTACGTTAGGATTGGGTGAAAGGCTTTTCACCATTCGAAGTGTTAGAGATAACCTTACTTTTTAGTTTGGGTGAAAAGCTTGTGTTGCCCTAAGTTAGTATGGAGATTGCAGCGGAAGCTGGATCTGCCATAAATTATTTATTGCAGAAGTTACTTTTTAGTTTAGGGATGCAAGAAGCATGATAACTAGTTCCGCATTGTTCATATCTTTTGCAACTGTTTTCTCAACACTACTCATTGCATTCATGTTTAATTCTAGTTTGCATTAACATTTATATTTACTTACTGTTAGCATCAACCACAAAACCAACTTCAAATCCATTCTTTACTTTATTTGCAACACTCTCAAGATAGAAGTACTAGTTCTAACCTCAATCCCTATGGAGAACAATAAATATAAATACTTATCACTTGTTCCATGTATACTTGCATATTAATGCGATTCGAGGCGTAGAACTTAGTTTCACACTTAGAATTAATCATTAGTTTATTTATACCGCACTGAGTTATCGCCAGCCAATAATAATTACCAATACTAAACTCTAAGTAAGCCCCACCTAACAACATCTTAAAACCAAAAAGAATAACCCCAGCCACCTACCTAAAATATTTTTCATTTAAAAAAATTAATCCATCATCTAGAATCCACCATGTAAAATCTATGACTTGACAAAGGCTTTTTATCCAAATTCCATTCAAGGTTAATTACTCATAATTTAAAGAATCACATTGAACTAACCCACCAACGAAAATCAAATAAATTCCTCCCAAATTTAATAATTAATTTTCACAATCCCATACCAACAAAACCAAAAGATGGACATCTAACAATTATCACTAGATTAAAGTCTACGTTAAAACAAAGAACGAATCTTACCGCTTAAAATCCCACCAGGCACGCGAATCCAAGGTCGAAAGAGAAGCGGTGCTAGAAGATAAATATTTATAAAATAGTCGAATCAAAATTCCAAGCGATGGAGGAACCTTTTGTGCATCGTGGGAGACAGGAAAAGTAAAATAAAGAAAACCCCTTTTTTATCTCTTGATTACTGAATGCTGCACTATGAGGGAGGAAACAATTAATTCCTTTATTTCAATAAATGTGAATGAGTTTAGGTTTCACTAGCTTCCAAGAGTTACTAAAATGCCCCTCACCTATTAATACAATTTACCACTTATTTTAGTTCAATGTAAATATACTATAATGCTCATAATGCAATTTTAAATTAAATTGAACTTAACATTTAATTTCAATCCACCGTGCTTCCAACGCTAACACCCCCTCTCATTAAACTTTAGCCACAAACTAATTTGCAAACAAGCTCCTCTAACTCTAAAATATCGCAACATAGCTCCACCGCCAACAATAATTACAAACAAACCCTTAGATGTTCAATTACAAAAATGTCCATAACGTAAAAAGGAAAATGGAAGTTCACTCTAGACCAAAAATACCCATAAGAACAAAGAGGGTACCTAGGAGGTCGTTACGAAAATACGGGGCGTTACAACTCACCTCGAGGATTCAAATTTATGCCTTTTACTGCATAAAAGAGAAAATTCAAGAAGATACTTACAATCCACCATTCAAGCACTACTTAAAGAACACACCTTACAAACCAAGACAAAGAAAAAACCCAGAAAAAGCAGAGAGGAAGTAGGGGCACTAGTAGTGTGCCCGTTTGAACATACGAAGGCCACAGTGCCCACCACTCAACAATGACTCAGCTATCCTACAACAAGTAAGTTCTATTGTAACACCCTTGTTTCTTCTAAAGATATATATCGGTTTTTATTGAAAATTTGTAATCATGTGTTATCCCTATTCATTACTTTGTTATTATTTATTAAATTAATTAAGCTATTAAGTGGTTCGAAATTAATTTTAAAACCCTCGTTTATATTTCTAGCATTAGAAAAGGGTAATTAAATTTTAAAATACAAGTGTTGCTTTTTCTAAATATTTAACCTATTTTCCCTTTTTGTTTATTTACTTATATATATATATATATATATATATATTTCAAGCATTAGAAAAATTAGGTTTTTCTAGGCATTTAAATGAGCATACTTTAAATGGAAAAAGTTAATTGTATAAATAAAGCATTTTTTTTATCTCCCTTTCTCTCATTCAATTAGCACGTAGCAACCCCATCCCCTATTTGCCGCGTGTTGCCACCTGGGCGTTTCCCTTCTTTTCCCTCACGCGAGAGTCGCTTATTGCCACAGAGCAGTGTCGCCGACGATTTTCAAGTTGTCTTCACGACCAGCACTGCCGTCTTCATCGCTAAGCCCATTCGAGTCCGCCCTAGTGTTGAGGTGTAGCGCAAGGCGTCGTTCTTTGCAACGGGCAGCCACGACCTTTTCTTCACTGGCATGTGGCATCGGAGCAAGTTCTTCTTCGCCTTCCCTTTTTTTCTTCGTTCTACTCGTCTTGGGTAAGTCATTCCTCCCTTAGAGCTTGTTTTCTAGCTTCTTTCACTATGTTTCTGGCGAGAAAAGCTTAAAACCTATCTTAAATCTTCACCTTCTTTTGCAGTTTTATAAAGACAGAGAAGTCCATTTGAAATTCTAAGACCAGATCCATGACGAGGAGAGCGAGACGAAGAAAAAGAGGTAAGGTTTATTTGGTTTCGTGGTGGGGCACAGTCGACGGCTGGCCGCCGCCGCCATTTTCTAGTGACACGTTTTCATCTCAGTTTCTCGCTCTCATTGGTGTGGTAAGCTCCATTTTGACTGGTTATACTCCATTTATCCGTTTCATTGATTTCATGTTTTCTTCGTTTAAGCGATTCTTGGGATTCGTCGTTTGGCTCGTAGTTTATCTTGGTGGTTCAGCGTCGGGAAGGTAAGAAGTTCTATTATGATTCAGATTTTTGGCTTAAAAGCATGTGAATAGTGGCTTGTTAGGATTTACAGGGAATGGATGTTGGATGATTTGTTACATGTTTGTTTGTGTTTGAAATCCCTTGATTGAACTGATCATAGTCGTGATAACATAGAATCGTAGTGTAGCCCTTAAAATGCAAGGTCTCTATTTGCTGTGCCCATGTGATCAAATCTCCATCCCATGAATCGTACCTGACTTGCGTTCTGGGTGCTAATATAAATGTACAGTAATTAACTAAGAGCATAACCTATTGCTAAGTGTGACTCAGAATCGCTTACGCGCAAGTATACGGGGTCAGATTGCAGCAAGTGATAAGTATTTATATTTTATCGTTTTCCACATGGATTGATGTCTAGAACTAATACTATTAATGTGAAAGTTATGCGAATAGAGTAAAGAATGGGTTTGAAGTTGTTTGTGTGTTTTAATAATGAATGCTAATAGTGATTAAACATGAATGTTAATAAGTAAACGTGAATACAATGAGTAGTGATAAGAAGACAACTATAGAAGATATTAAGGGTGCGAGACTAGTTATCAAGTTTCATACTTCCTTATTCTAATAAGTACTTCGGCACTTAATGATTTATGGCAGACCCAGCTTCTGCTGTGATCTCCATACTAACTCAGGGCGATGCAAGTGTTAGTAAGGTTATTCTTAACACTTCGAATGGTGAAAAACTTTTCACCTAACCTAACATAATATAGTGGATCATCCTTTAGTTCCTTCTTCTGAACTCCCTGCAGGCTACATACGTGGGTAGCTAATCGACGTATGTATATTAAATAAAAATGCAGCAGTGTAAAATATAATAACCTACACTCCTAACATGCTTCTACAAATGAATCCTCACTGAAAACTCCTATAACGCAGCATAACAATAAACACAAGTAGAAAGACAAAATCAACCAATTTTATTACTACTACTAAATGTTCACAGCTATAAACTACTACTATGAAAAACAATAAAAAGTTGGAATTAGTAGGGTTGTAAAGTGTGTAGTCCCCTTGTCATCGACTCCCACGAACACCGCCAGATACTTTTTCTTAAGATTGGCTTTTGGCCAACCGATCAGCTCACTGAACCTTGGCTTTCCTCTTGCTATTTATAGAGATGAATTATTTGGTTAGCAAGTTGAGGTGAGCTGGAAAATCTTCATTAATGCAGGATCTCTTGATTTCTTCCAGGATTTCCTTAATTGACGTTCTCTTAATTGTTTGTTGATTCTTTGTTTGTTTCCTTGTTTGCATGATTCATCGAACGCGACTTCCTTGTAAATGCGTGATTCCTCTGCGTGGATCGTCGTTCACATTGATTCGTCCTTCCCGTGTAAACGTTCTGCGTAGTCCTACAATGCATATTGTTTTAGCGCAATTTATTCAATATTTGTACTTAAACCGCAAAACTGCTCTTCTGATGCTAAATTATGAATGCAGGGAATTTCCATTGGTTTTTACTCGCAATTTACTGTTATGGCCCTTTTCTTTCCTTTAATTCTCAGAATAATGCAAACTATAATAGACTAAAATGTGCTCTATCTAAGAGCTATCAGTACCTTTTTGCTTGTATATGTGATGGAATGTTTATCTATTTCATCATTCGAATGATTGAATTACCTAGTGTAATGCGTGTAGTGATTGTGACTGAACTGCTTCTAATGTGTTAGGTAGCTCATAAATGGATATGTGTGTGTTTCGTTATTGTTTTATTCTTTTATGATTGGTTGAACTCGTGTTAGAATGATTATATGTTCAGTTCCACCTATGATTGTATTTATACATGTTTTAGCAAATGTATGTTCGATTTCTCTATTTTGCCGTCTAGGGTTTTGTGTGTAGTGATCTGTTATCATTATACTGTAGTTTAGATCGGCGATCTTTAGCGTTAGAAAACTAGGCTTGGTTATCGTGTTAACCACTTAGAGGAGCAGCTAGCTCAAACCTTTTAGGAATCGTGTTTCGTGATCAATATCATGTTATTGATGTGACTTGCTAGTACCCCTTAGGAATCGAGCGAGGATATGGATCCTCTTTACTTCGAGACACGTGGTTGGGCTGCACTGACCTACGAGTTGACTTTTATATCCGATCAAGGTGGTCGAATCTCATCCACTGTCACATTGTGTGCGGAATAACGAGTTCCTTGGTTGTTGGGCGCATGCTATGGGTTGTACCAACCCTCGGGGTTGGCAGTTATACTAGCCTAGCCTAGGCTGGACCTCGTGTCACTCTAACGCTAGTTCTATCTCTCCTATTGTACTTGGGGAATCTCATATGCTTTGTACATGGTTTCACTTGTTTCCCTATTGTAGTATATGAAGGGGGAGCTAGTCATTACTTGGTTGACCCCTTCACCTATTGTTTAACTCGTCCATTGTGGTACCCACCCTCGTGGGGGCTGGCTTTCCCATGGGCAGAAGAGGCTATTGAGACAGATGATGGCGAGGAGGGATGTCTGTCGGTGAGCTTGAATGTCTTTCAGGATGTTGTCTGCAGGCAGTTGATCCTCACATGCTAGAGGTTAGCAGATGATGCCCCTAGCCCGAGGTTTAGGGATCCTGCAGTTTCCCTCACTCGTGGCCCTCCCTGACAGGTCAGGTAACTTTATCGGCATTCGAGTATGCCCTTATTAACATAAAATGAGTGTCGTTTTCTTGATCGAGATTTAGGGATCTTACATGTTTCTCTCACTCGTGGTCCTCCCTGACAAGGTCACGTGACTTTATTGGCATTCGTGTATGCCCTTACTGATACGCCATCAGAGTGGCACAGTAGAATCGTAGTGGGTCCCTGACATAGGTCAGGCTACCCCAAGACATTTGTGTATGCCTTCACGAGCACAGCTTGGCGGGTCCCTGACATAGGTCAGGCTACCTAGAGACATTTGTGTATGCCTCCGCGAGCACAGCGTGGCAGGTCCCTGACATAGGTTAGGCTACACGGAGACATTTGTGTATGTCTCCGCAGATTCAGTATGGTGGGTCCCTGACATAGGTCAGGCTACCCCGAGACATTTGTGTATGTCTCTGCAGACACAGACATGTCTAGACCCGAGGTTTATGGAACTTGTGTGTTTCCCTTACTCGTGGTCCTCCCTTACAGTTGTTAGATGATTTCCTGGTATTCAATTATACCTTTGCTCACGGTTTGCACGCTGTCATTTGACATTGTTTGCTCGTGACCAGCCCATGGGCTAGGCATGTATGTGCAAGACACTTAGCTTCAGTTGTCGTATCTTCTAACTTATTTTTGTTTGCATGCTTAACCTCATAGTGAGGCTCCTTACTGAGTATATTTCGATATACTCACCCCTTACATTTTCCAAGTACGAACCCCTTCCGAGGTGGCTAAGGTGGGAGCTGCAACGATCATGGACACGAACTCTTCCCTATCCATTATGCATTACTTTTACTTTGTGTAAAACATGTTTTAAACTCTGTTGAACTGTATTTGTTTTGAATATTGGGATCCCGGACTACATTTTGTATGTTTTCGAACTATCAACTGTGTTTCATGATATTATGAGTTTTCGTTGGAAATTGCATGTGATTGTTAAATCGATTTTGTGGATTTTTAAATGCATGCACTCGTAACACCCCATTACAGTATTTTAGAAAGTTTGGTCGTTACATCTACCTTTTGAAATTTAGAAGATTTACCCTTATTGTCAAGATTTGTTCAATTCATAGATGGAGAAGTTATTGTACGAAAAACAGAAGGCCATGTCCTTGTCATCAATGCAATGTCCTTGTTATCAATGTGTTTGTTTTTATCTTCACTGTGATTATTTTCAGTTGGCACGATCAAGTAAGCAGTTGCCAGGCAAAGGTTACTTTTTATCAAAGTTTTTACAAGTTTTTCTCGTTGGAAAGGTCTAGTTCATCTCTGAACTCGATACTATTCTCAGCTACCTTGGTGGGGTCGCATTCTTCAGTGGATTTAAGATGGATGGATTACCTCTCAAGTTCTTTTGAAATTCAACATTGCATGTGTTGAAGATGGCTTTTAGATATATTTTCTTGAAGTCTTGTTACTTATTATATGTTAAGATCGTTGTACGAGAGGCTATTCTCTTTGTTAAAATTATGTCCTTTCAGTTTAGCATCTTTTTTGGTTGGTCGCAGCCCAAGTTGCGGGTCGATTGAGTTTGAGTTAGATTTTGTGAGTAACTCTCCTTTTTATTTGCGTAATTAATAAAAGTTGTCTATTTCAAAAAAAAAAAAAAAAAAAAAAAAAAAAAAAAAAAAAAAGCAAGACATTAAACAACTTATAATGCTTTAAAAGAGAACCTATCTTTTTTCATGCAAGGATTTACAAATTGGTATCCAATTAGTTATTCTAGCCTGTTTTCTCTAGCAACAGCTAAAGCCAAAAAAACAAGTAAACTTTGACCAGAATAATACAGCATTAAGATCAGCATTAATAGTTTATTGCCATAATGGTTACGTAATACAACAAAGGTGAGAATTATTAACGGCAACAAAAAGAACTTAACTTTTTTCAAAAAAAGAGAACTTAACTAACAGAAATATCTATGCATGAATCTATTACAAAAATGGAAGAATAATAAATTGAGATTAGTTCATACTACCCTTCATTAAATAGGGCATATATATAATTAATTATTAAGATATATATTGTCAAAAAAAATTATTAAGTTAAATATTAATATAATTTTAAAAAAGTTCTGTTCTATTAATTTTAAAATCCAATTTGATAATTAATTTATTTTTGTTCTATTTTATAACTCTATTTATTTTTATTTCATCGTGTTTATTATAATTATGTTTGTTTCTTCCGCACATTTCTTAAAATATTTGAAAACAAAACATGGATTATAATTTATTATTTAATTTTTTTTAAAGTACAAAACATGGATTTTAATTCTAAACCAAACTCATCAAAAAGCTATATCAATATTTTAAAAAAAAAATGTTTAAGACACGCATTTTGTATGGTTATATATAATTATATGACTTTTTTTTATTCCCAATTTATTTAATTTTCTTTTAAATCATGAGTTTTTTAAGTTCCATTAAAATTATAATTTCTTTTTTTTGTAGAATACTAAAATTATGAGTTAGATTAGGAAACTCGTTTTAAAACATTTTAGTTATTGCACGAATTAAGCCAATGGATTATTAATATTTATTTTTATCCCTAATGTTTTTTTTTTTTTTAAAGTATCCCAAATTGTATTTGAATACCTAATCAACATAATCTCAAATAAAACCTAATCAACATTCAAAACTATGGGCTAAAAAACTTATCACAACTCTTCAATGTAAAATAACTTATCCATCATCACACATATAATATGACCAATAAATTAAACCAACCTGTCACACATTAAATAAAATTTCACAGATTATTTTTTACCAACAAATCAAAATCAAAATATTTAAAAGTACTTTTATTTCACCATCTCAAGCATTTAAATAAAAGGTTAAAAGTTGAAGCTTTCAACCATCTAATCCTCATCTACTCTCCATAACAAGCTAAAGGATTCAAACCCTACATGAATAAAGGTAGCTCTAGGCTAGCTAACCCTAATCAACATAATTTATTATCAATTAAACCCTAATAATTATATGATTTAGAAGATAAGGAAATTAGGTCAATGCAATGACGAGCAGCAACAGGGAAAGAGGAAATAATAATGGTTGTATAGATGGAGAAAGATTGAAAACTTTGGGTGGTGAAATGGGAGAAGTTGGAGGAGGAGAGTCTTGAACAAAAACAGCAACCTTCATTCCTTGAAAGCAAAATCCTCTTCCACTTAGAAAGTAATATGGCTTTGCTTGGGTGAGATTGAACACATCTCTTCCTCCCTTTGTTATGTTGAAAATGAAATTGTTGTCGTTGCAACTCTCGTAGCTCGTTTTGTTCACTTCGAGCACGTTGTAGATATGCTTATCAAACCCAAAATCTAAGGGCAAGAAAAACATCATAATAATCTTATAAACTTTAGTACAATCAACTTAGCAATAGTTGTTTTTACTTCAATATAATATGTAAGAGATATAATCTATTAAATGGTTGAGATGTGTGCTATTTTTTTTTTTTTTTTTTAACTTAAAACTTTATTGGTTGGTTGTTATATATTTTTTCAAAAGAAAAAAGTTGGTTGTTATATATAATTGGCCTATAAATACATATGTGCCAAATTAAAACTTTGCTTTCTTTTTCAAGATGAGGGTTTTCATTGACTTTTAAGACTTTTTAATCATGTGTGGTTGGAAAGATAGTTCATCAAACCAATTGAACTTTTAAAAAGGTTAAATCCCAAAATGGATAGAAATGGAGTAAGAACTAAAAAAACTAATAATTACTTAAAAATAATTCAAATGAAGACATGATTAGCTTAGATGGAAATTGACCTTGCAAATGGGAACCATAAAATATTTGACTAATTCTATCTAATCTTTATTTAAAAACTACCAATTCAAAACTAACACCCCAATCTTTGTTAGTCTTTGTATAATAATGTTTTGAACCACCATCCATCCCTAATTTCCATCTCACAATCATAAAAAAGCAAACTTAAATAAGAAAAAGAAAAGAAAAAGAAATTTGATCCATTTTAGAGAGAGGAACTAAAGAAAACTTACAAAGCCAATCACCAACATAAAACTCTTCATGAATTGACCAATTAGTAAAGTTAACATTTGTTGTCCAACTATATTTTCCTCCTCCAACCTTATGTAACACTGGTGCCCTGCCCTCAACTCCAGTGAACAACCACCCGGATGCCACGACCGCCACCGCTACTGCTGCCATAGTCATCGCCTTCGACCCCATCTCAAACAGTTTTTCAGCTACAATTCTGGATTGAGATTTGAACAAGAAAATGCAGAGGATGGAAACCCTAAAATGAAGAAGAAGGGCAAAATTTTTGTGTTGGGAAAGTGAAACAAAAATCTCATGCATTTTCATGCAATAAAGGTTGAGAATTTGAGACCATGTTTGCATGAAGGTAAATTAGGTTGATTTTGGGATGCTCCACTAAATTCTAACTGTTAGTTTCAAAGTGTTTGCTTTTTTATTTTCATTTAATAAAATTGTTTTTTAAAATTATAAATAAACAAAATAAAATGGTCGTATCTGTTAGAGCTTTGTTAGGACTTTTAGTTAATTAGTTCCGGTGGTTTTCTTTTTAGTTATTTGTCATATTCAAAGGACTATTATCTATAAATAGTCTCCTTATAATCATCCATGTATTTTATTTTGAGTATTGTAATAATAAACTCCTTTATTAAATAATATATGATGTCTATCAGTAATAAAAGATTATTGATATAACAAAAAAAAAAAAAAAAATTATGGGAGTTTTCTACAAATACTAATTAGTTTAAACTATATCAATCACTTGGTAAATTAATATTATACTTTTTAAAATTAGATTAATAGTATACTATAATTATACTGTCAAAAAAAAAAAAAATAGTATACTATAATTATAAGAAATGAAACTTAACACACTACTTGAATCTAAAAAATAATTACAAATACAACTACTTAAAAAAAAATTAGCAAATATAATCATTATATTAAAGAGTATTATTGCATACTTTCTTATAATATTTGAATTAATAAATTTTTATGATATATAATACTAATATATTAATAAGGATTTATAATACACCATTAAAACGTATTAATAATTATAGATGAGAATACTTCAGATTTTACCTAATTTATAATTATTTTGTGAAATAATGTTCATCCAATATAATTTTCCTAATTTATAAATATATTTATTCAATTATTAATGGGCTTACTACACCAATTTGTAAGTGTATATATATATATTTTAAACAACCAATTTGTAAGTATATTATCAAACATACAATGTACGATTTTTTAAATTTGCGACCAAAACATGTTTAAATCTCTAACCTTGTCTGTTCAAAAATAAAAAAAAAAAACTCTAACCTTGTTTTCATTTAATCCTTTGATATCAATTTTTTTTACATCACCAACCTTATCCATCTTCTTAAATATTTTCAATTTTTCGTGTATTAAAAAAAATCAATCTGTTGTCAAAATAAAAAAAGAAAAAGAGAAAAAAGTATGTCCCAAAAAAAAAGAAAAACAAAGAAAAGATAACTTTGAAAATTAGAAAACAAAACAAACGTTAGTTTCGGGCCATACGTAAATCGGCCCATTATTTTACTGAACCCAAAACCATCAACAGAAAAGCCACACAATTAGAGAAAACAGTGTTTTTTCTTTTTTCCTTTTAACATTTACAAATATAGACTAAAGTAAATTTGTATCAATAATTGATGATAATAACAACTTAATTAAAATAATTGGTGTCAATTTAATTTAAAAATTCAATTTTTAAATAACTGTTAGGTAGATAATTTGAGTGAAAACAAGTTTAAATTTCTAAAACAAAAAATAAAAAGCTAAATAGTCATTGATTTTTTGTTTATGATTTTCAAAATTTAAACTTAGTTTTTAAGAAAATATCTGAATCATAACTAAATTTAAAAAATAAAAATAAGAATTTGGAAAATAATTTTTTTTTTTTTTTTTTCAATTTTAGTTTGATATTTAAAAATATAGATAAAATCTAAATGTGAAAGTAAGGAAAATCAATACTAATGGTTGTGGTAGGTTTTAAAAAACCAATCAACTTAATAAGTTTATAGGATTTTTTTTCTTCATATATTGCTCTAAACAAAAGCTTTTTTTATTCTAAAAAAAAAGAGAAGTTTTTCTTGGTACAATTTATCCAAATGACACCATATTTCTTTTCGTAACTCAATAAAAGTCTTTAAATGATGGTTTGATTTGAGTTAATGTGAAATTTCCATAAAATAGATATTTAGATTATCTCATTTTAAGATGTCTGTGTATCTTAAGATGTCAAAATGGACATTTAATCACATATGAATGACATTTTGACATATGGATCTCTAAGATTCTAATATCGATGGTATCCGTTTAATGATATTTTTGTCCCTTTTATTTTTCTATATTACATATTTTCTCAAGAATACAAGTCAATTAACGTTAGGTTAAACATGTTTAGACATTATACTTCTTGTTTATATGTGAATAAAAGAGGAAAAGAAACATATTTAATGAAGTGCGTGAAGATTGCTTTTTATATCACTTTTATTTAATTATGTTGAGATTATTTTTGAAATATAATGTAAATTTAAATCATGTCAAGTATGATTTTTTCAAAAATAAATACAATTATCTAAACATTATCAAGTAAATATAGTTTTTTAAGGATGTCAAATATCTATCCTTTCAAACATTTAATATTTGAGTCATTACAAAATTAGAGGCTCAATTTGAAAACTATTTGGTTTTTATTTTTGGTTTTTAAAATTTAAGTTTATTTTTCTTCAAATTTTCTATTCCTACAATATGTTCCATCTTTCTTTAAAAAAGTATGTGAATGCTAACCAAAATTTAAAAACAAAAACAAATTTTTGGAAACTACTTTTTTTGTTTTTCAATTTTAATTTGGTTTCTAAAAATATAGGTAAGATGTAAGCATTCAAATAAGAAAAAACATATGATAAGAGAGTTGTTGTGACTTAAATTTCAAAAATAAAAAATAAAAAATAAAATAGTTATCAAACGGGTCACAATTATTTTCATTATCAAAATTCAAACGAAGGATTTTCTAAAGTATTAGGCCCTTGTAATATATGTGGGAATGCCACTATAATATTTATTTTAAAAAACGCATCTAATAAAGGTGAGTTGTAGTGCCTTAGTTAGAGTTATGACAGACTTTTTCTGAATAAAAATCTCATTATATAAGGTTTAGCCATGTGACAGTCATATTTATTATCATTGAAGAATCATAAATATTGTCTTCTTGTTTCAATTTACAACTCTTTGTTGCTTTTGTTTAGAAAGTTTATCTTTTGGGCAGAGGTCTTACAAGCTTTAACTTTATACTTTTATGCACAAACTTTTTCAATCAACTATTTACAATAAGTGGCTGCAAAAAAGAATGATGAATGAGTACCAAAAGAATAATAATGACAAGTGAAAATGTAACCATATCAGAAATATATATATAAAAAAAATTAACTATAAAATGTTTAAGTTAGTATTCATTAGCTTGGTTGTTTTACTAAATTAGTTTTCTTGTAGGATTTAATACATGAGGTATTGTTGGCCTTGTATTTAAATGTTTTGGAAGGAATAATTTGTTACTGCTTGAGACTTAAAATGAAAAGTTTTATTTGGTGGGAGTTTGGCTGGGGTGTTTAAACCTTAATTAAGGTGTTGATGGATTTTTGATATATAACTGGGTGTTGGATCTTTTTTAAAGCACTTCTTGGGCCTAGAGTGTAAGACTGGTTGCCAATAAGAGTAGTATCTCGGTGTGGCATCAATGTATACTTAATGACCAAAAAGTGATAGGTATAAATCTCCCACCTCGCATTATTGTAGAAATAAAAAAAAAAAGTGTAAGGGTGGTCGGGACCTAGTGATGACCTATAGATGTGGTCACATCATGTTGGAGGTTGAATCCTACAATCAGTGTCCCCAGTTCGTTCATGCAACCTTTAAGCCTCGATGAACGAATCTATCCCGCAAGTGGCGAGTCCCCACACAAGTCTCACTAGGAAGCTTTGTCGCACCATTTTTTCAGCTGCTAGACCCTCCATAGAAGCCCCGCTCGTGTCTGGCATTAGTCACCCATCTTTAGTGAAGGTACACGCGCCATCGAGACCCACCAAACCCAATGAGTTTTTGCTTAGATCTACATCGTCTACATCATGTTCTCCTTACACGCGGCCTAGATCCTCAACCCTGAGGTCTTGCCTGTTAATCAAGATTGGTCCCTTTGGTCGTGTGCTTTCGTGCTTCATCGAGCATGTTTCACCAGCATGCAATTGTGAGTTTTCTCCACCTCACTCCTTGTGAATAGTTTTGTCATATTCTGTTACTTTGTTGAGCTTCTTACGTTACTTACCTTGAATATTTATGGGTTTTAGATTGTAGCATTGGTAGTGGACAACCATCAAATTGTAGGGGAGATTGATCGAGTCAAAGTTAAAGGTACGGGGTTCTCTCTATGGCTGATAATATATATTTTATGCTGAAAAGTATGTGTACTTCTTTCATGATAAACTTGATTATCCTAAAGATTGAAAAGCATGTTCGAACGTGAGTAAAGATTTATCTAGGATTGACATGTAGAAAAGTACGCAATACAATAAATTACTAAGGACTTGATATTGATTTGATGACTAATATTATTTTGGTTTACCACTTAATTATGGATAAGTGTTATGTTTGAGCTAAACTAGAAACAATAATGTTGAGCCGATTTGTAGTTCATTATTTTTGAATTTAGGGAAGCATATAGGTAAGCATGTGTTGAGATATGTCTTGAACGATTTAATGCCCTGCGATTAATTAGTTGGGGGTCTTGTTGGTCAGCGAGTGGGGGTGTGGGGGCAACGCCCCCGTTGCATAAATGCTTTCTGCATTGGGCATTCGTAAACGCATATGTATTTCATATTCGTGAACGCATCCGTATTCCACATTCTTGAATGCAGCTCACATCCGTGATCGCATCCCGCATTCGCTAATCGCATTCTGCAGCGCAACTCTGATTTGCATTAAGGCCATTATGCATTTGAGCATTTTATCTGTAATAAGGTTTAATGATAGTGCATGTATAAACTCGATTTAAACCCTAGCCGATTATGACGTTCATTTTGTAATCTGTATTTTGCCCTCCTTAATAAAACTGTGCTTCCTCTCGGCCTATGGACTAATTAACACAACGTTAGTGAACCACGTAAATTTCTTTGTTATTTCTCTCATTCTGCATTTTCTTTATTCTTCGATCGGTTGATGATTTTTCGTTTTCATAACAATCTGGTATTAGAGCCTAGGGTTAGAATTTTCGCAATTATTTTTCAGCAATCGATTCGAAGATTTTTGGTGTTAACAAGAAAGTCAAAAAATTTATCGGAGGGAGCAGTTTCGGTATATGGCAGACTAAGATGCGGGCTCTGTTGAAGTAGTAGGGTCTGTAGAAGCCTCTTACTGCCAAATGGAAGGATGCAAAATTAGACGAAGATAAGGAGTTGATGAGCCTAGAAGAAAAGGCGCATTCAACGATCATGCTTTGTCTTACTGATGATGTCATCGCTAAAGTGGCAGATTAAGTAAAGGCTCGCGGTTTGTGGTTAAAGCTTGAGAAATTGTATTTGACGAAATCTTTAACCAAGAAGTTGCTTTTGAAGCAACGATTATTCAGCCTCCATATGTCCGAAGGTATGTGACTGGAGCGTTTCGAGTGCTAATACGATCGTAGTAATCAATTCAAAGTTAAACTGTTTAAGTAAACCTCAGAATCGCTTACGCGTAAGTATACGCGGTCGAATCGCAGCAAGTAATTAGTATATAATTTTATCGATCCCACAGAGATTGATGTCTAGAACTAATATTGCTAAGTCGGGAGTTGTGCAGAAAGTAAATGCATGGTTGGGATAGTTGTTTTCTTTTGATGTTAATAATAAAATGAAGCAAATGCTAACAGTAATAACTTTTTTTTCGCACAGACATTACTTTCCCAATGCAATATTATTTATATTTCATTGCTATGCTTCATATGTTCTTTACTATGTCTGGCTAAATATTTTAGGCGAAGGTTAAGGGTACGGGTTGTAGAAGCATGAACTAGGATAAAGAGAGTTGTCAATTGAAGCATGTTGAATTAGGATCTTAATTAAATAGTAAATGTTGACCGATCATCCACATGCACTAATAGGTTGTAAATCAGAAGAGGAAATAACCTAAAGCTAGTTTGCATGTTCAGTAGGTTAGTATTAAGTCTTTCATACTTTAAATTGAAGTTTAGAGATAAACCTGTAACTACTGCATAGGCTGCGCCGGTTGATAATTACATTGAGTCGCAATAGAAGTTGGGCTTAATGTGAATGAAAGCAGAAGCAGACGTTTGTTAGGCGAAGTATGGCAATTACTACTTACCTCATTTTATCCTAGGAATTGCTAGATACATCCGATAACTTTAACCCGAGCCTTACTTAGTTCATTTCGTATTTTAGTTTTATTTTCACATTTAGATATAAAACAAAACCAAAATCTCAACACCATTTTTTTTATTTTCTTGCACGACCCTTAGATTAATTAATTGATTATAGACATCAATCCCTGCGGAGAACGATAAAATATAAATACTTATCACTTGCTGCACTTTTACCGCGTCTACTTGCGTGAATGTGATTCCAAAGTGTGAAGCTTTAGCAATAAAGTCTTATATTTATAATTTATCATTAGTTTATTTATACCGCACCGAAAAATCGCATCATGGATACTTATGAACCGTCTACCTATAAAGAAGTTATTTTATGTAGTGAGTCAGAGAAATGGCTTGCTGCAATGGGTGATGAAATGGAGTTTTTGGATAAGAATCAGACCTAGGAGCTAGTCAAACGATCAAAGGAAAGGAAGATTGTTACTTGCAAGTGGGTTTTCAAGAAAAAGGAAGGAATCTTGTCTATAGAGGGAATAAAATATAAAACTTTTGTAATTGCAACAGGGTTCACTCAGAGAGAGGGTGTTGACTATAATGAGATCTTCTCACCAGTAGTCAGGCACACTTCTATCAAGGTGCTACTAGCTATGGTGGCACATCATAATTTAGAACTTGAGCAACTAGATGTGAAGAAAAATTTTCTGCATGGAGAGTTAGATGAAGAGATTTATATGACCCAACCAGATGGGTTCCAATGTCCAGGAAAAGAGGACTATGTGTCTAAGTTGAAAAAGTCCTTATATGGACTAAAACAGTCTCCTAGACAGTGGTACAAGAAGTTTAACAACTATATGGTTGAGCTCGGCTACAACAGAAGTCCGTATGATTGTTGTGTCTATCACGACAAGTGTAAAAATGGTTCGGTGATTTATCTAGTTTTGTATGTAGATGATATGCTCATAGCTGCAAAGTTGATATCTGATATTCAGAGGTTGAAAGATCTGCTGAGTGCTGAGTTTGAGATGAAAGATATGGGTGATGCTCAGAAAATCTTGGGTATGGAAATTTATAGGGAAAGAGAAAAGAAGAAGCTCTTCTTGTCACAGAAGGGTTACATTCAAATGATCTTGCCAAGGTTTGGCATGTCGACAGCAAAACCTATAGATACCTCGAGTGCTGCAAATATTCGGTTATCCTCAGAATTTGCACCCCAATTTGAAGCCGAGAAGGAATACATGTCCCGTGTTCCTTATGCTAGTGTAGTTGGCAGCTTAATGTTTGCTATGGTTTGCACTAGACCTGACCTCACATATGCTGTTAGTATTGTTAGTCGGTATATGGGCCAACCTGGAAAAGAACACTAGTAGGCTATGAAGATGATTTTTCGTTATCTCAGAGGTACTGCTAATGTTGGTCTTGTTTATGGGAATGAGACACAGTATTTAGTGACTGGTTATTCTGACTCTGACTATATTGGGGATGTTGACAGTATGGGTGAAAACAAAAATAAAAAATCGACTAAACCGAATCGAATCGAACAGATAATGGATCGATTCGGTTTTTTAGAAGAGGAGTGGACCCATCGGTTTCAAATGACAGAAAACTAAACTTTTTTAGTTCGATTCGATTTCTTTTTAAAAAACTGATAAAAAACCGAACCGAACCAATACTATAAATAATTTTAAAAATAAAACCCTAACTCATAATCTCCTTCTTCACGAGTCTTTTTTCTCTCCAACGTCGTTTCCCTTCTCAACTTTTCACTATTTCCCTTCTCTCGATCCTTCCAAATTTGTGAGCGTCATTTCCCTTCTCTAGCGTCGTTTCCCTTCTCCAGCGTCGTTTCCCTTCAATCGATTCGATTAAGTAATATTTAAGAACTGTTCTAATATCTGTAGAGATGTAGCTGGAATCACTAGTACTGTTCTCTATTTCTCTCTATTGTCTTAAATTCCTCCATTAATGGCGGGATAAGCTCGTTTTCTTTGTAAATAGTTAGGGGAAATGGATTTGGCTTTCACTCTGAGGATGCCTTTTTGAACTTCATGTTATCGATTCTAACTTGTTTGGTGTCATTTGGTTTTCAATCAATAGTAATGTTTCGAGTCAAATAGACCCTAATCTATTGGCTTATTTGATTTTGGGATATGGATTTCTTGTTTTGTTAGAGTTCATGAAATTTGATTGTTGGGGTTTTTTTTTCTCACCTGTATTTTGTTTTTAATAGCAAACTAATGAAACCCCATTTGATTAATCTCTTCAATTTGACATCCATTTGCATCCATTTTCATTATAATGGAGTTATTTTGATGGTTATCTGTAGATGGCTACTGAACTCATTTTCACTAAGCCCTTTATTATTTACTTAAACTTGACTTTTATAGGAGCTTTTATTTTGTTTATATGCCATTCAACTTTTAATTTAATGGTGAGATTAGAGGTATTTTAATGATATATATCTGAATAGTTCATACTGAATAGCTTGTAGAGCTAAGCTTCCTCCTTGCTATTGCAAACCTATATTAATTTGGTAGAGGGTTTTAAGATGTTAAAAGGTTTACGATGGACTGTTTTTTTTAATATCCAAGAGTATCTTAGCCGGTTTGTGTACTTTGATTATTTTTATAGAACAATTGTCTTAACCTATCATATTTGGTTGTCAAGGTAATTCTAGGATAATCCCATGATTTGAATTTTTTTACTAAGCACTGTATTATTTACATTATCCTAATAAATCAATATGCCAACCTATGGTAGTTATAGGAAGATATAATTGTTAAGACTCAACAGGTTAATAACTACCTTAATTGTATGGTACTTAGAGATGTTAATTGTGTTTTTACATTTTTTGAATTAGGAGAGTCTTGGATTTTGTTGACTGTGGGTAATTGAATTTATACCTTTATTTTGGATTTTGTTGATCAGATTTTGTTCTTTAGTTTTCCTCATTTTTGTATCATTTTTTTATAATCACACAGAGATGTATAATTTATATGTACAGTCATTACACTAGAAAATTATGTTGAATAAGGACGAATCCTCCTGAATTGCAGCTGCCGATTGTCCCCTCCACGCGTTTAATTCATTTGAGACTGATGAATTGATGTATAGTCCTGCACCATAGACCTTAACACCAATGATTGTAAAAACTTTCTCTCTGTAACCTGAAATATCTAGCAGCTAATGAATATCAACATTTTGGATCTATAAAATTCATAGTTGGCATTAGAATTAGAATTATCTCTTTAAAAATCATCTTTGACTGAGTCTTTGTAGTTATATGTCTCAAAAGTAGAAGTAACAGTCCACATCATCTTACAGCGAACAAATTGCGCCTTGAATGATATTATAATTAACATATGACATTTTTCTTTTCCCTTGTTCTTTAGTTCTTTAGTTTTTCGATGATCATACTTTATTAGACATTGGATCGAACATTGGATCGGATCTATTGAAAACTGAACCAATTAAAAATCGATCTAATGGTTCTATGCTTTATTGGACATTGGATAAGATCAATTTTTTTAAAACCGAAGATATCGGTTTGATTGTCAGATTAGGACAAAACTGACAAAAGCCGAACCAAAATCACCCCTAGTTGACAGTAGAAGATCAATGACTGGTTATGTTTTCACTTTAGGTGGTTCAGTTGTGAGTTGGAAGGCTACTTTGCATCCTACAGTTACTTTGTCTACAACTGAGGCAAAGTATATAGCGTTGACAGAAGCTGCTAAAGAGGGAATCTTGGTGATCTTGGTCTTCATCATGATCAAGCAGTAGTGTACTGCGATAGTCTGAGTGCTATATGCCTTGTCAAGGAACAGGTTCACCATGAACGAACTAAGCACATAGATGTGAGGTATCATTTTCTGAGAAATGAGAAAAAGATATAGGTTCTGAAAGTGGGAACTGCTGTAATCTTGCTGATATGTTCACCAAGGCAGTGCCGTTCCAACATTGTTTGAACTTGCTGATGTTTACAGTTGTTGAGGTCCCTAGGGGACCATCTGAGGTAGAGAGAAGCATCTGAGTTTGTTGTACACCTGGTATACATCTAAATCTGGAATACATTTGAGTCTGGTATGCATTTGACATACATCTGGTATACTGCTGGTACAATCTGTTGCATCTGAACGAGAGTTCAAGTCAAAGTAGAGATTTGTTGAGATATGCCTTGAACGGTTTAATGCCATGCGATTAGTTAGTCGGGGGTCTAACTAGTCAGCAAGTGAGGGTGCGAGGGCAATGTCCCCGTTGTGTAAATGCTTTCTTCATTTTGCATTCGTGAACGCATATGTATTCTGCATTCGTGAACGCATCCGCATCTTAAATCCGTAATTGCATCCAGCATTCGTTAATCTCATTCCGCAGTGCAACTCTTCTTCACATTAAGGCCATTATGCATTTAGGCATTTTATTTGTAATAGGGTTTAATGAGAGTGCATGTATAAACTCGATTTGAACCCTAGCAGATTATGAAGTTCATTCTGTAATCTGTATTTTGCTCTCCTTAATAAAATTATGTTCCCTCTCTTCCCATGGACTAGCTACACAACGTTAGTCAACCACGTAAATTTCTATGATGTTTCTCTTCTTCTGTAATTTCTTTATTCTTCGATCGATTGTTGATTGCCATTTTCATAATAGATAAGTAACATGTGTTTGAGGCATGTATATGTTGTGTGCTAATTAGCCTATTCGCCTTGATAGTTCTTGTATGCCTTGAGTTGTAGACTGCGAGTCTTCTGTTTCTTATTGAGAACATGTGATTGGGGGTACTAACTTGCATATTAACATTTATACCAATTAGAATGATCAAAGCTCTTCCATTTGTTTGTTGATATTTTGGATTGTGAACAACATGTCCTCTATTTTATATGGGAACGTGTGACTGGGTGACACTGACTTGCAGATTAGCATTTATACTGATTGGAATTTTCGGAGCTCTTCTACAGATGTGGGTACACGTCACGGGTGACACTAGCCTTCAGGGTTGAACTTTTAACTGGCCAGACGTGGCCAAAGCTCATGGATGAATATAGGTCATTTGTAAGGGATGACTTGCATGATGTTTACCAGTGAGTCTGGCAACATTCTTAGTTGGATGACATTTATAGACAAACAATCCTCACATGCGCCTGCAAATAGACAATGGTCATCTAGCTTTATATTGTTCCCTGACATCAATCAAGTCATTCGACATATGCAAATGTTCTTATTTTTATCATGGATGGATAGTTGCCTGCTACTTGAGATTCGTTTCCTAACAGGGGTCAGATAATTTGGCATGTGTATGACCTTATTTATTGTGTGAATAGTGGTTCCCCTACTTGAGTTTCCTTTCTCTAACAGCAACATGGTGATCTGACACTTAGGAATGGTTTATTTACGACTTACAATCTAATGACTAAGCTAGTGGTTTAGGGCTAGTGAGCCCAATTGAGCATATTGTTGGTGATCTGATGACTTTACTCATTCGTGTAGGGCTAGAGAGTCCAATAACAATACTTTATACCTTAGACTGTACTAATCCTACGGGACTCCACATTTTTGTTAGTTTTTATTTATTTAATAATAATAATGTTTTCTTATTTTCTTATTATCTTTTTATTTTATATATGGTTGTTTTAAAATAAAAAGGAATGAAAAATAAATAAAGATAAATCAAATAAAGGAAAAATAGAAAAAAGAAAATAAATTAAAATAAACAAAAAAATTTTCCAACCACATACCTCATCCTCCATGTTCTTCTTTTTTTTCCGAAGTTTCTCACCATCACCCCACTCTCCCACTCTCCTAAATCTACTCATTTTTTTTCACTATATAAGAAACTATCATGAACACATGAAGGGGCACCCAAAGTTGAGAGGAAAACACCAACAAAAGGAGAAAGGCCAAAAGTGAAGGAGGAAAAGAAATATCAAATGAGTAAATTTGGGAGGGGAATGGGGGAGATTTGTTCTCTCATTTCCCCATTATCTTCAATTAGCCATTTGAAGCTTCTCTATTGACAAAATAGGAGATTCACAAACTCATATAAATAGAGATTCAATGTGGTATCATCAAGTGTGGATTAGGTGATGAAGATGTGGAATTTTGACTTTTCCTTTAGATAATACCATCATATGTGTAAGGAAGGAGACATTTACATTGAGGTTATGAAAGAATTCCAACCTCAAACATCAAGCTATTAGAAAAGCACCTAGACATTCTCTTTGCATTGTACATGGCAAGGATTGATGATGAGCAAATTATGGTATGTCCACTTTCCCTCATTTTTATTTGTATTATTATTATTATTCCTATTATTAAATTTCTTTTATATTTTTGTTTCATGTCAATACGTAATTCTTCCTTCCTTAAATTAAGGTTCTAATTTAAGGTTTTAAATAAAATTGACTTTAGTTGAGATGTTCAAATTAATTTTAGAATGAGTTTTCCTACACTTTAATTTGATCTCAATTAGTTTTAATTTAAAATCTCTAAATAGAATTTCAATTTGTTTTGAGTAGTCAATTTGATGTTTAATTTTTAATTTGATCATGACTCTATATTCAATTTTCAATTTACCCAAACATGCTTGTAAATTACAATTTATCTTTGATATATGGATTTATTTACAAACCTGACTATTAGCATGTGGTTTTATTGTTAATTGATTCATGATTTTGATTGGGTATAGAAATTGATTCATGAAATTTGTTTAACCATGAATAGAAGAATCATAACATGTGTCTAATTGCAATTTAACATACATTATGTTAGATTATTTTTCAATTGGTCTATAATCTAGGTTGGGGTTTTTAAATATCCGTAGGCAACACCCCTACTTGGGAATTGACATCGGGTTTAATGTAGTCTATTTGTATTTGATTTTGCTAAGTTAGTTCACAAAATTGAAACTTTTATTTTTATTTAAAAGGGTGAGTAATATACCTTCGTGGAGTTTAACTCCCGTGCAGGTATACAAAAATCCTCGTACTCTCTTTAAAATAAATTCATGTGTGACTTATGACGAGTTGAGATTTCTCAAGTTTTTTAGGCTAAAATTTTTCTCTAAATAAAGAAAATTTCAACATGATATAAATTGATGGGTATAATCCTACTCACCATATCGATCCTTACTTTATTTTTAAAGTTAAGGTAAGATCAAATGTGAGACATTTGTTTTCATGAAACCAACATTTTTTGTTTTAAAATAAAAGACTATTTCATAATAAAATAATAATAATTGGGATATAATAGATAAAAATGGTAACCATTTTTATACGGGTGCTAATACCTTTCCTACACTCAAACGACTCCCAAACTTAATCTGGTTATGCAGATCATTTTCTTATCTTTTAATTAGGTGACCAATCACACCTTCAAAATGGTTGGTGGTGATTCCAAATGTAACACCCCAAAATTTCCAATCGGATAATTAAGTATAAGTCCCTAGTCAATTTGTATTTGATTCATTTAAATTAAATCATTTTTGTGGCCACTTTGTAAGTAATTAAATGATTTTTCGTTTAAATAGAAATAATCCTAGATGGTACATGAGAGTTCCCTAATTTGTTGAGACATTAAAAAGATATTCTCTTACTTGGAATCTTAAATAGAGTTTCCTAAATTGAAGTATATATTCTAATTATTCCATAATAAGCAAATACTTTAAATTATCCTTTAATTATTTTGCTGCCATGTTTGTAAATCTTAAAGATGAATGAAAAGTTAATTTAATAAAAGAAATGAAATTAAAGAGTTAAGGAAAGTCTCTTTTATCTTTAAGGGTAAACTAGGAAAATAAATTCCAATTGGCAACTTAGTAATTCACTACCACTCCTTGTCCCTTTATTTTGACCTCTTGAATTACGTGTGGTGCTCGGAAAAAATAGAAAGAAGATTAAATAAGGGTGCTTAAATTGTAAAATCATTATTTAATTTTCTTAAATAATAATTTCAAGTCTTTAGGGACTGATTTATCTATGAATAAATGCTCAATGAAAAGCTAAGTACAAAAAAGTAAAAGAAACATTGGTGATCAGCTATTTTTACTAAGTGCTAAATTAATAAACGTGTGAATGCGACAAGAATGCTTTAGACATTGAAGATATTAATCATAACATGTGCAATACTATTAACTTCAGAAAGATAGAAAACAATTAACAGGATGCTATGAATGTTCAATGCGAGAGTACTAAAATAAGAATCCTAGGAACACTAGGAAATAATCCAATGAGATGATAGGTTCGGGCTAAGGGTCTTTTGAGTGTGATCAATATACATCAAGGGTATGTTTATGGTGAGAAGTGGACTCCACACAACACGTGGTCAAATGCTCTTTTTCAAGATGCATTCATACTCTTCGAGCTTGAGCTTTCGCATCTATGCTCGAAGCTAAAAATAATGAAATGCGCACTAGCGCTATTTCTAGCCTCCTCTTTAACATGCAAGATCTCTTAAAATGAAACTAATGGACATGAGTAGTAGTTCTCTAATTTCCCTCTCTTTCGAGATGAAGTGAAAAGCAAACATGAATGGATAATCAGTCAAAACATGTTATTACTTAAAATGCCTTCTATGTCTTAGTTCAACATCTCCCTCTCATCCAAGATACATACATCGCACACTCTTCCCTCAATCCTCACCTATATGCATTTAGCTCATGATTATGTTGAAACGAACAAAAACAGAAGATGCAAATGCTGTTAACATTGTGCAGCAGCAATTTCTAATAGTAAAAATAACAAGCAAGGAAAAGAAAAATAATGAAACAGTAAAAAATTCAACCGAAAATGCACAAACGAAGTAGAGAACACAGAATACTCAGCAAGATATCAAATGAAACTTCGAAAAATGCTATAACAAGTTAAGGTGAGCTATGAACAAGCTCCCTTAGCCATTCAACAACATTCCAGACAAATCTATTACAAAGCATGAAAACTACACCGAAAACTATGAAATAAAGCAAAGAGAATGTTCTAAAGAAAAATGAAAAAAACAGAATAAAAAATGCTGCAAACACTGATTTCATCTCTTCAATTCCAACAGCTTTGAATTCTAAAAAACATTTTCCGCCTGGTTCTTCTTCCCAAAAATGACTTTATATACTCCCTTCTTCATCAAAGATCAATGGTTGAGATTTTAGGGCAAAAGATGCTTTGCGTTCCACTCCCTAGTAGACCAGATTTGACACATCCTACTCCACTGACGCTTGCACAAAATTTTAGCTTTTGAGGGAAAACTGTTTTTCCCATGGATCGAATGCTGCAGACATTGGCTTGCATCCAAATAGCTCATCCATTGTTCCATTCGACTCCTCTGATTGAGTCATGAGTCCATAGCTTCCAGCATTTCCAAACCCTGCAATGATAAAAAGTACTTAGCGAGAATGAGGATTCTTGAAATGCTATCGCGAATGCTTCAAACATTGACTTTTGAACATAAAACTCTAATTTATCCTAACTTTCTAATCCTTGCCTCTTATCTAA
The DNA here is from genome assembly GCA_037833695.1 of Sechiopsis laciniata. NCBI lineage: Eukaryota > Viridiplantae > Streptophyta > Magnoliopsida > Cucurbitales > Cucurbitaceae > Sechiopsis > Sechiopsis laciniata. The sequence continues at coordinate 4,226,057 of JBBMKA010000009.1, read as the reverse complement.
CATGCATTTTATTTTAAGACTAATTCCATGTTCAAAGGTGATTCTAAGCATTAAAGTGTGATAATAATGCATGATTTCTTCACTAAACACACCCTAAAAGAGAATAAATAACTCTCTAATTGTAGCGGCCCAGTTTTTCATCCCGATTCCCTAGGTATGTTTCTTAGTTGTTTTGGTTGTTTCGTTGGACCGTTAGGGCAGTTTTAGCCTTCCGGGGCATTTTGGTCATTTTACCCTAGGGTTAGTTTGGTGGATTATGGAGCTTCAGGGCTGTTTCTACGTTTATGCAGTTATGGGCTGTTTTTGTGATTTAAGGCTTCCAGGGCTGTTTTTGCACTTCCAGGATGCTTGGGGGTTAGTTTTGCAAATGAAGGAAGAGAGCTTGATTTATTTTTTTTAATTAAAACAAAAGGAAAAAAGAAAGAAGTTTTATGTTGATCGATCAAAGAAGAGCCAGAAGGAATCGTTCCTCCCCTCCCTCTCATGCGACTTCTTCTTCTTCTTCTTCTTGTCGAGATCAACCAAGCCCTAGCCGAGCCACCCTTCATCTTCGATTATCCCCCTTACCGCGATCGCAGCCCCATCAACACCATCACCGAACCGGCCCACATGCACGCCCAATCTGCCTACGTTGTCCAGCCGCATCACCATCGCAACAGCTCGCTCATGCCCTCGTCTGCATTGTGCCGCAGTCGGCCGCACATGCCCAGCCTTTGCCCACACGCTCGTGTCACGCTGATCGCCCACGCACAAGCCCCGTCTCTCCGCTCACTACCGTCCGTGCCATGTCGCAGCCAGCCGCACATGCCCGTGCTAGCCCAGCTACCTTTGTCGAGGCTTACCCTTGCTAAAATCTTTCATTGCTGAGCCTCCGAACCTCAGGTTTTGGGTAAATTCTAAACCCCTCGTGTTCCATTAGTTTTGTCTGGGCTACTTGTATTGATATATTATTATTATTAATTGTCTAGGGTGCATATTCTTGGTGGTTGGTTTTTGGAACTCAATGAGCATATCTCGATTGTTCTGTTTTATTTTCAGGTAAGCATTCCTTGTCGGGGTTGTGTGGGCTCTACGCTTGACATTGATCGTATTCTAGTTGTGTGCTACCGTTTTATGAGCATGTGTAGTGGATAGGTTCTTGACTGCTGTTACTGTTCTATGATTTGCTGTTAGTGGATAGGTTATTGCTTGTGCTTGTTACTGTTTTATAAACACCTGTTAGTGGACTAGGTTCTTGCTTGCAGGATTATTGTCGTGTAAGCATGTGCTAGTGGATAGGTTTGCTGTGACATGCTGATAGGATCTGGCAGGTAGATTGTTGTACCCTGGATTGCACTCTTCCGTTTGTAGTCACTGTTATGTATTTGTGACTATTGGTATTCTGAATGTCTTATTGTGCAATGTTGTTGTGAAAACTCTGTTCATTCTAAGGTGCTTTCTTCTTAGCTAGTTTCTGTTAGGTTGTCATCATCCAGAGGCTGAGAGTGGACCAACGTACGAATCCCCACCGATCAGGTTTGTGAGGGCAGATTCCTCACCCCCGGTAGCCAGACGTGGAGTAGCTACCACCTTGGCATAAGCCTAGTCTATGGCCTGCTAGTGCGAGGTCCTTTCCTTGATGAAAGCCTACCTTGGGACGACCTTAGCTTCAGGCGTTGGTGTGATTTAGGCTGCCACAGTATGGTGCAGAGGGCCTCTCACCTACTGTGGATTAGTGGACACCGTTTCGAATCTTAGGCATGCGTACTTAGACTGGCATAGTTTGTGTAGGCCTACATTTATCCGGTTTGCACGGTGTGTGCATATGTGCATTAGATGCCGAAAGGAAAGCTCCCTCGGGCTAGGGTATCAGTACACCCTTCCGTTCAGTTTAAAGCCAGACACTTAGGCACTCTCCTAAGTGTCCAGGATCAGCATAGTGAGCTAATCACTTTAGCCGAGAATTAGAGACTCTTGAGATTCTAGAGTTATGTTGATAGCTCATTCTGTGATCCAAGCTAGATCTCTTAGCCGGGAGTTAGAGACTCTCGAGGTTTGAGAATATTGTTGCTGGACATGTTATGAGATTGCCAGCTTGTTTACTTGGCTTGCTTGTATGCTAGGTTGCTAGATGATGTGACTTGCGTACTGTAGCCCGGCTTGGGATTCTTACTGAGTGCCTTTGTACTCACCCTTATTTATGTGGTTTTCCACCAGGTAACTTGCGACAGCGCCGGGACGGCTAGAGGAGGAGCTGATGGATCATGGGAGTCCGCTGTCCAGTCCTTGCATTTTATTATCTTTGTTCAGCATGTAGTCAAGAACTGAGTTCCGTTTTCTTTTACAGTTATGTTTTGGACTATCGTTCTGAATGAGGAACTATTTTTGGATTGAACTTGTAGGTTTTAATTATGGTTTTATTTTGAGCTGTGGATGTTTTATTGGATTTAAATTCATGCAAGCTGAGTAAGAACTGTTTTAGGACTAGTTTTAGAGTTGGGTTCTTACAGTTGGTATCAGAGCTCATAGTCATAGATTCTGTAGATTGACCTACTGAGTTAGGTCGTTGCCCCCATGATCATCAGCTCTCCAACAGCCATCAGGTATGTCAAAAGTTAATTGTTTTAAGGGTTTTGTTTACAGTACTTGCATCTACCATACATGACTTTACTTGTTGATGGTAGTGTTAGTCCGAACATGGACTAACTCAGTGTGGTTTGGTGTAGATCGTGAGTTATGCCGATTACACGTAGTGGACCTGAGACATCAGGCACTACCAACCGAGGAGTTGGAGTTGAGCCAGCGATTGAGGAGACCATGTCACGAGTTAATCAGACCGCAGGCCACCTTTGGCTCCAGCTGTTGGCTTGCTAGAGGAGGAATAGAGACGGTCCTGCCCTCGAGTGCTACTGCCGGAGTGGAGTTTGCTACAACCATGAGAGACATGGTTAGGGATATATTTATCGAGCAGAGAGTAGAGTCTCAGGCACAATTTGCAGCACAGCAAGCAGAGATCTAGGTCTAGATGGCCCAGTTTGCTCGATGTTCCAGCAAGCACCACCAGCAGTTCCTGTAACGCGGTAGTTCCTCCAGTAGGGCAGAGAGTGCCTCCAGCTCCTTAAGTTCAGCAGAAGCCTGTTGTGGAGCGAGATATCCCTGAGGGTGCCGCCGAGGGTGGCAAGTGGCTCAAGGACTTCATGAAGTGGAAGCCCAAGGAGTTTGATGCATCTGAGAATCTGTTGGTTGTAGCGAAATGGCTAGGTCACCTGGAATATATCTTTCGAGTTATGAGTTATCCAGATGTGCAGAGGCCGAGGTGCGTGTTGACAGAGATAGCCATTTGGTGGTGGAAGTCCACTGATGGGGCCAAACCGGTAGGGTCCCCACCAGCCACTTGGGAGTTCTTCAAGACCGAGTTCAGGACTCAATACATTATTGAAGAAGCTCAACAGGAGATGGTAGAGGATTTTGCAAATCTAAAACAAGGCGATGACACCATTGTAGGTTATGATAAGAGATTTTCAAAGCATAGCTATTTTGCTCAAGAGCTGATTGCTACAGAGGAGTTGAAAACCAAGAAGTTTATTGGTGGGCTTAGGATGAAGGTTGCTCAAGATGTTCGAGCACTCGCTCCAGAGACCTATGCCAGGGCCATGGCTTTGGCCAAGACTTATAATAGAAAGTACCAGGTTGTGAAAGCCCCTATTATAGCAGTTCAGAGTGTGGCAACCAGTTCAAGGCAGAAAAGAAAGTTTGAGTCTTTTGAGACTTCCTGGCAGAGAGGTCAGCAGGAGCGCCATCAGGGCCACACCAGGGCAGAGATCAGAGACGACAGCAGAGTCGTCAGTAGGGAGTAGTGAGGCAGCCACCTCATTATCGGACTTGTGGCAGAGCTCACTATGGTCTGTGTGGAGCATCTCCCAGGGCATGTTACAAGTGTAGAAATGAGGGGCATATTGCCAGAGGGTGCCCGCAGGTTGGAACTGACACTAGACCAGCACAGCAGCAGGGTCGGGTGGTTGCCATAACACGACAGGAGGCCGAGAGGACCGATGCAGGTGTCATAGGTACCTTACTTATTTTGGGCCATTATGCTTTTGTGTTGTTTTATTTGGGCTCGACCCAGTCGTTTATCTCTGCATCGTTTGTTAGCCAACCTTTAGGGTTCGAGTTGTGTGTTATAACTCCTTCGAGAGTTAGTATGCTTGCTAGTGAGAAAGTTAGAGACGGCCAGATTTTGGTATCCAGAGAGCTTCTAGTAGCTACCCTTATAGTCTTACCTATGAGGGGTTTTGATGTGATTCTTGGTATGGAGTGGTTAGCGGAGAACCACGCGTTGATTGATTGCCACCAGAAAGAAGTTATGTTCAGGCCGCCCAAGAAGCAGAGTTTCAAGTTTTGTGGTGTCTAGAGCGGAATGTGTCTGTCGTTGATTTCTGCATTGAAAGCTCATCGTTTGTTAGCATGATGAGCTTGGTGTTGGCAAGGATGTCTGGAGAAAGTCGCCCTTCATTGACTGTTGATCAAGTACCTGTGATTCAGGAGTTTGCAGATGTGTTTCCTAAGGAGTTACCGGGTTTACCCCTGTAGAGAGAGGTTGACTTCACTATTGAGCTCAAGCCGAGAACTCTCCCGATCTCGAAGGCGCCATACCGTATGACTTCAGCAAAACTGAAAGAGTTAAAGGTGCAGCTATAGGAGATGTTAGACAAAGGATTCACCCGTCCGAGTGTGTCTCTGTGGGGAGCACCAGTTTTGTTTGTAAAGAAGAAGGATGGTTTGATACGCCTTTGCATAGACTACATGGAGCTAAACAAAGTTACAGTTAAGAACAAGTACCCGTTACCTAGCATTGACGATTTATTTGATCAGCTTCAGGGAGCTTCTGTGTTCTCCAAGATAGATCTAAGGTCTGGTTACCATCAGTTGAGGATAAGAGATGCCGACATTCCTAAGACGGTGTTCAGGTAGAGGTATGGTCATTACAAGTTTGTGGTTATGTCCTTTGGGCTGACCAATGCTCCAGCAGCATTTATGGACATGATGGATAGGGTTTAAGGCATTCTTGGACAGCTTCATCATCGTGTTCATAGATGACATTTTGATTTATTCTAAGACGAAGGAAGATTATACTTCGCACCTGAGACAAGTGTTGACAGCGTTGAGAGAGAATCGGTTGTATGTCAAATTCTCCAAGTGTGACTTTTGGTTAGAGAAAGTGGCCTTCCTTGGTCACGTGGTTTCGAGAGATGGTATTGCAGTGGACCCCGCTAAGATTGATGCTGTGAGTTCTTGGTCCAGGCTGACTAGCGTCGCCGAGATACGCAGCTTTTTGGGTTTGGCAGGATATTACCGACGGTTCGTCAAGGACTTTTCTGCTAAAGCAACAACCCTTACTCGGTTGAAGAGGAAGGGTGTGGAGTTTGTTTAGGATGGCAGTTGCGAAGAGAGTTTTACTTTGTTGAAGCACAGTTTGACGTCTGCACCAGTGTTGTCAGTTCCGAAGGGAACAGGTAGTTTTGTAGTATCTAGTGATGCTTCTAAGTTTGGCTTAGGTTGTGTTCTGATGCAGCACGAAAAGGTGATTGATTGCCTATGCTTCCCGTCAATTGAAACCCTACGAGCAAAACTACCCGACTCATGATATGGAGTTGGCAGCAGTTGTCTTTACACTGAAAATTTAGAGGCATTACCTATATGGTGAAAAGACTCAGATGTTCACAGACCACCCGAGTCTCAAGTACTTCTTCACTCAGAAGGAGTTAAACATGAGGCAGAGGAGGTGGCTTGAGTTGGTAGAGGATTATGACTGCGAAATCCTGTACCATCTGAGTAAAGCCAATGTTGTGGCTGATGCCTTGAGTAGAAAGACTTCGTACTCCGCAGCGTTGTTGAGTTTCCAGCTTCCATTGTGGAAAGAGTTTGAGCGAGCTAGTATAACAGTTTTGTTAGGGGAGGTAACCACTAGGGTAGCCCAGTTGACCGTTGAGCCTTCAATCAGGTAGGGGATCATTGATGGCAAGCTGAGTGATACCGAGTTGAGCATATTGATTGCTAGAGTCAAGGCAGACGGAGACTTCGAATTCGTTGTAGCACCAGATGGTGTTTTGAGAATTAGAAGACGCCTTTGTATGCCAGCGGACACCGGGCTGTCAGCCGAGTTGCTCACTGAGGCTCACTGTTCTCCATTTACTTGGCACCTAGGGGTACCAAGATGTATCATGATTTTAAGCATACCTTCTAGTGGAGCAACATGAAGAGAGAAATTGCAGGGTTTGTTAGCATGTGTCTCACTTATCAGCAAGTGAAGGCACCCAGACAGAAACCAGCAGGTTTGTTGTAGCCACTGAGTGTGCCTCAGTGGAAGTGGGAGGAGATCTCTATGGACTACATTTTTGGGTTACCGAGGACACCGAGAAGGTTTACTCAGATCTAGGTTATTGTTGACCGGTTGACCAAGAGTGCGCACTTCATTCACAGTATGATCACATATACCATAGAGCAGTGGGCACAGTTGTTCTTGGAGCAGATCGTTTGGTACCATGGAGTGCCAGTGAAGATTATGTCTGATCGAGATTCTCGGTTCACTTCTCATTTCTAGAGGGCACTCTAGAAAGGTTTGGGCACTGAATGCAGTTTCAGTACCGCTTTTCATCCTCAGACAGATGGCCAGACATAGAGGGTGAACAAGATTTTAGAGGATATGTTGCAAACCTGCATGTTAGATTTTTTGGGCAGTTGGGACCAGTATCCGTACTTGATGGAGTTTGCTTACAATAACAGTTATTAGGCAACGATTCAGATGGCTCCGTTTGAGGCTTTGTATGGTAAGCGTTGTAGATCTCCAGTGTTCTAGGAAGAGGTTGGTGACAGACAGGTTTTGGGTCCCAAGTTGTTACAGATGACTAATGACAAAGTTCAGAAGATCAGGTCTCGTATGTTGACTGTGCAAAGTAGATAGAAAAGCTATGCTGATGTTCAGCGTAGAGACTTAGAGTTTGAGGTGGGTCAGCATGTATTTCTAAAAGTGGCACCGATGTGTGGTGTTTTGAGGTTTGGTAAGAGTGGATAGTTGAGTCCCAGGTTTGTGGGCCCCTTTGAGATCCTCGAGCGAGTTGGTCCAATTGCTTACCGTTTGGCTTTGCCTCCGTCTTTGGCAGTAGTGCACAGTGTATTCCACGTTTTGATGTTACGTCAGTATGTGGCAGATCCTTCTCACATCGTTGATTTCGAGCCGTTAAAGCTGAATAAGGATTTGGGCTTCGAGGAGAAGCCTGTGCTTATTATAGCCCAGGAGCGTAAAACTTTGCGTAACCAGGAGGTCAGTTTGGTTAAGGTACAATGGAGATGTCAGAAAGCGGAAGAAGCAACTTGGGAGTTAGAGGATGAGCTGAGGACTCATTACCTAGAGTTGTTCTAGTCTTAGGGACTTTCGAGGATGAAAGTCATAAAAGGACGGAGTATTGTAACGGCCCAGGTTTTCATCCCAGTTCCCCAGGTATATTTCTTAGTTGTTTCGGTTGTTTCGTTGGGCCGTTAGGCCAGTTTTAGCCTTCTGGGATATTTTGGTCATTTTACCCCTAGGGTTAGTTTGGTAGATTATGGAGCTTTAGGGATGTTTCTACGTTTATGTAGTTATGGGCTATTTTTGTTATTTCAGGCTTCCAGGGCTATTTTTGCACTTCCAGGATGCTTGGGGATTAGTTTTGCAAATGAAGAAAGAGAGCTTGATTTATTTTTTTGAATTAAAACAAAAGGAAAAAAAGGTGTTTTGTTCGATCGATCAAATAAGAGCCAGAAGGAATTGTTCTTCCCCTTCCTCTCGTGCAACTTCTTCTTCTTCTTCTTCTTCTTCTTCTTCTTGCCGAGATCAACCAAGCCTTAGCCGAGCCACTCTTCATCTCTAATCAGCCCCCTTGCCGCGATCGCAGCCCTATCAACATCATCACCGAACCAGCTTGCACACACGTCTAGTCTTCCTATGCTGTCCAGCCGCATCGCCATCGCACCAGCTCACCCATGCCCTCGCCCGCACCGTGCTGTAGCCGGGCACACACACCCAGCCCTTGCTGTAAGAACCCCAACTCTAAAACAGTCCTTAAAGCAGTTGTTACTCAGCATGCATGAATTTAAAACCATTAAAAACATGATAGGAACTCAATCATTTTATACGAAAAGTAAACAGTCCAAAACCTAAAAATAAGACCAACATAATTTAAGCCTCTGGCCAGAGATTATTAAAACATATTCAAAACATCAACCATAAAACGACACGAGAACTCAGTTCCTGACTACATGCTGAAACAAATGACAATAAACAAATAAACTGGACAGCAGACTCCCATGATCCATCAGCTTCTCCTCTAGCCGTCCTTATGCTGTCCCAAGTTACCTGGTGGAAAAAACCACAGAAATAAGGGTAAGTATAAAGGCACTCATTAAGAATTCCCAACTGGGGTACAGTACGCAAGTCACATCATCTAGCATCCTAGCATACAAGCAATCCAAGATTACATAGGCAATCTCAACACAAGTACAATCACAGAATGCTCAAACCTCGAGAGTCTCTAACTCTCGGCTAAGGATCCACTGCAGATCTCCAAATGGGTTATCAATATAACTCCCAGAATCTCTAGAGTCTCTAACTCTCGGCTAGGGTGATCTGCTCACTATGCTGATCCTGGACATTTGGGAGAGTACCCAAGTGTCGGGCTCTAAACTTAACGGAGAAGTGTACTGATACACTAGCCCGAGGGAGCTCTCCTTCTGGCATCTAATGCACATACGTGCACACCACATACTCCTGCAAACCAGATAAATGTAGGCCTACACAAACTATACCGGTCCAAGTATGCATGCCTAAGACTTAGGAAGGTGTCCACTGATCCATAGCAAGCGGGAGGCCCTCGACACCATACTGTGGCAACCTGTTTACACCAACGCCTGAAGCTAAGGGTCGTCCCAAGGCAGGCTTGCACCAAGGAAAGGATTCAGCTCTAGCAGGCCACAAACTAGGCTTATGCCGGGGTGGTAGCTAATCCACACCCAACTGCTGGGGGGTAAGGAATCTGTCCTCACAGCCCGACCGGTGGGGACACGTACGTTGGTCCACTCTCAGCCTCTGGATGATGACAACCTAGCAGGATCTAGCTAAGAGGAAGCACCCTAGAGCTAATAGAGTTTAGCATCAAAACATTTCACAATAACATACAGAATGCCAATAGTCAATAAACATAGCAGTCACTGTGAACAGTAAGGTGCAATCTAGGGTACAACATTCTACATGCCAGGTCCTATCAGACAAGTCATACAATCCTATCCACTAGCACATATGCATCAATAAACCTGCAAAAGCCTATTCACTAATAAGTCCATACAACAGATAACCTGCAAGAGCCTATCCACTAACATGTACATTGAACAGGCAATAAACAAGCAAAGCCTATCCACTAATAAGTTCATTCAACAGTACAACATTCAGAAGTCTAGTCCACTAGCATGCTTAACAACAGAAATAACAGCCATACAACCTATCCACTAAGAAGTTAATAAAGCAGTAACAAATAGCTAAGAAACCATCAATGGCAAGTGCAGGGTCCACACAACCCTGACAAGGAATCCTTTCATGAAATCTGGAAACAGACAACAAAAGATAATTGCTCCTCGAGCTGTAGAACCAACACAAAACTCAACCTAGGCAAATAGTAATAAATAAACAATTAAACTCTAAACAACTTAGCAATAAAATGACCAACATACAAGGCTCGGGAAATAATACCCCAAAACTGAGAAGGCACAAAGCCTCGGTAGCAAGGCAGCTCGGCTACGATGAAGGGTTGCGCCTAGCGAGGGCGAGGCTCGCGGTGCCACGGGGCTAGGCGACGCGGTAAGGCTGTTGTGCGGTAAAGTGGCTCGGTAAGAAAGGCGTGTGCAGCGAGCAGGGCTGCAACAGTGAAGCGGCTAGGCTGCGAGCGACTAGCCTCGACGCTGGCAGGCGACAGCGAGGCTACGAGCTGCGCAAGGGAATGGCGACACGGACTGACGAACGGGGCTACAACACACAGCTCGGCGATAATGCATGGGCTGCGACTGTCCTTACGACAAGGGCTGGTGAAGTGCGGAATCGTGCAGAGGCGTGCAGTCTTGAGGTGTTCGGCTAGGGCTTGGCCGATCGGTTGAGCTTACGAGCGACAGGTTGGTCGACAACAGCAAAGGTGATCGGCGATGAAGGGTGGCTCTGTAATGGCCCAGGTTTCATCTGGTTCTCCAGGTATGTTTCTCTTATGATTTTGTTGTTTTGTAGGGCCGTTAGGGCAATTCTAGCCTTTAGGGGTATTTTGGTCATTTTACCCCTAGGGTTAGTTTGGTAAATTGCTAAGATTCAGGGCCTCTCCTGCATTTAATTGAGACCAGGATTGTTTTGTGATTTATAGGGCTTCGAGGCTAGTTTTGCAGTTGGAGGCTTTGGGATTATTTTGGTTAAAAGAGGATTTTTGTACTAGTTAAGAGGGTTAAAATAAAGAAAAGAAAAGGGTCTTCCCTTGCGTATTCTTGATCGATTAAAAGGGAACCAGAAGCTTTCTCCCTCATTCAAATTCTTCTTCTCCTTCTTCTTCTTCCATCTTCGATCAAGCCCTAGCCAAGCCATCTTTGTCTAAAAAATTCACCATCCCCGAGCCCTAGACGATCGTCAATCAGCCTTGCCTCTAATCGCAGCCATCCTTGCCGTCGAGATCACCATCGCTGCTGAGGCCACACACGCACGCATCACCAGCCACAACGCAGCCCCTACTCTCGCCTCGCATCGCAGCCCGCCTGTGATTGCACCAATCCTCGCAGCGTTCGCGTTCCCGCACGCTCGCCCAGCCGTGCCACTCATCGCCTCGCTCTGCGCTACATCGTTGTCGTCTGCTCCCCCATGTCGCAATCGAGCCAGCCGCACAGCCCTCGGCCACGCTCACCCTCGCCCGCTTCGCTTCGCAGCCCGCCTCGCAGCCGTACAGTCCGTCACCTGCTCGTCTTGCCAGCCTGCAGCTCCGAGCACGCCCCGTGCCTTGTTGTTGCCTTTGCTGCTGAGGCTCTTGCCTTCTCAGTTTTGGGTAATCCTTTCTGAGTTTTATGTGTTGGATGACTAGTTTGTTAGCCGTTTGGTTGTTAATTGATTTGTTTGTTGTTATTATTTGCCCAGGTTGTTCTGTGTTGGTTCTGCAGCTTAAAGAGCAATTATCTATTGTTGTCTGTTTCTGGTTTTCAGGTAAGGATTCCTTGTCGGGGTTGTGTGGACCCTGCGCTTGCCACTGATGGCCTCCTAGTTTTTTGTTACTGTTTTCCTGAGCATGTTAATGGATAGGATCTGTTTGGTTGCTTGCCCTGTTTACTGAATATGCTAGTGGATAGGTTGTCTGTTTACTGCTTGCCTGTTTAATGAACATATCAATGGATAGGCTTTGCTTGTTTATTGCCTGTTCAATGTACATGTTAGTGGATAGGCTTTTACAGGTTTATTGATGCATATGTGCTAATGGATAGGATTGTATTACTTGTCTAATAGGACCTGGCATGTAGATTGATGTACCCTAGATTGCACTACTCTATTTGCAGTGACTGCTTTGTATCTGTGATTGTGATATTCTGAATGTTTTACTATGCGATACTGTTGTTGAACTCTGTTAGTTCTAAGGTACTTTCTCTTAGCTAGGTCCTGTTAGGTTGTCATCATCCAGAGGCTGAGAGTGGGCCAACGTACGAGTCTCCACCGGTCGGGCTGTGAGGACAGATTCCTTACCCCCGGCAGTCGGGTGTGGAGTAGCTACCACCCTAGCATAAGCCTAGTTTGTGGCCTGCTAGAGTGGAGTCCTTTCCTTGGTGCAAGCCTGTCTTGGGACGGCCTTTAGCTTCAGGCGTTGGTGTGATTCAGGCTGCCACAGTATGGTGCCGAGGGCCTCTTACCTGCTGTGGATCCGTGCTCACCTTTCTGAGTCATAAGCATGTACATCTAGACCGGGATAATTTATATAGGCCTACATTTATCCAGTTTGTAGGAGCATGTGATGTGCGCGTATGTACATTAGATGTCGGGAGGAGAGCTCCCTCGGGCTAGTGTATCAGTACACCTTTTCGTCCAGTTTAGAGCCTGACACTTGGGTACTGTCCCAAGTGTCCAGGATCAGCATCGTGAGCTGATCACCTTAGACGAGAGTTAGAGACTCTCTAGATTCTGAAGGGTAGATAACCCATTTGGAGATCCGTAGTGGATCCTTAGCCGAGAGTTAAAGACTCTCAAGGTTTGAGCCTGTTGTGATTGAGCTTGTGTTGAGACTGCCTATGTGATGTTTGGATTGCTTGTATGCTAGGATACTAGATGATGTGACTTGCGTACTATACCCCGACTGGGGATTCTTACTGAGTGCCTTTGTACTCAACCTTATTGCTGTGGTGTTTTCCACCAGGTAACTTGGGACAGTACCGGGACGGCTAAAGGAGGAGCTGGATAATCATGGGAGTCCATTGCGTCGTCTCTTTCATTATTTACAGATTCAGCATGTTAGGGTGTTTTAAGGAATTGGTTTTAGAACTATTTTTAATAAACTCTAGCCATAGGATTCATTTGTATTGGTTTTGAATATTCTTTTATTTGGATTGTCGCTTGCTAATAAAAGTTGATTTCTAGCTTAATTATTTAATTGTTGGATTTTACATGTTTTAAATTCATGCATGCTGAGTAAGAACTACTCTTAGGACTGCTTTAGAGTCGGGTTTTTACAGGCTCGGCTACGATGGATCTCAGCAGCAGGGGGGGGGGGCTTCGGCGAGAAGAAGAAAAAGAAGGATCAATAGAGAAGAAGATCGACTGGGGATTTTTCTCTGGCTCTCTCTCTGAAATCGATCAATTCATAAAACGCAAACTCCTTATTTCTTTTTTTTTTTTCTCTTTTCTTTTATTCCTTTAATTCTTCTAATTAAACACAAAACCCTCTTTCAACCAAAACACATCAAAACCTCCCAATACTGTCAAACTAACCCTGATGACCTGTAAAGCACAAAAACAGCCCTAGTCTCAGACAACCTGCAAGAACGACAATGAAAGCCAATAATTTACCAAATTAACCCTAAGGGTAAAATGACCAAAATACCCCTGAAGGCTAGAACTGCCCTAATGGCCCAACGAACAACCGAAATAGGAGAGAAATATACCTAGAGAACCGGGATGAAAACCTGGGCCATTACACTTGCGCACACACTCGCATCACGCCGATCGCCACACGCACAAGCCCCGCCTCGCTGTTCGCTGCCCATGCCGCATGCTCCTGCCACGCAGCTCGCACGCACGCCCGTGTTAGGCCAGCTGCCCTTACCGAGGCCTGCCCTTGCCGAGGTCTTTCCTTGCCGAGCCTCCAAACCTCGGGTTTAGGGTAAATTCTAAACCCCTCGTGTTCCGTTAGTTTTGTCCAGGCTACTTGTATTGATTTATTATTATTATTAATTGTCTAGGGTGCATATTCTTGCGTGGTTGGTTTCTGCAGCTTAAGGAGCATATCTCAATTGTTCTGTTATATTTTCAGGTAAGGATTCCTTGTTTGGGTTGTGTGGGCCCTGTGCTTGACATTGATTGTATCCTGGTTATATGTTACCGTTTTATGAGCATGTATAGTGGATAGGTTCTTGACTGATGTTACCGCTCTATGATTTCCTATTAGTGGATAGGTTATTGCTTGTGCTTGTTACTATTTTATAAACACCTGTTAGTGGACTAAGTTCTTGCTTGTAGGATTATTGTCGTGCCAGCATGTGCTAGTGGATAGGTTTGTTGTGACTTGTCTGATAGGATCTGACATGTAGATTGTTGTACCCTCGATTGCACTATTTCGTTTGCAGTGACTATTATGTATTTGTGACTATTGGTATTCTGAATGTCTTATTGTGCAATGCTATTGTGAAAACTCTGTTAGTTCTAGGGTGCTTTCTTCTTAGCTAGTTTCTGCAAGTTTTAATTATGGTTTTATTTTGAACTATGGATGTTTTATTGGATTTAAATTCATGCATGCTGAGTAAGAACTGTTTTAGGACTGTTTTTAGAGTCGGGTTCTTACACTAATTGAGAGTTATCAGAGGGTAAATCCAATTCTTTGCTTTTAATTCTTATTTTGACCAACCATTTATTTTGCCAAACTAGCTAATTTTGACCATTATTTTAATTTGATTCACAGAATTTGTCCATTGACTATATTTGACCCACTTTGACCAGCACTGACCAGTTTTGTCCCCTTTGGTAATTTCGATTCCCTAAACCTGTTTTTAGTAGTTTAAAGTGCTAGTTGTGACCTATTTGGGTGTTTAAGGCCGGTTTGGGTCTTGACTTCTAAAGTTCATGGTTTAGGAGTTTAGAACTTTTCTTGGATTTTAGCAAAGGTCCTTCTACACCTAACTCCGGTCTTAGAATTGGTAGCGAGTATGTGCTTATGCAATAATTTATCTAAGGTCATTATTCGTCGTTGATTGTTGCTATATGGGTTAGCTAGTTGGCCATCTGCTGTTGCCTTGACCTAGGGTGAGAATGATTCATGATTGAGATATCTTGTTAGGTGAGCATGCTAAGGTTTCACAAGAATGTATTGAGGGGTTTAGTGCCCAATATTATTAATTGAGGAGTTTAGTGCCCATTATTATTATTTGAAGGGTTAATGCCCAATATTATTAATTGAGTGTTCAGTGCCCATTATTTATTATTTGAGGGGTAAATGCCCAATATTATTATTTGAGAGTTTAGTGCCCAATATTATATTTTTGAGAGGTTTAGTGCCCAATATTATTATTTAAGAGGTTTAGTGTCCATTATTATTATTATTATTTTAGGGGTTTAGTGCCAATTATTATTATTATTGAGGGGTTTACTGTCCATTATTATTACTTGAGGGGTTTCAGTGCCCATTATTGTTGTTGATGGGTTTTGGGCTCAATGTGGCTAAGGGATTTTATGCCTTTTACTATTATTGATAAATTGTGCTTATTTGCTCTTATAAATGTGCTTACAAGTCCTTCACCCGATCCTTACTGAGTTTAAGACTCGCCCCTTCATCTGTGGTTTTCCATAGGTATTCACGTGTTGTACCAAAATTGCTGATTGGGGCTGAGGGATCATGGGATGGCGTTGTTCTTGTTTTATTTTTTTAAACCTTCCATTTCCGCATGACTGGTGATTTTTGGGGCATGATACTTTTCGTTATGGATTTTTATACATTTTTTATGTTTTTACTTAAAGGTACCCGAGCTGGTTGGTTTTAACTGTTTTGAATTGAAACTTGATGTATATGTATTTTAAATAAATGAACGTTATTCAGCATGTCTCGTGTGTTGTGTTTTAATACATGCATGTAGAGTAGGGACCTAGCTTGAGACCCTAGATTGGGTTGGGTCTTTACACTAAAACTCTTTTAATTAAAGGAAACCCTTAAAAGAGGACATCAACCGCTCTGCGTCACGATCACGCTACGACAGTATGCTTACATGGTTTACCTCATCTAGGCGACTTCTTATTGTTTTTTTATACTCACCATTTACCATTTTCCTTCGTGGTGTTGAATATACCACATTAGCTAATGGAGGAGTTGGAGTGATCTTGACATTGTGTTGACTTAAAATTTTTCATTTCTTTTCTCATAGTTCCATGATTTAATGTTATTCACAAATATTGTTTTATATTAAATTTGTATTTGGGCACCCAAACAATTATTTTATTGATTATTAATTTTTAAAGTCAAATAAGAGTTCTTTATAAAATAGTGTCTCGAATGTGAAAAATCATCTTATTATTCATGTATACATTGGTAACACCACCACTTAATATTTATTAAGAAGTTGGGTCATTACACAAAATGAAAACTTAATATTTATACAAATATATTTTTGGCTAAATTATCAAAACCCTTGAACTATGAAAACCGTAAAAGTTTTGTTTCAAAAATATACCCAACTTTAAAAAGTTTCAAAAATATCTTTAAAATATCCAAAAAAAAAAAAAAAAAAAAAAAACTTTCTCAACAAATTTTTTAGGAATATATTTTAATTCTGTTCAAATCCCCTAAAATAAAGTTGTAAGAAAAAATTTTAAAATTCACCTAAATCTAAAATTAATGAGATTTTTTTTAATAAAAAAATTAATGAAAACATATTATCAACATTTGTGTGTCCTAATAACAAACTCAAAAAAAAGATAATAATAATAATAAATTGATCAAATAAGTTCTATAAATTTAAAATTCATAGTCATAATCTTGCCTCGTAACTCTTTAAAACAAAAAAAAAACACAATTAATTTGTTATTGGGATGAATTTAAAAACTTAAATAGTTAGGTGTGAACTAATTTTTACCTTAAATTATTTAAATAATTTAGGTATACAATTTTTTGAATTAAATGTGATACTCTGAAAATTAAAATCTCATAACATTACAATTTTAAATTTTTTTTTTTTTTTTTTTTTTGTCTATAATTGCATCAAAATTAACGTTAGAATTTAGATATTATTTTTAACTCTACTATATATTTAAATTTCCAAGATTGTTCTTATCAATTTTTAATATGATATTAAACTTGAAAACTTTAAACACATTACACTCTATAATAAAAAAATAAAATAAAATAAAATTTTAAAAAAAAAAAACCTAATTTGAACAAATTTCATAACTTTTTATGATAAATAAAAATAATAATAAAAGAGAAATATATTAAGAAATGAATTTTAATAATCAAACTAACCATTCAATTAATTAACCACTAATATTGACATAAAAATAATTCATAAGTTTTTTATCATAATAAAATAAAATAAATAATAAAAAGAATAATCCGAAGATAAATATATTAAGAAATGAATTTTAACCATCGAGCCTAACAATTCAATTATTATTATTATTTTTTTAGAATAACAATTCAATGCAATTTTTAGAATATGAAGTTTTTCCATTTATGCAATTTTCCTTTTCAGTTATTCCCTTAAATTTTTTATTGCGTAGTTTTAGAAAGGATTGGTACAACTCTAACAAAATCTTTGTAGAAAATTTTAAAATTTCCTTTTGTGATTATCTCAGTCGTTGCACAGGGATTTCCGAAATCTTTTGAAAATTTATATAAACCCTGTGTAAGGAAGGATCGACCACCACATCCTACTTTACACCTCAAGAAACCAAAAGCTCTGTTTTCAATTTCTTCTTCTAGAACTAATTGCCTCAAGCAGTAAACATCTAATAAAGGGAATGAGGAAGGAAGCAGAGAAGATGAATATCCAGTTGTTCTGGAATCAAAACTCTACAGCACTTGTTGAGATATGCGAGTTAGGCTAGAGCAGCGTAGCACTACCTACAATAAACGTAAGGCAAAACTGGATTCACCAACTCTACTCAAATCTTAACAAAGAAAAGCAAGTTTCTTGCGTGTAGAAGGTCAAATCATATATTGTAGATCCGCAGCCTTGAACGAAGTTTTCCAACTTCCTGACGACATTGGGACGGATTGTCAAAGGCTACTAAAGAAGCCAACTAAGAAGCAGTTGTAGGATTGCGTGAAAACTATTGGGACGGAGGGCGCTAAGTGGAAGAATCAATGGTCGTTTCCAATGGATTGCGTTAAACCAGAATTATAGGACAAGATTGCATTCATTAAAAATGTGATTATTCCATCAACTAATGGAAAGATATTCAGCAGCGAGTAGGCACTACTGCTTTATGCAATCAAGATCAGAACACGCACAAATCTAGACAAGATTGTGGAAGAGAAAATTCACCACTGGGCTTCAGCCAAACGCAGGAAGATGTTTTTCCCGCATATTATCACTAGATTATATTTGGAGCAAGGTGTTCAGCCACAGCGACTGACAGGATTTTGAAAGTACACACTGAGCACATGATGGAAATAGAGAATGCGAAGTCGTAGGAAAAAGGAACGCAATATAAGAAATTCTTAAACGGGGATAGTTTGGTCAAACAATTTGAAGCACTATTCCCCACTCGTAAAACTTTTGGGAATATGCGAATAAGAGAGATGAAATAATATTGAAGGCAGTTGCAGCACTAAAAGAGTACTCCAAATGGCTTGAATTTCCAAAAAGAATACTCAATTCGGAGCAAGGCAAAAGCAATATAGGAGGCAATGCAAATACTTCGATGGAAGTCCCGCTCACTTATTTACTTTAAGCATTTTTCCATCAGCATTCATTTCATTCGTAGTCGTAATTTTAATTTTATAGGATCATGCATTAGGATGCAATTTGTTCTGTTTCTTTATTAATTTATAAGAATCGACAATTTCCCTTTGAAAGATTAAGTTAGCATTATTATCGCAAATCTAAGTTTAGTAGGGAACTCCCTTTCAATTAGGAGAATTCT
>JBBMKA010000009.1:4138302-4198117 GCA_037833695.1 Sechiopsis laciniata | reverse complement strand
TATATATATATATTCAACTTTATATACGTATATAGCATCATTCTAAGACATATTTATAATTGAACTTTTCAATCTCAAAAAAAATTGATTATTAAACTTTTTTTTTAATTTGAAACTATGATAATTGGACTTTGGAAGAAAAACAAAAGATTAGAAATGAGAATCTTTCTATTAAAATAGGGTAAATTGTTTGTGTAAACTCTATCTATCCATGTCTATCTAATTGATTTTAAACAAAATGTTTGAATATGTCTAATAAACATGGTTATTATTATGATTATTTTTTTAATGTCTAAAAGTTGGTTATCCAAAATAAATTATGAAAGATTAATGAGATTGGAGAGTGAAAGTAATTAAAAATGCTGATTAGAAAAGGTCCAAAGTGAATGAATTGTGTTAGTTTGGTTGTTACAAATGTGATGGATCATGAAATGAAATGGCATTGGAGTTGGAGACAGCAGTTTCAAACACCTTTTAAATAAATAATGGACACTCACTCTTTCCCAAGAACTATGGACAAAACATAGTGCTGTGGGCCCTTCTTTTTTTTCTTTAAGAAAAAAACCTACACCACCCATGTTTTATTAATAATTAAAATGAAAAAACTTTGTAAACCTAAACTCTCTTCTAAAATAGTGGAAGTCAAATGTGAGTAGATATTCCCACCTTCCTCTAAAGAGGTGAAGATGTATCCACAAATTATCCATCTAAAAAGGTTTAGACAATAAATTAGTTACATCATTATTAAGGGAGTATTTTAGGTTAAAAGATCAAATTGGGAGTGTGGAATAATCATCTTATCATCAAGCACCGACAATCATTTTTTCATAATTATTATTTATCTTTTATATAATTATTATTCATTCTTTCATAATTAATGCTTTGTTTTCATAATCTTTCTCTACACTTCTCACACATGTAATATTTTTTTATAATCATCTCTCTCACCTCAAACATAGGTAACACTTCTTCTATAACAGTTACCAAAAATTTTACCAAATAAGAAAATTAATCTAATTAATCTTTTTTTTAAAAAAAAAAAAACAAGCATTTCATTAAACTAACAAAGAACAACACAATGAAATCAGGAACGGACATCTTTCCACAACTTGAAAGATGCCCCTCAATATAAAGAAACTGTAAATAAAGACCAATGTAACCAGAGAAAATTCAAAACTAAAAGAGACTTTAACAAGAATAGAATACCAAAATTCCATCATAAAAGATCAAACTATCCTCGTTAACACAAACATGGTTGATTTTCAAGAATCTTTAGGGATAATCCAACAAGTATAAGAACTGCTGAGGTACATGACTCTACCAAAGATAAAAGATGAAAATCAACCATAAACATGCCAATCCTTACCTCCAAGAAGACTGACCAATCAACTACAAAGACTCTCATTTGTCTACTATTTCCTTTACAGAATGAACCAACAAGAATATTAAAAAAAAAAAAAAAAAAAAAAAAAAAACCACAAAATAGACTAGTTGAAGAGCACCCATGACTAGAGGAAGGAAAAAAAAAACAAACGAAAAATAAAACAGATAAAATCAATCAACTTAGATGAACCAACAAGTTAGTTTGAAACCAATCCAGTTTAGTAGAACATGTAGGTTGAACCCCAAACTTGGCCGACTCAAGAGAGTCAGATTGCGTTAGGGTCCAATATGCATAGGCCCCTCATCTGTCCAACTAAACGTGTGTATGTGTACTAACTGTTAGCTTCTTAAGCCCTCTCCAACCCAACTGCCAGTAGTCCTTATATGACGTGTGTTCCACCACCCTACACCCTTCCAATCTAGCATCTGACACCCGTACGTTCTAGCATCACCTACTCCGACAATGTAAGAACTCGACTTCTAAACCCAACCTAGACCCGGTTCTTACTCAGCATGTATGGTTCAAGTACATTATAACATCCACAACTTTAAAGTAGAAAACTGAAAATAAATATTTGCTTTGTTCAAACTAGAAACAGTTCACAATTAAAATCCATATAAAGTTAAACACAGTTGAGCCTCTGACTAGAGATTATTAAAACAACTTAAAACATGAATTCCAAGGAAATTAAAAGCCTATCCTACATGCCGAATCAAGACAACAATAACTAATAATGTAAACAGCGGACGCCCATGATCGTTCAGCTCCTCCCCTAGCCGTCTCGGTGCTGTCCCAAGTTACCTGGTGGAAGAAACCACAGAAAATAGTGAATAAAAAGGTACTTAGTAAGAATCCCCAAAAGGGGTACGGTACGTAAAAGTCACATCATTTAGCATTCTAGCATACATGCAAAACAGTCAACCAACAGAACTCAGTACGAATTCTAAACTTAACTTTCAAACCTCGAGAGTCTCTAACTCTCGGCTAGTGACCTGCTCGCTGTGCTGATCCTGGACACTTAGGAGAGTATCCAGCGTATGGCTCTAGACTGAACGGAATGGTGTACTGACGACACTAGCCCGAGGGAGTCGTCCTCTCAGCATCTAATGCATGTGTGCGCACACCGCATGCTGCTACAAACTGGGAAAATGAAGGCCTACATAAACTATGTCGATCTAGGTACGCATGCCTAACTAGAGTCGGAATGGTGTCCACTAATCCATAGCAGGTGGAAGGCCCTCGATACCCAACTGTGGTAGCCTATTCACATCAACGCCTGAAGTTAAGGATCGTCCCAAGGTAGGCTTACACCAAGGAAAGGACCCCCTATAGCAGGCTACAGACTAGGCTTGTGCCGGGGTGGTAAGCTACACCACACCCGACTATCGGGGGTGGGAAATCAATCTTCACCGATCCTGACCTGTGGGGGACAACATACGTCGTGTCCACTCTCAGCCTCTAGATGATGACAACCTGACAATCTCTAGCTAAGAGCAATGAGTACTAGCTCTAAACAGTAAATCAACAGTCATCGTACATACATACAAGATACCCTAACAGGATACTACAATCTCAACAGGATACTACAATTTCAAGTTACATCCTACTACATGCCATGCCTGAAAAAATTCCTCACAAAGTACCAACATGCTAGGAACAACACATGCAGTCAATATAGGTCAAACACCACAAGAACCTATCCACTAACACATGCTCGTAAAATAGTAAAGCAAGCAGGCAAGCATACAATCAATGACATTCACCTAGGGTCCACACAACCCACGACAAGGAACCCTTACCTGAAAGATAGAAACTAAGTGCTCCTTGAGTTGTAAATAACTAACACGAACAAACTCAACCTAAACAAATAATTATAACAATAAATTAATGACTAAACCAGAATACGCAATCTAATAGGGAAAAATAAGGGAAACAGAGGTTAACCAACGATCTCGATCGAAACTCAACACGACGATAGGCTACCCGATGGCTCGGCAAACAGCAGGTGAGAGGCAACTATACGTGCGGGGCTGTGATCGTTGGCGCTGCGAACGAATCAGGGGGGTGCACACGGCTGTGCTCGAGCGCGGGCCAAGGCAAGCGGCTGGGTCTGCGCACGGGGTTGTTGGCGTCGACGAGGCTGTGCAAGCATGCAGGGTTGTGCGGCAGCGAGGGCGTGTGCGTGCGACTAGGCAAAGCGGGCGTGTGCGTGCAAATCGGTACGGCTAGACAGCGCTGTTGCGCGAAGCGAAGCGACGTGTGGACGTGCGACCTGCGGCGGTGCTGCGAGATCAGAGATGCGATCGGGGATGCGAAGTGGGCTGCGCGGTGATGTGGCATGAGCTTGGGCATGTAGGGCAGATCGTGGCTACGATCTGCAAGGGCGTGCATTACAAGCGGAGCGGGGCTGTGCGACGGGGCTCGACAAGGATCGATCGGCAACGGCTCGGGGCTGGTCTCAGTGGCAATGGAGAAGGAAAAGAGAAGAGGAAAATCGATGGAGAGGAAGAAGAAGGAATGGATAAAAGGATAAGGGATTTTTTTCTCTCTGGCTTTTGGTCGATGAAAAAACGTCGTTTGAAAGATACCACAAATAAACCCCTTTTTTCCTTTTAATTTTCTTTTCTTTTCCTTTTCTTTTAAAACATAAATAAAGTATTTCTTCCAAAACTACAAAACTAGCCATACTTAGCCTGGAATCATAACAATAACCCTGAAGTCAGTGAAAATGCAAGAACGACCCTGAAACTCAATAAATTAGCAAACCGACCCTGGGGAAAAATTATCAAAATCCCCTCAAGACCTAAATAGCAATAACGGCCCAACGAAACACCCGAAATAAATGAAAATCATACCTGGAGAACCGAAACGAAAACTTGGGCCATTATAGACAAGATTTAACATTGCAACCGATAAGTTCTTATCGTGTTTTATGCTAGCCATTTTCTTTATCTTTAGGAGATTGTAAGGTTGGACGACACACTATGCACACTTGGGGGGTCCAAAGATTACTCATTTGACCTCACTTTACATTGAAGCTTCCTTCCTTCAGTTGGATCCTTCTTAGTGACACAAAACACAACTCTCTTTCCACGTTCTTTCTCTTCTCATTCTCAGTAAAGTCTCTTTCCCTCGATCGAAAGGTATGCTTTAGCATCCCAGTTCTTATTCTTTCTTTGGATTCAACCCGTTGTTCCCCCTCTTTAACCTCTTAGGGGTGAACATGGGTTAGGTTGGGTTGGGTTGAAGGAGGTTTTCAACCCAACCCAACCTAACCCTATATTTTTGGATTGGGTTGGGTTGGGTTGCTCGGTTTACACCAACATAGTTTTTAGTTTAAAAAAATTATGAGAAGTAAAATATTGATTATTCGAATTGAACCGATAATTTTTTTGTATAAAAAATATAGAAAAGTAAAGTTACAACATCTCTACATAAATCAGAATTTTTTTAAAAAATAATTGGGTATAAATTTTATTAAAATATAAATAAAGTGGTAAAAAAAATTGGACATTTTCTACTTAAATCTGAATAAAAAAAATAAAAAAAAAAAGCGGCAAAAGTGTGATTAAAATATAAATTAAATAGTATAAATCTGGTACTAAAAAAAAAGAAGCATAAATCTATGTTAAAAATATCAAATTGGCATAGATCTGGCTTGAATCTAGGCTAAATAATCAAGCCTACATGTACAGAACTGCTGCACTACTATGGATGTTTTGTCATATTTGTAATATTTAATATATATATTCGATTCGGTTCGATTTAAACCGAACCGAATTTACACTAACCCGAGAACCGACTCAAAATTTTAGGTCCATTTATCTTCAACCCAACCCAAACCGAAAAAAAATTCCAACCCTTACATTTTAGGTTGGGTTGTTCGGGTTCGTTGAGTTACCGGTTCATTTATGCACCCCTACTTTCCACTGACAAGCAACTGAATTGACATCTTTTTCACCAAACCAGTCGACCATTAAAGAGTATACCAATGACGTTTGTTCATCTCTTCAAACCCCACCTCAAACCAACTCCCACGATGCTCCAGACGAGCTCCTCATGTCAAGAATTATACTTAGGTCTTCCGATGTAATATTGGGTATTTAAACAAATCACTAACTCCTATGAATGATCTTAAATACTGGTGAAGATCTTCAGCCGCCAGATCATGGAATTGTCCATGGGTTTGGAGCATATGAAACATTACGTGTTTAAGCTTGAACGATCGAGCTCTAATAAAATATCTTACAATACCAGGATTTAAGCCATCTATTATGGGTTAGTGTAAGCCCTTATGGCTTTGTCCCTATCATCCACTACATGAATGAGATTAGCATGTGGGTCAATGTTGTAAGCATTCTCGACATTATGATTAGGTACACTTTCTTTAAACTTGCCTACATTCTGAGGGTTGTTATGAGGAACATTGTGTAAAAGATTATCTAGAGGATGTTCCATTCTAGCTCTGCTCTCTCGTCTTCTTCTTCAAAATGTGCTTTTGGCGTAGGGTATATAGGAAATTCCTCATTCATGCACTGATATCCATCTACAGTTGAGAATTTCGATGTTGTTGACCTTTTTTAACATTAAACAATACTCTCAAATCAACACAACTAATTTTAGAATAAAAGTCAATCTCTAGCAACGACACCAAAAACTTGATGTCGATTTTCATGCAAAGCTTAATTAATTAAGTAGTAATGAATGGTACAGACATTTGCAATGTTCCAAGCATTCATCAGCCTCAATACTCAAGCATGTGCAGTCAAATGTAATCGAGTGATAAGTAAAAAAGTCATTCTCCACAAGGATTGAGTTCTTCGTAAAATAGCAATGTCGATAGAAGAGTTGAACAGGAAAATAAAAGAGATTATATTGATTTGAACCTAATAGTCTAAATTGCACAGATATACCAATGAGTACTCAACAAAGATGAGTTAAGACGAAAAACCAACATGCAGAATTTAATTGAATGCAATGTTCTTAACATCTAGTGACTAAAAATAGCAGTAGTTGTAATAAAGAAGACTATCGTGAATTAATTGCAGAAATTAGTGAAAGATGAATTTATGGAAATAAGGTTCAGGTTAAGGTTTTGAGGGATGCATCTAGAATTTCTTCATAGCAATTAGTATGTAAGGCAAAAGCTCCAAACTTCACCTAATCTAGTGATTGCTCTTGCAATACACTCACAGTGACTCAAATTCTCATTCAAATCCAACAACATTTAAAGAGTGCGTTGTGTGCATTAGTGGGATGATAAACTGTAAGGACTCGACCCAAACTAAGGTCTAAACCTAAGTCCTTAACTCTAAATGCATGAAAAATAGTACTCGACATCCCGGGCATGTAAATTTGAAACAAAACCTCTTGAAAACAACTCAAAAGGATAGGTTTATTAAAAGCCATAAATTCATCTGACCTCTCAGGTGCTGAAATCAAACATCTTCTCAATTACTGAACTGTCTAACACCCAACTGATCACACAAGATCCTACCCCTTTCTAGTCAAAGTGCCAAAAAACCTCAACCAACCCATTTAAACCTCAATATCAACTACGAGCACTATCACAAACCTATTCAGAAAGTCCTGGAACCTTCTGATCGTCGAACCCACAACGCTATGGTGCATCTACCGATCGTTAGCAACCATGAAACAAACTGATCTTCGAAACACTACTGCTTCCTAAAACTTATCAAATAAGTCAATGATCCTGGGCAACAAGTATCTAACTTAACTGTCAACTTAAAGAACTTTCGAAACCTGAAACATAATTTTGCAGAACCAACAATCTTCTTAACATCTACACCGAGTCTCCCACAAAGACTTCTACAACTACTGGGACGGATGAAGCCACCATCAAACGAATTCTGCAATTGAACCTTTATGTCCATTTAACCTTATCGGGGTCATCATAAGCAGAAACCCTCAGATGGGGTCACTCCCCAACTCAAGCTCAACTAAAAAGAACGCTGCTCTGGGCAGCAATAATCCTGGAAAATCTGGAAACACATCTGCAAATTTACTCGCTACTGAAGTTAAAGTTACTGCCCACTCAAAACTCTCTACTTCTGATACTGGGGGTAGAAATCCCACGCTCCTTTAGATAACAACTTCCTCATCTTCAAGGCCGAAATCGACGAGAGACTCTCTCCTACTTTCCTGCCTCTCAACTAAAAGCTCGACTCTTCAAAACTCTTGAAATTACTTACTTACAACTGCCAACAATCACAACATGGTTCTCTGGCCACCACTCCAAACCAAGAATCAAATCAGACCCACTCACAGGGAACTAGGGAGGCATCTGGCGATTTCCCAAACACAACTCACTAACTGGCGTTGACCTTTAACTAAGCAAACTTAGGATCCAGTTCTAATTTGATATTTTTCAACACTTGCAACATTGCTGCTAACTTCCAGACCCACACGATCTGGTTGTCCCAAACTTTCTCTTTTGCCAAACAACATGGATAAATTCCTTGGCTAATCTTGCAAGTTCAATCAATTTATCTTATAAGCTGACACTACGTCATTTCCCTGCAAAAAGTAGGAGAACTGAGCTAACGCCCTTTGTTCATCAACATCTGACAACATGATCTAAGGAACAGCTCCTAAAGGTCATCAAACTCAGAAACGGTCGAATCCTCTAGCTTAGAGTTTCGTACAAACTGTCACCAAACCTTTGCCTCAACTTTCAAGCAAAACATCACATCGAATCTCCCACTCCTCTTAGTAGACTTGTGGCGAAAGATCATCTCAACAGTGACAACCATGCCTCAGCTACAAAATGGATCTTAGATAAACCAACTAAGTGGTAGAGATCCCACTACTTAAACTCTTTTAAGATCTTTGAACATTCTGTAATTTTCTCACTACTTTCAGCCAGAGAATCGGCAACTGGTGTTCACACTTGAGCAACATTCTACATACCTTGAAGAGATCCCTAAAACGCTTTTTAACTTTCAAAACATCCAACGTCTCAGCTTTCAACCCAATTCTTGCAACATCAGAAACAACACTAGGTGTCTCTAATGCTCCAACTCTGGGGTTGCACCTCTTGCTGACCTCTAGAAGACTGCACCTCAAGACAGGTGCTCCTCTTGAGCTCAAAAGCTCACACTGCTCACTACTCTTAAACCTTTAACGGAAGTCTCAACCCCCTCTGAAAACTCTAGGCCAGCACACAAGTATAATAACATGCAATAACATACGATAAACAACAGTTATGATCATAACTAAAACATGTTTTTTACAACAAAGATTCTATTCCACTACCAAGATACCTGATGAAGATCGACAGCTGAAGACCATGGGGACCACACCAATAGCCTACGATGTACGCTAGTCTACAGAATCTATAACTCTGAGCTCTGATACCAACTGTAAGGACCCGACCCAAACTAGGGTCTAAACCTAAGTCCTTAACTCTAAATGCATGAAAATAGTACTCGACATCCTGGGCATGTAAATTTCAAACAAAACCTCTTGAAAACAACTCAGAAGGATGGGTTTATAAAAGCCATAAATTCATTAAAACAGTTATAGGGTACCCAAGAGTTAAAACATAAAAGCTCGGTAAAACATGTTCAACTTCTCATTCCCCTAAATAGTTCATGTAGAAATAAGGAATTTAAAAGACTTTAGAAAAGAATAGTGCAGCGGGTCCAATGGTCATCTTTAGCTCGTCCGATCAACCATCTCGATACAATCTCATAGTGCATGTGGTATTTCACAGTGGAAAATGTGAGTTTTCACAAACTCATTAAGGATCCCCCAACTCGAGGTACAGACATGTATCAAATCACAAACATCAACAAACAAGCATGACCAATAACACAATTAAAGCGTTATCATAACCCGAGCTCCTAGGTAATAGATCAGGAAGCTCGTCCTTGAGCAGTCTAGAGATCAAAACCTAAAGACCAATAGTCCATAGGAGTCCTCTGGCTCTAGGGCAATCTAGGAACCTACTCCAGGCCGAGGGATCTGGCGAGCGGTGCTACCTATTGACCAACAGGCCCCTAACTCACGGTGAGTGGTGGATCTAACATGACTCACCAAGGGCATCGTAGCCCATATCACATACCTGGAAGATTCTCTAGGCTACTAGTAGACGGTTGTTAGGGTCGTGAGCCTGGTCGGCCGACCATCCACAAAAGTCCTAACTCAAGGGTATAGTCCCAAGTTACAGTATGAGCCCGGCACATCATCGTTCACGCTGGTCTACTAGTACCTCTCTCCATTCAGTGACTCGATCAGGCCTAATTGAGGCATCAAGACGTGTCAAACACAGGCAAGTCCACAACTGGGGGATATGTGATCTAACATGCAATATCAATCACATGCAAGTCCACAACTGGGGGACATGCGATCCATCATGCAATAACAAACAATATGTATAGGATGATTAATCCATAATAATAGATATGTTGTATGATCTCAATAAAAATAGTACATGTATACAATCACACAAATCATGCTACAATCAAGACAAGTAAATCAATACAAACAATCCAATACATGTATTAAACACATGCCTCGAGAAGAGGGTAACGGGTCCCTTACATTGGCCAATCCACTAACAGCTCTTCAAGAATCTACTAGAAGCTCAAAGTAGTCAAACACAACTTCGAGCCCTGAAACGAACAAATTGGTCAAAACTAGCACCACAAACCATCAAAATCCCTAGCGGCTACACGTACCTCACAAACTCGGCTCGAAGACAAGAGAATGGCTCGGGTCAAATCAGGTCAATAGAAAAGTCAAAAGGTCAAACCTACCATTTAACCCACAACCAAACAACAAACCCTAAACCAAACACCTTTAATCCATAACTTAAAATATTTTAAACCATTAGCCAAACAACCATAATCCACAACTTAAATGGCTTTAAACCACAACCCAAACAAGCTTAAAACTTATTTAAAATGACATTAAACTTGAAACAAACACTCCTTAAACCTCATTTAAATATCCATATACTTGCAAACAAACATCTCTAATCCACATTTTAAATGACATTACACTTACAACAAACACTCTTAATCCCAACTTGAATAGCAATACACCAACAAACAAACATCTATCTTCTTCTTCATTTAGAACTCAATCAACTTAAACCCTAAGAGAGAGAGAGAGAGAGAGAGAGAGAGGGGATCTTACCACTTCAGCGACGACGCTGACCTGCAATGGCAGACTCAAATGGCGACAGCTGCGCTATCAACCTGCGGCTGAAACGAACCCACGAAACTTCAACCCAAACCGAGTAGTTGTGCAAGCTTATTGGCGACGAGACCCAAGCGACGGTGACTCCCTCAGCTGAGACATGAGTAGCCCATGATCGGAAACAACAAACCCACACACACGAACCTCTCCGGCACATGAGACCCACGAGCTCCTTCTTCGTCGCAACTCAACTGACCCACGACGAAGACGGTGTCCTCGGCTGCTCCTGCTGCAACGATGCACGTGACCCAGCAGACCCACAAAGTCTGTGACGACTCGACACACACCAGCGACGGCTTGGCTCAACTGGCATCAATTGTTCGAAAACGGACCTAGGGCTACACGATGGGTTTGACGATTGCACAGTGAAATGACCTAAAGATTTGAAATTTCATTAAATAATAGGGGAAAATACCAATCTGCCCTTCTCTACATGAATCAATTACGAAATTGCCCTTGACTTTAAAAAATAACTTAAACACAACCCATTTCTTTATCCATTCAATTACGAAATTACATTATCTCTAAATCTCTCTTAACATGTAAGAGCACTCACATGAACTAATGAAAATGAACTTATAAATCTCTCATCATTCCTTCTCTCGAAGCAAATGATGAGCAAGTCCATGTGGATGACTGGTCGTCACATGCTAAACTAAATTGACTAACACGATTAACTTCACAACTTTCTTGTACCCCGAACACATATTACTTACATTCTCATTTCTTAACTATAAGAACCCGACTTCTAAAACCATTCTAGACCCAGTTCTTACTCAGCATGCATGTATTAAATACGGTTATAACAGAAACTGAAAAACAAATAACTGCTTTATTTAATAGAAACAGTTCCAACAAAAATAACTTAAAACAATGTTCAAGCCTGTGGCTAGAGATTATTAAAAGGAGCTCAAAATATTAGTTCAAAACTAACTGTCATGCTAAATTAATAAATAAATGAAGAATAAATAAATAATTACAACAGACTCCCATGATCAGTCAACTCCTTCGATAGCCATCCTGATGCTGTCCCAAGTTACCTGGTGGAAAACCACAAAAATAAGGGTGAGCATGGAGGTACTCAATAAGAATCCCCAACTTGAGTACAGTAAACAAGTCATCACATCATCTAGAATCCTAGCAATACATGCAAACCGATCAACTTTCAATCCAAACATGAGTTATCAACCTAACTCCCAATATCGGGAGTTCACTGACTCCCGACTTAACAACCAGCTCGTCGTACTGATCTGAACACCTGGGAAACGATCCAAGTGTTTAGCTCTAGACAATCACAAGGAATGGTGTATTGACAACACTAGCCCGATGAAGCCTTCCTCTTAACACCTATTATGTGTATGGGTACACCGCATGCTACTAGAACCAAGTAAATGAAGGCCTACACAGACTACACTTGTTTCGGTCCACATGCCTAGCAAGACTCAAAATTGATGTCCACTGATCCACAATCGATGAGAGGCCCTCGGCACCCTACTGTGGTAGCCTGTTCACACCCAACACCTGAAGCTAAGGAAACTCCCATGGCAGGCTTACATCATGATCAGAATCTCATTCTGCCAGGCCTCGAAACTAGGCTATACTGGGGGCAGCATGTTATATCACATACCCGGGCCTGAGAGGGCAGCATGTTACTTCACATCCTCTCAGAGCCTCTAGATGACGATAACCTATTAATGCTAAGAATTCTACATGCTCAGTTCCTTAACAGATATAAAGACATATCAAAAGATAGCAATCATCCCTAGCAGGATACTAATACAATTAACATGGAACTTATACATGCTAGCATTCAAGTCAGATCATCATCTCAATAAGGTATCTACCTAACATGTTCAGAACAGTAAACACGCACAACATCAGAAACAATAAGTAAATAACAAGTATAAGGTCCACACAACCCAGGCAAGAAATCCTTATCTGAAAGTAATACATAACAGAATAATAATGCTCTTTGAGCTATAGATAACCAACACCAACCAGCTAACACATCTTTAATTGAATAATAATAATAAATAGTCAATACTTAATCCAGACTGTCTAATTTAACAGGAACTCGGGAACAAGAGTTACCCAAAGTCCTAAATAGGAATGACACAAAGGCCGAGACACGGTCTCAATACAACTGTAGATGGGAGTCGCATAGACGCAGACAGGTGTGTGGGCTGCGACGTGGATTGCTACCTGCGAAGGTGAGCTGGCGCGGTTGGGCAGCGTTGTTGTATGGGGACGAATCTGTATGGAGACGTAGCTGGCGAGGCTGCACTGACGAGGGTTGGGGTGCGACGAAGGCGGCTGCACAGATGGCACGGATCAAGCGAATTGGTGCAGGTGCGAGTGGGCTGACGACGAGCGTACGCTGCGATGCGCATGGGCGATCGATAATCGACGGCTGAGCTCGTGCTGCTGCTACGCGTGGCTGCAGTGAGTGTGAGGCGTACGGCTACGGTGAATGTGAGGCATGGGGCTATGATGAGTGTGAGCGGGACAACGATGAACGATGGGCAGAAACCGATGAAAGAATCGATGGAGAAGGAGAAGAAGATGAAGGGAAGGGTTTTGCTCTGGCTTTTTTTCTCTTTAGAAGAATCAATCGATGAATGAAAAACTGATCGATCAATCGATTAGAAACTCCAAAATTTGACACATGGCAGTCAACTAGAAAATACAAAAGTAACCTTCCAAGCCCTAAAAAACACAACAGTAACCCTGAAGCTCATTAAATTATGAAACTGGCCCTAAGAGTGAAATTACCAGAGTAACCCTTAGGGCTAAAACTGCAATAATGGCCCAATGAACAAACCGAAATAACTTAAAATCATACCTGTAGAACTGTATCAAAAACCTGGATCGTTACATTAACCTTCACCTATAATGCTTAGCTCTTCATCGACTCGAAATAACTATGGAACAGAAGATATCAGACAATAGACATTCGATCACACCGTAGTATAATGATAGCAAAAGAATGCAAAAAATAAAATACAATCACTAGAATCGAATAAAAGAAAATATCATTCAAAGTTGCAAATGTTCAAAGCAATAACATACACTAACTTTAATTGTGATTTAAAACTAGCCGCGAATGTTGAAACAACTGAACTATGACTACTAAGAACTTTCTATCGTACTCGAGAATGTAGTAAAGTGGTACAACCAATGAAAATGAAAACGTTCTAAGCATTAAACAACGAAACATAATAAAAACCACTATTGGCGAAAACAGAGCAAACTCAACGGCGATTTCATGGTCTTGTCACTCTATGGCGACTCTTCTCTTTGAATTCCTCACTCTTTGCGGCTGGTTCTCTCCTCTATTTTTCCACTCAATTTCCACGTCCTTCTTTGACCTAGCTTTTTCTATTTATGGACCTTTAAATGAAGATGTTGAAATCTTAGTTAAGTTTCAGAGGCTCCCTTCGTTCCATCTCCACCATCCACGTGTCTTACGAGTGATTCTTCTTAAAGTCCCCAATGAATTTCTACACGTACACAAGTTGGTGGTATTTAAGTTTGTTAAGTCCTTACTTTTGGATGTGGTTGGCATTACCTTACACCTCTGTTTGTTCTCTCGATGCGAAGCTATCAACATTCCCATTCCTACAAATATAACAAGAAATTAGCGAGACTTTGGGATCTAACATTTCACTATAAATGGCTTCAAACATTCAAATTTTATCCGTAAACCCAAGTTTTTCCTAACTTTTTAATCCAAGCTCTTTAACTCATCATGCATCTCATTTATATAAAAACTTCCCATTTAGTGTCATTCTAACTCTAAAAATTGTCCTATTAATGCACAAACAACTTAGGATTCATCAAGACAACTGGTGCGATATTTCAGTGCAATACAATAAAGATAAATTTGTAAGTGTAAGATACTAACTACTAATATCCTACACTTTTGAATCGCATTCTACACAAGTATACGCAGTCGAAAGTGCAGCAAGTGATGAGTATTTATTTTATCGTTCTCCACAGGTATTGATGTTCTATAACTAGTTTAATTAATCTAAGAGTTGTACAAAAAAGTAAAGAGAATTTTTTTACAGTTTTGTTGGGTTTAAACCTAAATGTGAAAATAAAATAAAGCTTTGGTTAAAGTTGTGGGAAGCTTCTAGAAACTCCTAGGGTAACTAATGGTAAGTAGCAAATGTCATACTTCACTTATCTAAATGTTTACTTCCATATTTGTTCACGATGACTCCGACTCTATCGAGAATCAGCGTAGCTTTTTAAACAGTGAGTCGCATGCAATAGTAGAAAGTTTATCCCTAAACTATTCTTAAATGTGTTAGAGAGCTTATACTAACCTACTAAACATGTGAATTGAACTTAAGCTATCTTTTCTAACGAATTAACAACTTACAAGCTCATGTGGATAGCCGATCGACATTTACTATAAGTTAAGACCCTAATTTAACATGTATCATTTATCAACTCCCTTTTACCCTAGTACATGCTTCTACAATCCGTACCCTTAACCTTCACCTAAGATGTTTAGTTATACATGCAAAGTAACGAAAATAAATGGCATGGTTAAAGCAAAAGACATGGCAAAAGAATAAAAGAAGAAAAACTAGAATTTATAAAGAATGATGTCTATAAAAACATGAATTGCACTAAAGAAGGAAAAACCTAACAATTACTACAAAAATAAAGAATGAAAGCTAAAAGAAACTACGATAGATTGGGGCAGATGCTGAAGTGCACAAATCATTGTTACCAAGAATCACGAACTTCGTTTAGAAACCCTAATCCCGAATGCGAGAGAAGAACTCCAAAAATATGCACACTTTTCTTATTCGTTCTTCTCTTATTTATAGGCTTCAAGGAAGCTTGGAGGATCAAGGAATCAAATTTGGAGTATGATTTTTAGACAATATCTTTTATCGGATTTTATCTTTTTGGCAACATATCCCTTAATTCTCGCAATTTGGTCTTTTATCTTCTCGCTTATCTTTTTTCATCAAATCCCCTTAGTTTTTGCGATTCTATTTAGAAGATCTTGTGATCTTGAAACTTCTGAAGCGTCCATTATCTCATTTAAGCCTTCTAATCCTCTGGATGAAAAGCAAATAATACTCCCAACTCCTATAGATATAACAAGAATTAACGAAGCGTGGGATCTTTGGCTTTTAAGTTCGAAAAACGTTTAACATCCATAATTTACTCTCAAAACTTTAGTTTTCCTTAGTTTTTCCTCTCAAACTTTTTTAAAATACATTTATATAAATCTCTATATTTAAGGTTATTTTTCCCCTAAGAATTACTCAGTTTAATACACAAATCACTTAGAATGCACTAAAATAATAGCCTAAATAAACTCTCGAATTGAGAGTTATCAACAACATCTTAGATAACTCTCTAGTTGAGAGTTATCAGCTCACATACGACATAACCGTTCCATTTAAATTAGAGTCATACACCCGAACTTCATTAAATAAAGGCTCACAGCACCAATCCACCATTAACTCACTCTACATCACGTTCACGTTGGAGTAAAGCTTATGATACTTACAATGCATTATCAATACATTTATGCAGATCTCAACTACCAACACACTATCTCACACTGAATATCATCATCACCACTACAAGCAATTCTCCTTCCACTAATCTCACGCTTAAACGCATTATCCACCAACTTACATGAATGAGCCCTACTAAGTTAAAAGTATGAACCCAAACATAAATAGCTCTCAAGGTCTTATACTAAACTTGTAAGAGCTTAACAAGCTTTATTTCTATACACTTCATCTTTAAGCAAATGAATCCTACTTCATCATTTTGTAGGAAAAATTACATATTTGTACTCAATCATGCTAAAATATACTTTTAAATGAGTGA
The DNA here is from genome assembly GCA_037833695.1 of Sechiopsis laciniata. NCBI lineage: Eukaryota > Viridiplantae > Streptophyta > Magnoliopsida > Cucurbitales > Cucurbitaceae > Sechiopsis > Sechiopsis laciniata. The sequence continues at coordinate 4,181,640 of JBBMKA010000009.1, read as the reverse complement.
AACACAACCAACAACTTACCATGTACTCTTAAAAGAGTTTGGCACGATTAACAACTCCTTTTGCATTCTCAAAGGAATGGGTCACAACTAGCAACTCACACTGCACCCTCAAATGAGTAAAACACCACTGGTAACTCACCATGAACCCTCAAAAGAGTGAAGCACCGCTGGTAACTCATTATGTACCCTTAAATAAGTGAAGCACCACTAGTAACTCACTATCCACCCTTAAATAAGTGAAACACAGCTAGTAACTCATCCTGCACTTTAAAAAGAGGGAACGCAACAATAACTCAACCTACACTCTCAAATGAGTGGAATACAACTAGCAATACACACTACACTCTTACAAGAGTAAAACACAACTGGAAAGACATCTAGCACTCTTTAAGGAGTGAAACATCACTAGCTACACACATTACATTCTTACAAGAGTGAAACATCGCTAACAATTCATATGTCTCTCTAAGGGACAATAAACACCTATAAAAACCAACACATCACTCTAAAAAAGTGAAACACGAATGACAACTCACCCTGATTTTATGAACATCCATATAACAAATAAGAATGTACATGGAATAGAAACAGAGCTACTTACCTCCAAAGCGGTGTAGAAATGTATGCATCACTAATACTCCGAGCTTTAAACTTTAAAAAATTGCATATGATCCATCATTAAAAAATGGCACCTTCGACATGAATCACAAATAGAGAAAGAGGGGAACGACGTCGTTTCGTTTAAAAATGAAAAACACACTACTTGAACATGAGTCAGCGGGAACACATCTTACACTTGGAAAACCAAATAATGTCATTTTATTTCAAGCCAAACGAGGTCGCTCGGACTTGTTTAACATTTGACATCTGTCTTTTTCTTTCTTTAGGGTCTTACAAAATTTAAATTGACTAGAAATGAAAAATTGTCTTCTTACAGCTAAAATTACATCTCAACTTAATACCACTTCTTCCGAAGCCCTCTATATGAGAAGAATTTCTAATGTACATAACAATACAAGAAGCGATAGTGAATGCGATCTTTTTTTTTTTTTAAAGTGAGGAATGACAGCTACTCGTATACTACATGAGCAAAACTTTGGTAAGTTAAAAAAACGTGCAATCGTAGTTAGAAAAATATGCTTTATCCGTAGTAACACCAGCAAGAAGTCTAAGATCATATTTTCAAACACACAAAATTACCGTATTGACTAATTTGTCATTATAGCAAGTGTTGCAAAAACCAGAAGCATAAAAAAGGCTCATGAAATGGGTCATAGAGTTGAGTAAATATGATATCCACTATCGTTTGAGAACGTCTATGAAAGGACAAAAGATAGTCATTTTTATGGTTGAATTAGTATTGTAGGCACTGCCTCAGAAATGCAAACACTTTAACAAAAAGTAAAATATACCCTAGAACAAGTTTGGAAATTATACGTTGATGAATCCTCTAGAACAAATAAAGTACGGCATGACTTTTATTACTATCCCCAGAAGAGGAATGATTTGAATATGCCCTCCAATTTTTCTTCTAAGTCACCAACAATGAAGTTGAATATGTTATGTTCATAACATGTCTCTAAATGGCTGCTAAGTTTAAGGTATCATTTCTCCAAGTATACAACGACTTACAACTCATTGTGAATCATATATAAAAAATGTATCAAGCCAAAGAACAATGCATGACAACATATCTAGACAGAGTAAATAGCGTGTTAACACACTTCAACAAAGTAGAAATCAACCAAATATCCCGTTCAAAAAATGAAAATAATGAAGGTTTAGCTCGACTTGTCACCGCATATGACAACAAGAAGGCAGAACATACCTAGTGGAAATACTCAGTGTTTTAACAATAGCCAGAACCTCTTACGAAAACAGCAGGAAACTGATCTTTCACACAATAAGGAATAGACCTAACAGAGCCTTTTACCACAATTTATAGTAGTGGTAGTGGATTATTACCATGTGAGCAGAGGTCGAAGTATAATCATAATCACATAAAAGAAAATTACTAGTTTCATTTGGAAAACCATCATATGTCAATTCAAAATGCTACACAATATTATCACAAATAATGGAGGACAATTCAGTAACACCGTCATTCGACAATTATGTGTTAAATTGTCAATTACACTAAACTTCTCATCACCACCTCATCTGCAAGCTAACAAACAAGTAGAAGCGATTAATAAAATAATTAACAAGAACCTCAAAGTAAAACTTGAAGCTTAAAATGGTTATTAGTTGAAGAACTTCCAATAGTACTTTAGGCATACTGTATCACACCTCACACCTCCTTAAGTGAGATGTCTTTCTCATTAGCTTTTTTAATAAAAGAAATAATTTGTGTAGAAATCAGCATTTCATCCTCCTGAATCCAAATGATGCCAACACAAACGAGCAATCTCTTTGTTTAAACTAAGATTCGCTAGATGAACACATAGTCAAAGCACGTCCTAGTTATAGAGTATGAAAATCGAGTGTCCCATGAAGATATGCCATTTCCAAAAAGATAATTTAGTACTTCAGAGAGTCATACCCAACATCAAAGACACAAACCATAGAGTCTTGGATCCAACATGTATAAAATCACTAAATTATTTTGCCTGGTAGCTACAGTTTGGAATATTTATATGGGTTAATGATGCAACATCCATGGACTGTCGAACATCTGAAATTTTATTTGTAATAAAATTCTAGATAAATATTCTTTATTTCACTTTTAAAGATGTATTTTTTAAAAAGCAACAATAAAACTTTTCAATCGTTAATAAAATGCACTTAAGACATTATTTTCTTTCTAAAAAAAAAAAAAATCAACATTATTTTTCATTAATTACCATTAACTTCAAGAATACCCCAAATCGCATCATCCACTCAGTTTCATAACTTCAAAAAAAAAAAATGTTGGACAACTGTTATAAGAGAAAATTGGACTAGCAGACGATTAGCCTGAGCTTGAGTCCCAAGGCAAAAGCCTCACATCATACAGGGAATCGCACCAATCCCTCATAGGATCGCCCACCCCTTGAAGGGGCGAGTTGTGCCACCGATCTCTTGTTGAATCAATGCTCGCCCCATCAAAGGAGTGGACCACGTCGTCGGTCCCACTTTAAAAATGTTGGTGGCACGTCGAGAAAATACCACCGACCTCGTTAAGGTCAGTTAGCGTTGTCGATCCCTAAAAAATACATGTCTCAAGCCTAACAAAAGAACAAGTGAAGCCACCAATTTCTTAAGTGAGCAAGATATGAATATAAACATTCAACTATTTCTATAAAGAATGGTAGGGAAACCCCAAGTCAAGCATGAAAATAATCCAGAACCAATGATCAGTTGACACTGCTCGAATTAATATATGAAAATCTTATCGAATAATATACTTTAACACGCGATATTTCAAGATAGCACGCAAGCCAACGTGTTCAACATAGTCAAGTGATAAAATAAAGTCGGTCTCCTCCGGGATTGGTTTATCTAAACAAGTGTTAAAGTGGAAAGTCACGAACAGAATAATAAAGGAGATTTTTTATTGTAGACTGATTTTTACTAAACCCTAAATCAAGTAACATGTGAATGCAACAGAAATGCTAGAGACACTGTTAAAATGACGAATTTCACCGTGAAACATGCAATGTTGTTAACTTCAGGCAGTGGACAACAGTAACAGAATACCAAGAATGTGTAATGCAATGAACAATGAAATGCGCACTAGCGAGGTGACTATTTCTAGTCTCTCTCTTTAACAAGTAGGAGTTCCTAACAATGAAACTAATGGACATGAATAGTATTACTCTAATCCTTCTCTCTTTCGAGATGAAATGAAAAGAAAACATGAATGGATGATCAGTCGACACATGCTTTTAGTTCAAACGCCTATTATGTCTTAGCCCAACATCCCCCTGCTCACCCGAGATACATACATCACACACTCATCCCTCAACTCTCACCTATATGTGTTTAGCTCATGATTATGATGAAAATAACAATAACAGAAGATGGGAATGTTGTAAACATCATGCAACAGAAACTTGTAATAGAAACACAAGTAGATGAAAACATAACAGCAATGGAACAGTAACCAACAAGCTTCAACAAAACCAGACAAAGGTAACCAACACATAACAACTCACAAAAAGATGAAGAAAACCTCGAAATGCATTAAGGTGCTACAATGAGCTATAAACACGAGCATCCAACAGAAATCCGTGCAAAAAAAAACTACAATATAGAAGGTAACATGCAAAAACTCCAAAATAAGGAATAGAAGAAAGCTCTCAAAGGAAATGCAGAAAAACGAAAATAAATGCTGCAAACTCTGATTAAGACATAATGATTACCGACAGCTCTCAAATCTATCACACCAAAAATTCCAAAAAAGTTACAGCCAGCTCTTCATCCCCAAAAATGTCTTTATATACTCCTCAAATTCATACTAGATCAATGGTTCAGATTCTAGGGTAAAAGATGTCTTCCTCTCCACTCTAAGACCGACAAGCTCTTACCTACAGTAGGGGGACCACGCTCTGGCTCCTCTAACACTGCTCAGGATCGCAGCTTTTGTAGGAAAACCATTTTTTCTTTAGGCGAATGCTGAAAACATTGGAGCTTTCTTAAAATGGCTTTTCTTCTATTCAATTCAACTCATTTGATTTAGGCTTGGCTCAACATTCTTTGTATTCCAAAAACCTTGAAGCAACAAATTAACGAGACAAATGCTAAAAACATTAATGTTTTGACGTCAAAACTTTCTGTTTCTTAATATTTCTGATCCTAGCCTCCTCTGCTACATGCAATGCATTTTAAGATTAATTCCATATTCGTAAGTAGTTCTATGCATTGAAATTTGATAATAATGCCCGATTCTTCATTAGAAACATCATACTTAGAGGACTAAATAACTCTCTAATTGAGAGTTATCACACCCCCAGACTTGAATATTGCTCGTCCCGAGTAATTCTATAGACATCAAAGTTGAGAAAAACTTCTAATGATCTTAGCATGCATACTTTATCAACAAGGTCCATTCTCCAAAGTCTCAGCATTGTGGTTCTGTCCTAGAAATTTTCGTCTAAACCAAAGCTCTCAACTTTCGCAAATCACTTTTAGCCTCATGTGCTATTAAAAATAATTTTTATCCATCCTAACGATTTGTTCCCAACTAGAATAAGAACTTAAGCACCCTTAAACACTAATTCCTACGGCTCCAAAACATCGAACTCAATCCCTTGATCCTCCTAAGTTTAGCCAAAGCATCTAATTATAGCATTCTTTCCCATGCACACACCCTTTTAGCATTTTGAGCCCCCTCTGACCGACTACACCCAAATTCCATAGTTCTTAACATGGAATACTTGAGCAAAGCAGCACACTTAAGCAGCAGAAACAACCGAAGTTGAGGCATTGGAAGGCTTTGGAATGCTCTCAGTGCTATGGCTACTAGCCTTAGTTCCCGAAGGCTTTTCTTTCTTTACACAGCTCGACTTTTTGCCTTATTACAATACTTGGCTATTTTAGCCTTATTTGATATGGACAAAAAAAAAAAAAAAAAAATATCAAGCTTTTCTTTTTCACTATTTACTTTTTTTTTTTTTTTTTGAATGCCTGCAGCATTGATTTTCTAACATTTTTTCCAAGGATGTCTTTCACATTTTTTTATTCGCATAGCTTAACCAGAATGCCTTGATCGTTGTTTTGAATTTGGAACTTATCGAATTTTTTTGAACGGGCTTGCCCTCACCCCCAGACTTGAATTCTTCATTGTCCTCAATGAAGGTGAGGCTTAGTTCCCCTAAACTTAAGGTTTTCAAGATTTCTTGCAAGAATGCTTCAAGCTTTCAGATTTAACACTTTAGAGCTCTCTTATTTCCTTGTTTCGATCAAGGATTAAATCACCATTAGGTTAGGATTATTTTCAAAGTCACACTCATCTAAACGCTCAAAGCTAGGCTAAGTCTTTAGCTTACTCTAGAAATTTTGCAAATAAACACAAAGCTAAGAACATCAAGATTTTTTTTTTTTTCATTGATAACTAAAATCTAAAACATGGAGGCAAAACAACAACATTTTTTCCACAAAATAAAACTGGCAATAACACTGATATATTCGTTCAGCCAGCACAAAATAGATAAAACATAAACAGAGATATTTTTCAATAAAAAAAAAACAAGCAGAGATAAAATAAAGAAGGACAGGGACTTCCATCTAGAAGGGGGCACTGGAACTTGAACTGGCTCGATCACTAGCATGAGTGTTTCCATTGGATGGTGAGGGTGACACCCACGGCTGAGCAAGCTCGATTGGGAACTCAGGCAATTACAGCTCTTCTTTCAACTAAGCATATTACCTCAGCACACCATCATAGAGTTGGGCATAATCTTAGAAGATCTGAAGCTGTTTGGCAAGGTGGCTGCAAAATTCCTCAAGAGCTCTCTGCCTTGATAGGACCTCTTCAATGTCAGCCGCAATGCCAACACTCTTTCCACTGTGCACCACTTTTGAGCGAGCTTCGGGAGAGACAAAAACAGATCTAACCGAGAGCAGTTCATCATCAAGTATTGCATACACAATCGAGTAATCAAGTGAGGGAAAAATAGTTTTTCTTCCTTCTTATTTATACACCTCTTGATCTCGCCGGATATGATCCTACCGACATCGATGCTCCAACCTTCCAGAATCTCATAGACTAACAGAGCTCGGCTGCAAATCACCTTAGTGTAGTGCATTGTTGGCATCAAGCTTGTTCACACAAAATTTATCCAACTATGGGCTTCAGTAGTTAGGAAGGATGCAAGCATAATCTTAGTACCCTTCGCAACTAGCCAACTTGCAACTTCTCTGCCAATCCCCTTAATGCAGTTACTTAGCAACTTGTTAGATGGATTTTTTATGACTCGGTTAAACTTAGTGCCCGGGTTATCCTCAAACCATAATAACTCGTTAATCATCTCTGTACTCTAGTTCACATCGATTCCACACACTCTACTCTTGAACGCAGCCTTCTACTAATATTGCAATAGTGCTTGATCTTCTCCATGAGCTTGATGTCTAAACCATGCACAGCAAAACCTTGCTCTTGATGGCATTGTTTGACTACCATGTTCTCAGCTCGCTAGACTGCTTTTGCACTGACTAGACATCCTCCAAAAGCATATCTATACTTTTTCCACTCTTCATCCACTCCAATATCTTCACTAACAACAGCCGTAGAAGCCTCTCTCTTTCTTTTTCTAGCTTGAACTTGGCTCGCCTCAACCCTTACAAGCCCTTCATTTACTGGCGATTCATTCCTAGTCCCTTCATTGTGCTGCCCGGGTCTCATAACCGAGACAGAATCAGTATCTACTCCCATCTCTACTTTTTTAGTATTGACTGCTCCGAGCTCCTCGTTAATCTCTCGCATGACATCTCTCTAAATTTCGCTAGCTTCTTCATTCCCATTAATGCCTACATCCATAGAGGGTCGATTTTCCCTTGAGTTTACTCTCTCCACAGAATCTCCTACAACATGCTCTATTTCAGATACGGCCACGATGTTTCCTTCGACCTCACCAGCATCTATACTTTCACTAGCAGGATTGAGAAACATAGTACTTTGCCCCACTTTGTGCAGCAATGGAACTTCTTCTTCAGAGGGAAAGGAATCTTCGAACACAGTCACTTTGTTAACCCTCAGAGCCCCTTGCTCTGCATGCACTTGAAACTCAGGAACTTCATCACTTACTACTACCTTAGCGCGCTGCGCTCTGGTCTTGGGGACCATTAGGGATGCGATTTCGAGAGGGAGAAGGATAAGAAAATGAAAAGGGTTTAGGGCAAAGGCTCGGGGAAGAAGAGAATTCGAATGCCAAAAATGGAAATGGTAGGGATAGGGGAATTTTGCATTAAAATAGGTAGGTGAAAGGGCGCAAAACGGGTAGGCGAAAAGTTGTTCAATGTAACTACCCCTTAAATAGGCATTTTTTGAAAAATTCAAAAACCAAACCCCAACGCTACAATCCTCACTGTTAAACCATTGACGGCTACGATGCAAGCCACAAGTAAACCCTAAGACGCCACGTGTCATCTTCCAGCTTTCCAATGTGCACCCTTCTTTTGCATTTTCCCAACTACCTTAAACTACCCCTACTTAAATACGGAAGAATTTAACAAAATAAAGAAAATAAAAGAAACAAATTAAATTCAAACACAATTAAATGCAAGTTAAATCTCATGATGGGAAATATTAACACAAGACACAAGCTTGAAGCAGAAATTATAAATACCGACATTCTAATGCTCTAAGCACTGCAGCATTTCTTATTCATTGGGCAGGGACTTTGAAGATTTCCCTCCTCTAAAATCTTTGCCCGAATAATGCTTTAAACGATGCTCGTTTACCATGAATTCGCTCTCATTCTCCTCATTTATTAGCTTAACGGCTCCATTGGCATTGATCTGCAAAATTCTAAAAGGACCAAACCACTTGGACTTTAGTTTTCCAGGAAATAATTTAAATCGAGAATTATACAGAAGTACTTTTTCTCCAGCTTCTAATGTTTTTGGCTTTATATTTCTGTCATGCCAAGCTTTTGTCTTCTCCTTGTAAATTTTTGCATTTTCATATGCAAATTGTCTGTGTTCATCCAATTCGAGAAGCTGAATTATTCTTGCTGGCCCAGCTAAACTTAAATCAAGATTTAACTGTTTCACTGCCCAAAATACATTATGATCGAACTCCAGGGGCAACTGGCAAGACTTCCCAAAGACCACCTGATACGGAGACATTCCCAATGGCGTTTTGAATGTTGTGCGATACGCCCATAAAGAGTTTTCTAGTTGCATTGACCAATCCTTCCTTGAAGGTCCTACTACCTTCTCTAAAATGCCCTTGATTTCCCTATTTGAAATCTCGGCTTGCCCGTTTGATTGAGGATGGTATGGTGTGGCCACTCGATGCTTAATATTGTACTTCTACAAAACATTGGCCATCGCTCGATTGAGAAAGTGCTTTCCTTCATCACTCACCAATGCTCTAGGTGTCCCAAATCTGGTAAAAATATTTCTATGTAGAAACCTCATCACAGTTTTAGCATCATTCAAAGGGCTAGTAATGGCTTCCACCCACTTAGAAACATAATCCACTACTACTAGAATGTATAAGTTGCCCTTGGATGGCGGGAATGGTCCCATGAAGTCAATGTCCCAAACGTCAAACAATTCGACCTCAAAAAATATAGGTCATTGGCATTTCATCCCTTACTTCAATGTTCTCATGCCTATTTCATTTATCACATATTTTATCAAAGCGATGAGCATCATTAAACACGGTGGTCTAATACAGCCCAGATTGAAAAACTTTAGCCGCGGTTCTCATCCCTTCAAAATGCCCTCCATAAGGAGAGTTATGACATTGTTCCAAAATTCCTTCAATCTCGCTTTTTGGAGGGGCTGGTGACCTTTCAATTCTATCGAAATTTCTTCAATCTCGCTCTCTAGCACACATTGTCTGATAATGTTATCAGCCCACAGCCGAAATAAGAATGGCTCATCCCAGAAATAAAACTTAACATGAGCAAAAAACTTCTTCGTTTGCTATCTTGTTAGATCTGGAGGTAAGATTCCACTAGCATGATAATTAGCGAAATCAGCGAACCGTGGTCGCTCCGCTACTTGAAATGTTGTAGCTTTGAACAATTTTTCATCAGGAAAACTCTTGGCAATTAGAATGCTCTTTCTCGATTCATGCACTTGCTTCAGCCTAGATAAGTGGTCAGCCACAGCATTTTCATTTCCCTTTTTGTCCTTCACTTTAAGATCAAACTCTTGCAATAATAATATCCACTGAATTAGTCTTGGCCTGGCATTAGGTTTACCCATAAAATACCAAATTACTGCATGATCTGTAAACACAATGATCTTTGATCCCACAAGGTATGGTCGAAATTTCTCTAATGCGAACACAACTGCAAGCAACTCTTTCTCAGTTGTCGTATAATTAAGCTGAGCCTCATTCAACGTTTTGCTTGCATAATAAATTGGTTGCAACAGTTTCTCGTATCTCTGCCTCAAGACAGCTCCAATGACGTAGTCACTGGCATCGCACATCAACTCGAATGGCTTAGTCCAATCGGGTGCAATTATAATTGGGGCAGTGATCAAAGCATCTTTCAAAGAACTAAATGCCTTCAGACATTCTGCACTAAAGTTGAACTCCCTATTAACTCCTAGTAACTCCCATAGAGGCTTTGATATCTTGGAGAAATCTCTGATGAATCTCCTATAAAACCTGGCATGCCCAGGAAACTCCTGATGCCTTTGACATTACATAGGGGTTCCAACTTCTCAATCACCTCAATCTTTGCACGATCAACCTCAATCCCATCTCTTAAAATTCGGTGCCCTGGGACTATTCCTTCTTTCACCATAAAATGGCATTTTTCCCAATTTAAAACAAGATTCGTCTCTTCACACCTTTTCAAAATTTTTCCTAGATTTAGCTGGCAAGTGTAAAAAATCTTCCCGAATACAGTAAAATCATCCATGAATATCTCAACAATATCTTCAACCATGTCCAAAAATATAGCCAACATGCAACGTTGAAATGTTTCTGACGCATTGCAAAGCCCAAAAGGCATCCGTCTAAATGCAAAGATACCATACGGGCACGTGAAGGTTGTCTTCTCCTGGTCTTTAGGATCGATGGTGATTTGGTTATATCCAGAATAATCATCTAAAACATAATAATACTCCTGGCCTGCTAACCTGTCTAGCATTTGATCAATGTAAGGCAAAAGGAAATGGTCTTTCTTTGTCGCCTTATTGAGCCTCCTATAATCCAGACAAACTCTTCAACCACTAACAGTTCTGCTCGAGATTATCTCATTGGCATCATTCTTTATCACTGTCATCCCACCCTTCTTAGGAACACATTGTACAGGGCTCAGTTACTATCACAGATAGGGTAGATGATTCTAGCATCCAACAATTTAATCACTTATTTCTTCACAACTTCTTTCATCACAAGGTCAAGCCTTTTCTGCGATTCAATTGACTTGAAGTGACCTTCTTCTAGATTGATTTTATGCATACAATAAGATTGACTTATTCCCACAATATCTGCAAGTGTCCAGCCGATTGCCTTCTTGTATTGCCGCAATAGGTCTAATACCTCATTTTTCAGAATTAGATCAGCAGCTATAATAATGGGCAGAGTGTTTTCAGCTCCTAAATATGCGTATTTCAGATGCTGTGGCAATGGCTTCAAATCCAACAATGGTAGTTTATCTATCGATGGCTCCATGGGTGAACTTATGCGCTCTCCTAAGTTCAGAGGTTCAAACTGATTCATGTTTATCAGAACATTGCATACTTCCAACTCATCTTCGCTCAATGCTTCCAACATTTCTTCCAGCAGATTTGCTTCAATCTTTAAATTCGTTGTTCTGTCTTACTTGACAACATTTTCAAGAGTAACCTCGGTTGTATTGAGGAATGAACAATCTTCCATGTCAGATGGGTATCTCATTGAATTATCAATGCTCAATTGTACTTCGTCGTTCATTCTTAATGTTATCGTACCCTTGTACACATCCACTAATGTTTGGCCAGTCTTTAGGAAGGGTGTGCCCAGAATGATTGGCACATCTTTATCCACTTCATAGTCCAATATGATAAAGTCAGCTGGGAAAATGAATTTATCAACTTGTACTAAGATGTCCTCAATTTTTCCTTCCTGGTAAGCAATTTATCGATCCCCAAGCTGGATTGTAACTGTTGTGGGACGCGCATTCCCAATACCAAATTTCTTATATATGGATAGCGGCATTAGGTTGTTGCTTGCACCCAAATCACAAAATGCTCACCCCAATTATTTCCTATCGATTGTCACTGGTATAGTAAACGCTCCAGGGTCACTTTCTTTATTTTGAATTTTGCTTCTAACGATGGCACTGCATTCTTGGTTCAATGAGAACACTTTAAATTCTTCAAACTTACCCTTCTCAGATAATGCGTCCTTCAAAAACTTAGCATAGTTTGGAATTTTCCTCAGCACATCAACTAATGAATATTTATGTGAATCTTTCCACTTTGCTTCTTTTTCTGAGGTCTTTGCGGATACGGTGGTGACGGCGGTTTGAATGCTGGCAATTGCTTTCTAACCTGGCTATTCAACTCTTTGTCCCTCCTCACTGTAAGATCTTCCACAATAGGCTTTGCTTGCATGGGTTAATTCCTGGCAGGCTCAGATTCTCTATTATCAGCATCAGTCTCGTTTTGCATATTTTTTCCTAGATCAATGTCAATAGCCTCTGGCTCTATCACTTCTTCATCATCTGCACTTCCCTTAAGGATTGCTTTCTTTTCATGATAGGCCTTGATCTTTGGATCCTCCTTCAGAGGCTTTCCACTTCTCAATTCTATTGATTGTACTTGCTCTTTTCCATCCATTTTTGAAGGTTCAGTATCGGATGGAAGTCTTCCAAGAGGACGATTCCTCAGCTCTGATGCTAACTGGCCCATTTGAATTTCTAAATTTCTTGTAGCTGCTTATTGGCTCTACATAGTTGCATGTTGACTCTGCACAGCTGCATCAGTCTTAACAATGTATTCTTTGAACAGAGATTCTAAAGAAGTGCCTGAAACTTGTGGAAGAGGATTTGTCTTCTGGTAAGTTTGGTTGTTATACCCCTGCACATTCTGATTTGCAAATCCAGGAGGTTGCTGCATTTTTGCTTGCCCTTGCTAAGTGCTCATAGCATTACCTTGACCTCCCCATGAAAAGTTCAGGTGCTACCTCCATCCAAGGTTGTAAGTATGTGAATATGGATTATTCACTGGCCTTTGGTTACTCACATTCCCCATATACATTTCTGAGGCAGGGTTGTGTTGAAAAAACTCATATGTGTGACCCTCACCATAATAGACACAACTTTCAGCTTGTATCTGATTAACGGGTGCAACATTCTGAGACTTGACAGCGTGTTCCATTCGTAATTTTTTCATCTCATTCGCCATCTTTGCAACTTCAGCACGTAGTGCCGTCACTTCATCTACTTCTAGTTGCCATCCTTCCTTTGTAAAGTTTCGATGCAGCTTAGACCATTGACTATTGTTCAATGAGACAATTTCTAGTATTTCATAAGCCTCATTGTATGTTTTTTTTCATTAGAGATCCATTAGCTGTTGTGTTAAGCATCATCTTAGATGGCTGATTCAAACCATTGTAAAATTGCTTCATCTACACTGAATATGATGCCACTCAACGGACACTTTCGCAACAATTCATTGTAACGTTCCCAAGCCTCACTCACTGATTCATCTTCATAATGGCAGAATCCAGTGATCTCATGCAGAATGTCAGCATTTTTAGTTGGCGGGAAGTACTTTATCATAAATTTTTCCACTAACTGATCCCAAGTTTCTATTGATGCTGCTGGCAATGAATTTAACCAAGCTTTCGCTCCGTCCCGCAAGGAATATGGAAATAATGTTAAGCGCAGATTGTCTTCAGTAACATTTGGGATTCTAAATAAGTTAGTAACTTCAAGAAATTAGCATAGATGCATATGCAAATCTTTAGATGCAAGGCTGTAAAACTACCCGATTGTTTGCAGCATCTGAAACATCACTGGTTTCGGTTCAAAATTCCTAGCTCTGATATCTGGTCTCACAATCCCAGGATTCAAACCATGTGTAGCATGATCAGCGTAAGCTCTGATTGCTCTATCTCTTTCGTCTATCGGTTGATTGAGATTAGCATTTAGGTTAGCAGCATTAGCATTGTTGACATTCGAGTTCTGCACTGCAATTGGATTCGCTCTCATGTTCTAAGCGTCGAGGTGTGGAGCTTTCTCTAGATAATTTCCTTGTTGCTGAGCCATTCTGGCTCTCGTCTCTCTTCGAATTCTATGGAATGTCCTCTCTGGCTCAATATCAAATTCAAATTCTAACTCTGGGAAATCACTCATGCAACGTTCAAAACCTGAAATGACTATACAATGTTGCTAACACCAGTAATAAGTAAGCACCACTTTTCACAGAAAACTTAAACAGATTAAAACACTGCCCCCAGCAACGGCGCCAAAAATTTGATCGGTTGACACTGCTCGAATTAATATATGAAAATCCTTTCGAATAATATACTTTAACATGCAATATTTCAAGCATTCAACAGATAGCACTCAAGCATACGTGGCAATCATAGTCAAGTGATAAATAAAGTCATTCTCCTCATGGACTGGTTTATATAAACAAGTGTTAAGTGGAAAGTCAATAACAGAATAATAAAGGAGTTTTTTTATGGTAGACTGATTTTTACTAAACACTAAATTAAGTAACATGCGAATGCGACAGAAATGCTAGAGACACTGCTAAAATGATGAATTTAACCACGAAACGTGCAATGCTATTAACTTCAGGCAGTGGACAACAATAACAGAATACCAAGAATGTGTAATACGATGGTATTGAGATACAAATGCGAGAAACAGCAGAAATTACTCCAATGTGATGATAGGTTCGAGTTAAAGATATTTTAAATGTGATTAACATGCATCCAAGATGAGGTTATGGTGAGAAGTGGACTCCACACAACATGTGATCTAATGCTCTCTTTCGAGATGCACTCATGCTCTTCGAGTTTAAGCTTTCGCGTCTAAACTCGAAGCTATGAACAATGAAATGTGCACTAGCGAGGTGACTATTTCTAGCCTCCCTCTTTAACAAGTAGGAGTTCCTAATAATGAAACTAATGGACATGAATAGTATTACTCTAATCCTTCTCTCTTTCGAGATGAAATGAAAAGAAAACATGAATGGATGATCAGTCGACACATGCTTTTAGTTAAAACACCTATTATGTCTTAGCCCAACATCCCCCTACTCACCCGAGATACATACATCACACACCCATCCCTCAACCCTCACCTATATGTGTTTAACTCATGATTATGCTGAAGAGAAAAAGAACAGAAGATGGGAATGCTGTAAACATCATGCAACAGAAACTTGTAATAGAAACACCAGTAGATGAAAACAAAACAGCAATGGAACAGTAACCAACAAGCTTCAACACAATCAGACAAAGGTAACCAACACGGAACAACTCACAAAAAGATGAAGAAAACTTCGAAATGCATTAAAGTGCTACAATGAGCTATAAACACGAGCATCCAACAAAAATTCGTGCTAAAAAACTACATTATAGAATGTAACATGCAAGAACTCCAAAATAAGGAATAGAATAAGGTTCTCAAAGGAAATGCAGAAAAACGAAAATAAATGCTGCAAACTCTGATTAAGCCTTGATGATTCCCGACAGCTCTCAAATTGATCATTCCAAAAATTCTAGAAAAGTTACAGCCAGCTGATCGTGTTAATGCTACCTAATTAATTAAGAAATAATCTAGTCGTTTTACACAACAAACACACAATGCTGCAAGCATTCAACAGATTAATACGCAAATATACGCAGTCAATCATAGTCAAGTGATAAGTTTACAAGTCATTTTCCACATGGACTGGTTTATCTCTAAATAAGTGTTAATCGAAAAGTCAAGTACGGAAAAGTAAAGGAAATACTAATTGACTAAGAACTATATAACTACAGTAATGAAACAAATGCTGTAAACATTGAAAAAATAAACAGTAACACATGCAATGCTCAAAGCTTTACAGAAACACCTAATAGCAAACGATCACAATGCTACAAACGTTCGATATGGAGATACTAAAACAGAAATGTAGAAAATAGGAAATACTTCGATAAGAGAATAGATTCGAGTTAAGGGTTTTTTTAGTGCGATTATCATGCATCAAGGGTAAGTTAATGGTGAGAAGCGAACTCCACACAACACGTGATCAAATGGTCCCTTCCGGGATCCATTCATTCTCAACAAGCATGAGCTTCCGCATCTATGTTCGAAGCTATAAACAATGAAATGTGCACTAGCAAGGTGACTATTCCTAGACTCCCTCTTAACAAGCAAGAGTTTTTGAACATGAAACTAATAGACATGAGTAGTAGATCTCTAATCTCCCTCTCTTTCGAGATGAAGTGAAAAGCAAACATGAATGGATGGCCAATCGAAACATGTTATTAATTTAAACACCTACCACGTCTTAGCTCAACATCCCCCTTTTACCCAAGATACATGCATTACACACTCTTCCCTTAACCTTCACCTATATGTGTTTAACCCATGCTTATAATGAAAAGAACATAAACAGGGTATAATGCTAAGAGCATTTCATAGCAGAATAACCAAACAGAACATAATGCTATTAACAATGAAAGAAAAACTACCAACAAAGTATATATTAAATAATGAAAGCAAGTCTTACAAAACTAAAGCTATTGCAACTGAAAATAAAGAGAAAAATGGAAGAAGAAAGCTTAGGAAATCTCTAAATAGTGCCAAAATGGTCTCCAATGGTGCTCCTCCAAGCTCCTTGCCAAAATCCACTATTCTATTACAAAAGCTAAGTAGAAAAGCAAGAAAAACTAAGGAAACTAAAGTTATTTGCTAGAGAGAAAAATGGAGAAAACTCCCCAAAAGAAAAAAGGAAATTGAAAAGACAAGGCTCTAAAATGGTGGCTGCTAAGGTTTCTCAATTTCAACACCCTATTTAAAGCTCTAGGTCATATATGATCAATGGCCAAGATTAAAAGATGAAAAGCACATGATTCTCCATCAAAATAGGTTATTTTGACACATGTCCGAGGGGACAAACTCGTATGCAGCCTCTACTCCATGTGACATCTACACAAGAATTCTGATTTTTGCAGAAAAACTGTTATTCCAGTCAGCCGAATGCTGCACACATCCGTTATCTAGCCTTTTCCAATGCTAAAGGCATTACGAAGCTTCACCATGAATATTTTCTTTTAAGATCTTTCCTCTGATCCATGTTTGATTCAAAGCTCATAGCATTAAAAAACCCTGCAATGATAACAAGCACTTAGCAAGAACAAGGATTCTTGGAATGCTATCGCGAATGCTGCAAACATTGACTTTTCAGCACAAAAACTCTAAATTGTCCTAACTTTCTAATCCTTGCCACTTATCCTACATGAAATGCATTTTAAGTATAATTCTCAATCTTAAGGTGATTCTAGCATCAAAGTGTGATAATAATGCATGATTTCTTCCATAAACACACCCTAAAATAGGACTAAATAACTCTCTATTTGAGAGTTATCACCAGCTCTTCATCCCTAAAAATGTCTTTATATACTCCTCAACTCCATACTAGATCAACGGTTGAGATTCTAGGTCAAAAGATGCCTTCCTCTCCACTCCAGGACCGACAAGCTCTGACCTATAGCAGGGAGACCATGCTCTGGCTTCTCTGACACTGCTCAGGATCGCAGCTTTTACAGGAAAATCGTTATGTCTTTGGATAAAAGCTGAAAAATATTGGCATTTTCTTGAAATGGAGTTTCTTCTCTTCAATTCAATTCCTCTGATTTAGGCTTGGCTCAGCATTCTCAGTATTCCAAAAACCCTGAAATGATAGCAACAAATTAACGAGACAAAGGGTTCCCGAAATTCGTTCACGAACGCTAAAAACATTAACATTTTGACGTCAAAACTTTCTGTTTCTTAATATTTTTTATCTTAGCCTCATCTGCTACATGCAATGCATTTTAAGATTAATTCCCTATTCGTAAGTAGTTCTATGCATTGAAAATTAATAATAATGTGTGATTCTTCATTGAAAACACCATATTTAGAGGACTAAATAACTCTCTAATTGAGAGTTATCACCCAAATATAAGATATTTAATTACAAAAATATATTAATGCTCCAAACAAAGTGTAACTGCGACGTTGCACATTAATAGAGAAAATTAATCCATAACCAAAGGTTACACTTATAAGTGTAAATCCACATTGACTATTACACGTTTATAAGAAGCTACATATGTATGCTGGTTAACGAAGGAGAGAGGGAGATGTTTTTTTAGAATATTTGCCAACATGTTTTCTCTTTTCACTTCTCATGAAGAAAATTCAACTTAAGCATTGAAGCACTAATGTTTAAGCACCTACCCTCTCGGTAAAAACCCATAAATTCTAACTCGGATTCCTGTGTCATGCTGACTCTAAAATAGTTAAAACATGTTGTTCAAGTTTTGAAATTCGAGTAACTACTCCTATCCATTTATTTCATTCAATAAAAGAAATCCATAAATTCCAACAGTTTATTCAAGCCCTCGGTCAAGGAGTTAAAAACAGTAAAAACATAAAAAAAAACAAATAAAGGCATTCATGCCTCACCTGATAACCAAGTCTCTCTAGCTCAACCAACTCATCACATAATAGTGTACTGACGTCGTCGATCAAGGTGAGCCATCTACCTGACACACGGCACGTGTACGCATACACCGCATGTTGTCCTGGTCCAGGTCTACATGCCTAACTCAACAAGGAAAAGTGTCCACTGAGTCACAATTCTTGAGCCCTCACCAGCAAATCAAGTCAGCTTACTCACACCTATCGTCCAAAGCTAAAGACCCTCATATAGCAGGTGTACACTATGATTAGGGCTCGGCCTAAACAGGTTACAAACTAGGCATATCTGAGGGTGGCATGTCGTTTCACATCCTCGGCTATCATAGGAGGGAAAAATCTTTAACGATCCCAACCTATGAGGACAACAATACGTCGTGTCCTCTACAGCCTCTCAATGATGACAAAAAATGAGTTCTAACTATGACTGCTACCAGCTCAGTCCTAACAAGTCACAAAAACATGCTCATTATCACAAACAGTCATTCTAGCAGGATACTACTCAATACATAATCAAGATTGGAAAATCACTAGCACCCTAACACAGAACATGTCATCACAGAAACATGCATACCAAGAGAACTACAAAATATAAACACATAACACACAACACGTTAAGATCCCATAGTCCTAGCATGCTTTACAATAGAATAGAATAATAACAAAAAACAACAACATGGCACGCTAGGATACCATAATCCCAACATACTAAGAACACAGTTAAAACAATATATGGCAGCAAAAAAAAATTATAGACTAAGTGTAGGGTCCACACAACTCGAGCGAGGAATCCTTATCTAAAATTAAAACCAAATAATGTTCCTTCGAGCTCCAACACTAGATAAAGCACAAATAAATCGACCTTAGAAACTAAATAGCTAGATAAACAGTTAACCCACATCTGAACCATTAAACTCATTGGTAATAGTAATTACCCGTAAAACCTCGAATGTTCGAACACACACCCAAGGCACAGCTGGCTACGTGTGGTGTGATGTGCTGAGCGGGCAGGGACAAACGGCGCTAAGGCATGCTGACTGCATGCAGGTGCGAGTGTGGACGTGGCTGGAACGTGCAGTAGGGTGTGACTGGCACGGCTGCGCTATGCACGAACAGGGGTTGTTGAAAGGTGCGAGGCTGGCATGAGGCAGAAGCGAGGCGCACACGCTGATGACGGTGCTAATGTGCAGTGTAGAATGACTCAACACGGGGATGGCACACGCATAGAGTCAGGTTCGTAGCAACGATCAACACGTGGCGGTGGGGACGACTGATCAGGGATAAGTGTCAGCTGCTCAGCGATGTGGGCGACGGTGGCTCGGCTCTCTCTCCTTTTTGCTTGCTCTATGTGATAACTATGACGTAAACTCTCAAGTCAAAGAATCGATCGAGTAACCTTTATTCCTCTTAACAAAACTTCTGATATTTACAAACTTGCCCCAAGAACTTGGAAAATTACAAAAGAGCCCAAACCATTAGATAATTACAAATAGTTCTCTATAAGTAAAACTACCAAAATGCCCATAAGGTCAAAATTGTCCAGAAACTCAATCGAGAATCTTGGGAAAGAGAATAACTACTCTTAGAGGGTCTAACTGAAAACATGGGGAGTTACATCATTCACTCCTTATATGACTTTCATCCTCGAAAGTTCTAAGATTCAAACAACTCTAGATAGCGAGAATGCATGTCGTCCTCGCGCTCCTAAGTTGCCTCCTCGACTCGCTAACTCCTCTACAAAACCTTTACCAAACTGATCTCCTGGTTACACAAAATCTTACACTTTCGAGCCAAAATTTGCATTGTCTGCTCCTCAAAAGTCAAATCAGGTTATGCAACGAGTCTGTAATATATTACCTCAACATCAAAACATGAAACGTGATGTGCATTGCCGGTTGGTGCATCTATAATTGGTGATCAATTCGCTATTCTCAATTGGCCAATTAGTGCATCATCCTAATTGGCGCTTCTGACAACTCTCAAGAATTGAGAGTTAAATAGCTTAGAGAAATACTTTTTCGCTTGAACTTCGCTACATTTAATGAAAAATCTGCTTACAATTTTGCTATAGCAACATTATCATATTTAGGGCGAACTGTCAGTTCCTTTAGTTTTTTTAATAGGATATCATTTTTAGAGGCTTTCAGTAGCAAAAAAAGTGCATGATTGTGTGAAACTTGGTTGTTTTAAAAAGTTCTGATATTTCTAGTTTGTTGCAGCATTCCTTGGAGTGAAGCATGATGATGCTGAGACGAGCCTCGCGGAAGCAAAGAAAATTCTCAAAAAGATTGGCATTCGAGAAATATCCAAATGAGGACGTGTGTCAAAGATCCGTAAAAAAGTGCTTTCAATCCTAGTCGACGTTTCATAACCACTTTGGTAAAATTAGGCGACGCGGGACGTGGAGCAGAGAATGTCAGAAGTGGAGTAGGCAAAGTAGAGGATCGTGGGGCAGAGTTGGTTGGTTGTGCTATAAATAGCCAACTCCTTCTTCATTTTCAGGGAGCCGAGATCGAGATATCACTTTTTCTTACCATTTTCCAGTTTTTCGATCAACATCTTAGCTTAGATTTTTGGACTTAGCTACATCAGAGCATTTTGCCCGGAGCTTTGTGCCATTCATTGTAGTTCTTTTTTTATCCTTTCCAGTGTAGCCGTAGGAGTAAGTTTAGCATTGTAGCTCGTCGGAACTGCTCAGAGTTGCTGCTTTAGTGATTCTGACAAGGCATTTCTTAACTTTATCTCTTACTTGTTTTCTTATAGTGAACTTTTTACCCGTTTAAGCGATTGAATGAAAATGCACATTGTTTATCCTGTTGCTTTAAGTTCTCTTTACGTTATGAGTAGCTAAACTTATCGTCGGAAGAAAAGTAGGCAAATAGGGTAGTTCGCTGTAGCAAAGGGGTAGAGAGATGATGAACTATAAATGCATGTTGTGTTAACTTTATATACATTCCATCTAGCTAACCATTTGTATTATCATTATTTCGCTTTCAAGATAAAAGGAATAGAGCAAAATTGTATGTCATACACTAAGTTTGTTAAGCTTTACTTACAATTTGAAGAACACTTAAAGATAAGGTTTTTACTAGTGTTGTTTGCTCTGTGGTCGTTTTTATGCTTGAGCTCGAGAGAGCCTGTGTAGAGCAAATTAGTAGTTCGCTTTTTACCATTAACCCCTGTCGCGGCAACGAAGTACCTAAAAGTGCTACCCTCTGTCCGATACCCTTTAATTCTTACAAAGTTAATCTTAGATTCATTAGATTCATTGTATTGCCGCAATATCATTTTATTACTCAAAATCATATTTTGATTCATCATTTACTTTTTGGCAAACTTAATTATAACTCATTGCAATTTTTATCCCACCAACTCAACTCTTACAATTAACTTAGATTGGAAAAAGATTCAAAATTCCTGTAGAGATGACCTGTACTTTAATAAAAACTTGCTACAACAAGGACTGTGTATATTTGCACATTCTTGAGTCTAGGCAAGCATAAATAAAATTAACTTTGATATCATTTCGCCTAAGCAAATCAGTGGCATAACCTTGCGTGGCCTCGTTCATATCCCAAATGGCTCTTGGCTTCTTCCCAAATATTGGCGCTTCTCTTGTCCCCATTAATTAGTTTTTTTAGACAAATTCAGGCGAATTCAATCCCTACATCACTTGTTTCGTGTGAGCGTATGTCTAGAAAATGACAAATGTCGTTGGACTTTCTAATCTACAACCCCCAACTTGACGAGGACTATTAGATATGGATCTTGTAAGTTGTTATTTTCCATTTCAGACTTAGATTTCCCAAATTCAGTTATATTTTTCAATTTCAGTTAGGATTGAGTTTTCTATGTATGAATACATCCCCACAGAGAGAGATAAAAGTTAAGTCATTATAAACAAATTTTTTACTTAAATTGGGAGCATTTTTTAACAATATTTTTTCAATTTCTCAATAATTGTTTGCCACGTCTCTCTCTCTCTACTTACTCGGATTCAAACCTTGAGTCAAAGGTTTCAACCCCTTTTAAAAACTAATATTTAGCAATATTTTTCAAAATTTTCATTTCTTTCTTTTTATCTTCCAATTTAATTTGAATCGAGATATCCAAGCCAACTCAACTTGAAAATACATGGTTGAATTGAGTTAGTTCGGTAAATGAATTAGGTTGGAAAAATGACCGACTCAAATTTTTAGGTTGATTCAAAATTTTCTCTTAACTTGAACCAACTTAGCCTGTGTAAATCGATAGGATTGGATTTGGCTTGTGGATGGAAACTAGGTTTTGGAAAAATGATATCCCCTCTTGCTTTCGTCTCCTTTTTTGTGAAAGAAGCATTGTATTGTTCCATAATCCACTTAATTTCTAATGAATGTTTCTTTAATAATAATAATAAATAGATAATATTCCAACACTGATAGAAAATGTCCTTTTTTCCCTTTTTCTTATTCTCTCTAAAAAAACAAATATCATCAAATTACTTGAAAATACAATTTCCTTTTTAATAAAAAAAACTAAATATTTTTAGAAAAAGTAATTAAAAAGAAAATCCAAGCAAATCATTTTTTAAGATTTTGTGTAGAAAAGTAGATTTTGCTTTTTGGAACAAAAAAAGCCATGGTCAAATTGCACTAACAACAGTTAACTCAACTAGAATATTGACATCCACTTAAGCAAAAAATATATATATAAAATTTAATTTATTTATTTTATCAAAAACCAATAAATATAATGTAAAACTGTTCTAGTTCACTGAACTTCCAAATGGGGCATAGTTCACTTAACAAAGCTATTAATGTTAATATTCTAAATGTTCCCCATCTTCCTACCATCAATGCTTTTATTTATGCGATTCAAAACAAAATGCTTTTACTTATTTATTGGGTTTTAATGAAAGGCTATTTTATTACGTTTTTATTTAAATCTACATTGGTTTTATAATACGATTTTTCCTTGTCTACTAAGTTGGGGTGTGTTTGGTTTACGGGAAGATCGAGAGGTTGAGAAAGGACTTTAGGGTGAAAAAACAAAAGTTAATTTTGTTTGGGGTAAAGGATACGAAGGGTAAGTATAAGCCAAACTTGATTTGAAGTGAAGGGTGGAAGAGAGAAAAAAAACAATAAAAAAAAAAGTAAAATATCATTTTAGCCTCTCGACTTTTGGGTTTGTTCTATTTGGTCCATGGACTTTTAAATGTTCAATTTTGGTCCCTCGACTTTGCTGTTTGTCCAATTTTGATCTCTCAACTTTTAAATGTCTAAACTTGATCTATAGACTATAAAAAAAAATGTTCAAAAATGGTCCTTTTAGCCAAATGAATTTTTTCTTATAACTAAATTATTTTCTCTCTCATCCATCTTTCATCATTTCTCTCTCTAGAAGTTTTATCTCTTCAATCCTCCACTCTTCCCCACTTTCCTTTCTCTTCTGCTTTCATTCTTTTTCCTTTTCTTCTTGTTTCGTGGTAAACTATAAATTTTGAAAACAAAAAGTGACAAATCAAAGTAGGAAAATGATTATTTAGGAAAATTGTCTCATGTTAAACAATTTGATGAGATGGGTTGAAGAGGGAATAAGAGAAAAAGGAAGACAAAAAAAAGACTAGACGGGTGGATTTAAGAGAAATAGTGAAATATGGAAGAGAGATGAAATAATTTAAGAGTGAGAAAAAATTCAGATCATTTTTTTAACTTTCTTGATAGTTTAAGGATTCAAATTTGAGCATTTGAAAGTTGAGAAATCAAAATTGGACAAATAGTAAAGTCGAAGGGTTAAAATTGGACAAACAACAAAACCAAATGACTAAAATTGAACATTTGAAAGTGTAGAGACTAAAATAAAACAAATTTCAAAGTTGATGGACCAAAATGGTATTTTAACCAAAAAAAAATTATTTGAGATGAGTATAAAACGACTATGATTTCAACTTCTTAATAAAAAAATATTTAAATTATTAGCTGCTTTTTAAAAATTGAAAAAAAAAACTACTTAATTTTAATTTTAGAAATATATATAATCTATCTTATTTCTTGATTTAAAATTATCAATACTATTACTTATTGAACCAAATTGTATTTTAAATTTTAATGAAGGTATAAAAATTAAAATTGGATATTTAAAAACGTATAAATCAAAATGGATAAAAATTCAAATATTAGTATCGAAATTAAATTTCATAAAAAATTTTGGTTCGCCAATTGAGTTATTCTTCCTTTTTTTTTTTAAATGAGATTCTTCCATCGAAACTGCCAATACTATTATAAATAAAGTATAAAAAAAAAATGATTTTTTTTTTCATTTCTTATATAAAATATAAAAAGACAAAGAAAATAAAAATAAATTTTTTATTGTCAAAAAAATAAACAAATAGGTGGTTATTTATTATATATATATATATATATATATATTTTTTTTTTTTTTTTTTTTTTTTTTTTTTTTTTTTTTTTTTTTGAAAAAACAAATAATGGTTATATTAAAAGTTTTATTTAGATGAAAATTTTATTTTACATTGAATATATGCCCCAAAGAAATAATAACGTTTTTTTATAATTAAATAAATACGAAAAATAACGTTGAAAAATATGCAATAATGATAGTAATGTGCCTGGCCCAATAAGTTTATGTAACATTATATCGAGCATAAATCTCAAGCCCAATATGATGGGATAATCTAAAAGCCCAATATGGTGGGATAATCTAAGTTGGGCCCAATAAAGACATTAAGGGAGTGTTTGTGATGCAATTTTCAACGAACTATTACAAATAAGCTAATACTCTTTAAAAAACTCTATTCAAACGAGTTATTATAATCACTCAAAAGAATCACTCATTTTTAACTATTCATTTCAAATCAATCAATCGATCTCTCATTTTTAAACCACTCAACATACAACTCCTCCTACAAAATTTTCATCCAAACGAATTTTTCCATGCAACTGCTCCACCAAAATCCTCATCCAAATAAGTTATTGTCTCTAACTCCTCCATAAAAAAAAAAAAAAACTCCTCCACACACTTGCCAAATCATGCATTTGTGATGATTGTTGCATAGGAGATGTGAGTACCATTAAACCTTTTCGAAGTTGCTTAAAAAAAGCTAAACAAAACAAAAACCCTTCGAAATTGAAAGGAAAAAAAAATTAAAGAGTAACATATTAGGTACTATGTAGCTACCTCTAACATGGTATAAAAGTAACATATTAAGTACTGTATGGTACATTATAGAATAAGTGACACTATTGAGTACTATATAGGACCATCACCATAAAATAAAGGCAACATTTAGGTACTGGATTTTTTCAATTAGGTTGGTCGCAACATTTGAAAAAAATAGTAATATTTGGGTCCTTAGACCCAAGCTCTCTTTACCATTCATAGCCTAACATTTAAGTCCTTTTTACCCTTTTTTTTTCTAAACTCAAGAAAAAGAAAAAGAAAAATTTGTGGCCATCAATGTAGATAAGGAGGACTTGAGTTCTTACTAGCAATGACCCAAGTATTGCTCTTGAAAAAAATGCTTACGAGTTCTTGAGTCTAACCCTTACTAGTTGAGATAAAGTGGATCCTACATACCATCTTATAATTTGAATAAGCATTCTTCTCGTTTCAAACACCATGAATGCAACTATGATAGATGTAGATTCCATGATGAATGTGGCTTTGACCTTGAGAATATTGTGATTAAGTCTCCCGTTTCATTATTATGTGTGTTAACGTCGACGATTCAATGAATTGTGGGTTTACCGATTTTTTCACTTGTCTCCATTCTATTCTTCTTTGCCGACTAGTTATTGGAATGTGCCCGCCATTTGTTTTTTTAAATAAAAAAAATTCATAGATTTTTTGTGCATAAAATCGTTACTATATTTAGAGTTTAGTTAATAAAGAAAAAATGGATCTGTTTTTTATTTTTCATTCCTAAAATTGAGAGAAGGAATTTGATTTCTATTTTTATTCCTAAAACGGGAGAATATAGTATGTTACTTTTTTACTTTCTTTTTTAATAAACATGGATATAATGGAGATAGAAATATTATCTCTCCCCACAAATACATAAATTTAAAGTAAAAAAAAATATATATATATATTCTCTTGATTACTTTTTGTAATTTAGACATTTAGTATGATTTCCTAATAAGGCAAAAATATATTGGGTATTTTTATTTTGATATCCATGACTTTTCGAGCTAGCTTGTACATACCTCAATTATAGCTACAGAACATACCATGAATTGAATTCGAACATACCATGGATTGAATTCTTCACCTCTTACTTTATTAATGTCCTCTTAACCACTAACTTACTTGATACTAATAGTAATGTCTACTTTTAGAAACTTATTTAGATAATAGCTAAAATTATTTAGCATTTAAATAAGTGTTTATTTCATAAGTTTAGAGGAAGAGAATTAAATTTTCTTAAAAAATACCTTTGATTTAATTTTATTAATTAATCTATTATATAGTTTAAAAAATCAATTAAAAGTGGTTAAAATAGTATTTTAACTCTTAACCCATGAAATTTATTCTATTTTTATTCCTTAATTTTCAAATTTTCAATTTTAGTCATTTTTTAACTTTCAAACAGTTCATATTTTGATTATGTAATCCACTGACCCAGGCTTGATAGATGGGTTTGGATTGGAAATACCGAACAATAAGAGCTCAATAAGACAATAAGAAAACCCATGTTTTAAACATTGAAGCACTGGAAACATTAATGTTGTTCCAGGGGTTAAAAGTGAGAATAAAATTGAGTTCATCAATGAAGGTCAAATGGAAATCGATTCATTTCTTTTGGCCACTGAATGCAGAAGCAATGTGCCGTTTCGACAAACATAGAGCTCGAGTGGTATCACTACCGGTGAATTCTTGATTTCTTAGGAGCATATATATGATGAGTTCAATCTATGATGGTCACCTACTTAGAAATTAATTTTCTACGGATTTTCTTAATATCCAAATGTTGTAGAGTCGGTATGTCATGTGACATTAGTCGAGATGCGTGCAAGTTAGTCCAGACAGTCACAGATATAAAAAAAATATATGCATACATACATTTCATTTCTCCCTGATAACCACTTAATTAACGGTGAGGACTATTTTTTAGTATTGTTGAAAGTTGAAAATTAAAATTGGACATTTGAAAGTTAGATAAAAAATAAAACAAACTCGATAGTTAAAGGATCAACATGGAATAAATCTCATATTCTAAGGGCTAAAAAGGTATTTTAACATTAAAATATTATTTAAATATGTCAATAACCCTAACCCCAAATTTAAGAGCAAATAATTCTATCTAACTAACTTTTTTTTTTTAATATTTAAAATCATGAGATTAATTTCAAATTAAAATATCACTATATCAAAATTTCAAATCTCACATAACTAACATTTTTTATCATTTGATTTAATAAATAATTATATTTGGAGATTTAAAATTGGACTACCACCAACATTATTTAAAAACACACTCGATGCATTATAGTTATTGGTTATATTCAAAATCAAAACGTATTCAATATGTACAATAGATACATGTGCTATCAATGCATACTACATACACACCAAGTTTAAATAAACCACATACGAAGACATATGTCAATCTTTTAACATCACGTACATATAGTTACATCCACTACATATATAAATTAACATGTAAATTTCTATCATAGCATATTATATGGACACTACAATACTCATATATGTACATATAACATACATACATGCTACAAACCTTATTAAGATTGAGGTACGCACAAGTCATCAACATACATAAATAAAAAGAGACACGTAGTAATACAAGGGTAGGAGTTACTCCAGTTTTTTCATCATCCCATAATATTTTAAAATATATTAACATAATTGAAATTAAAAATTAATGAAAAATAAATTGATGGAAAATAAAATTCTTACAAAATAGAATAGGTATTCTATTTGGGAAGGAAATATTTAAAATCCAGTCATTTCAAAGTGTAACAACTTTTATTAATAGCAAATCTTGTTGGTAGAGAACAAACAACATGAGACTGCGTTCAACGTACTATTTAAAAATAGGACGTCGGGAAAAAATCGTCTAAAAGCACCGAACATGAATTATGGGGGCTCGTGGCCGACAGATGAAACCAAATGCAACTTGAGTGGGGGGTTCCCATCGGCGATGGGATCTCCGAACATGGACGACGTATCATCTTTGGCCACTAAAATCCAAACATAGACTTGGCGTGGGGCACAAAAATCGTCCCTCACAAGGCCTGTGCATACGTGTTTTTTTGGAAACAATGATGAAGAAGCTTAAGGTAATATGACTTTTCAGTTTCCTCTCCATAAAAATTGAAATTATTTTCTCTAGTTGAATTTTTGATAAAGTGAACATAACTCAATGATAATTAATAGGGTAAAATAACGTTTTGGTCCCTGAACTATTATGCAAGTTCTATTTTGGTCCCTGAACTTTCAAAAGTCCAAATTTAGTCCTTAAATTATCGTTTTTGTTCCGTTTTGGTCCTTCAACTTTCAAAAGTCTAATTTTGATCCTTAAACTTTTTAAAAAGTTTAAAAGCAGTCATTGAATTAGAAAAAAATCTTAACCTTAGTTAAAAGTGATGAGGTGTCAAAATAATAATAAAAAAATAAATTTATTATCATCTTCTTCACCCCTCTCCCTCTCCCTCTTACCTTTCTCTTAAGACTTGAGGGTTTCATCAATTTTAAGAAGAAAAAAAAAACAGAGCTTAAAATTTGAAATAATTGGCCTTCAACCTTTCTCTCTTCTAATTCTTCCTTCTTTTCTTTTTCAACTCTTTCCACCCCTAAGTTCCTCTTAAACTCCACCGGAAAACCAAATTTTATGATGGTTTCATTAATATTTGATAGTTTCAGTTGTTCATCGGCTTTCTCAAAACTCCACTTCTACTTATTTCTTTTTTTTTCTTTCATAAAAAAATCATATATAGACGAGATACCGTAAAAAATTTTGGTCTTATTTTAGGGAGGCTAAATTTGAGTGGATTACGTAAATTAGAGACACTAGGCGCTTGGATAGAGTAGTTTAAATTTCAAAAAATAACACCAAAAGTGTCATAAAGTTTCAAAAAATTGGAAATCTCTGATTCCACCCAAAAAGTACACATATTTTCATTACATTGGTTCTTGCCATTGCCTTCACCTTGTGGGTTTCAATTTTAAGAGGATCTAAGAGGTAGAAAGAGTTGAGAAAGAAACGAAAGGGTTGAAAGACAATTGTTTCAAATTTCAATCTCTGTTTTTTTTCTTTTTAAAATTGAAACCCATAGGTCTTAAGAGAGAGGTGAGAGGGAGAGGAGTGAAGAAGATGATAATAAATTTATTTTATTATTATTATTTTGACACCTCATCACTTTTAACTAAGGTTAACATTTTTCTCTAACCCAATGACTACTTTTAAACTTTTTAAAAAGTTTAAGGATCAAAATTGGACTTTTGAAAGTTGAAGGACCAAAACGGAATAAAAACAATAGTTTAAGGACTAAAATTGGACTTTTGAAAGTTTAGAGATCAAAATGGAACTTGCATGAGGGATCAAAATAGTATTTTACCCTAATTAATATGTAAATTAGAGATTTGAATCCATTATTTTTAAATATTATTTTCAAATTAAAAATGATACTAACTATTAGGTAATGATTTAGTGATCAAAAGAGCATTGAAGAACTTAAATATAATGAGTTGAATCTAGAATAATAAGTAATTATTGAACCTATTCTTTACTGAATATTTTCATGAATTGATTTTTTTTTCTTTTTTTTTTTTTTTTTGTGAGTTGAAAATATGCAGTTTTATATTTTTGGAATTTCATCTATTTTCTACCATTATCAAATGAATTTTTTTTCAATTTTTTGTTGGATTTTTTCAAAAATAATAAAACATAAAAGAAATTTCATGGATGTTAAAATTGTAAAAAATTACATATTCAAATGAATTAAACTTATTGATTTCTCAAAAAAAAAAAAAAAAAAACTTATTGAATTTTTTTTTTTTTTTTTTTTAAAAGGGCTAAAATTGGATACCTACACCAATTATTTATTTTATTTTTTAAAGAGCAAAATTTGAAGAGTATGATTTGGGTGCAGCTTAGGGTGCACCCCTGCCAAATGTAACTCATTTTGGGCCATAATATTTTTTTTTGGTTGATATAAAAAAAAAAATTGTGGCTGATATAATGCCACACCAACAATTGCATGGACAGAGGTGCAGCCTCATTATTCAAATTATACTCAAATTTGAATAAGAGTAGATAAGTGTTTTAGGTATACTTGAGCCACAGTTTTTAATTTTAATTTTTTTGTTTTATAAGAGTTGACTTTGTTTGATAGAAGAAAAATGTTAGAATATATTTTTATAATAGAAACATGTGGCGTAAGTACGTTAAATATATCCAAAATACTTTCTTACCCTTACTCAAGTTACCCAACTTTTGCTCTTTTTTAAAAAGTTCAGACTAAGCAAACGGAACCAATATATATATTAGAGAACCCTAATTTCCATATCCTTGCCTGTATCGTCTTCTTCCCTTCTCTCCGAACAAGCAGTAGCTCCGGTTAAGCTTCTTCAGCAGCTCCGTCAACATCCGGTGAGAAATTGGCGGTTCCTTGCAATTTCTCTCTTCTTTCGCTGCCGGCAAAACCAAATTGAAAAACCAAAACCAACTGGTTCGGTTCAAAGCTCTCATTCCATCTCTCTCACTCTCTGATTCTCTCACTCATTCTGGTCATCGTCTTCTTCTCGACGCTCTTTCTCCGTAAGTTCCTTTTTGTTTCATATTCGTCTATTGTAATATTTGCTTTTCGTGGAAAATAGAAGTAATCTGCACTGACACTACTGGATTACAGTTTTGTTTAGTTCTTACCATGTTAGGAAGTTGTTTCGATGGTTTTGTTTGAGAGATTCTTAGACCGTAGCATTGTTGGTTCATTATTGCCCACTATACGACAGGTTTGGCTTGTGATTGGTGAAATTTAGCGTTTGACGTTGTGCCTGACAATATGGATGAAATTGGCAATGGTGCGGTGGAGTCCATGGAAAAACTTACTAGCCTCCGTATCACCTCTTTAGACGACGATGATATGCTTGAAGAAGAAGAATTGCAAGCTGAATATGATACCGATGAGGATGATGATGATGAAGAATTAGATGAGTCTGTGCTCTTGGGTTTTGTTGAGAAGCCAAAAAATTCTTGGTCTCTTCTTTCTCAGTTATTTCCAAGCAAGGCTGGAGGAGTACCGGTGCGTATGCTTATTCCATGTCCTTCCAGTTTGTCTTGTATATTTTGTTGAAAGATTGAATTGCAATGAAGTTTGATCATTATTAGCTGCCTAGAATTATTGTACGGAGTAAAAAAAATTGAGTGTTTGATTACAATTACGTATATTATTGGCACTACAGGCTTGGCTGGATCCAGTGAATTTTCCGTCTGGAAAATCTTGTGTTTGTGATATATGTGGAGAGCCTCTGCAGTTTTTGCTACAGGTATTTGTTCTAATGATAGTTGGTTTCAATTTTTTCAGGTGCTTTCTTCTTTCATCTTGCATCTTAGTCTCGATGTTTTTTAAGCGATTAGTAATTAGACAAGAAAGATTCTCTAAACTGACAGTCAAATGATTCCTATCATATATGGGAAAAGCACAGTCAAATTAATTTATAAAAAGTGCAACATGCTGAGGTGTTAGGTATATGTGTTAATTGTTTTAGGTGTTAACTTTGTATTTGTTCAGATCATATAGTTTCTTTTCATTGCAGACTATTATTGACGTCTGCACGTGGAAGTATGCCTTATGACGGTTTGTTCCTGTTCATAAAATTGTTAGATTTATGCTCCTATTGTGGAGAAGGACTCAACATTTCATCGAACATTATTTGTGTTTATGTGTCCATCAATGACTTGTCTTCTACGAGATCATCATGAGCAATGGAAAAGCAAGTCTGAGCAGTCATCTCGTAGGTATTACTAGCTGGTTTTCTGATGAGTGATTACCGTTTTACTTATTCATTATTCTACATTTTGAAGTTTTCTTTAGTAACTTTGTAATTGTTTTGGAAGTGTGAAGGTTTTTCGCGGCCAGTTACCTCGTAGCAATCCCTTTTACTTGAGTGAACCCCCAAAACATGATGGGACTGACATACCTTGTGAATCTGGAGGTAGTTTTGATTTATGCTTCCTTCTACTAAAGGCCTTAACTTTTATAAAGTCACTTATTTATAAAGCATCTCTAAACATATGTGATGTTGTCTTAGCTGCTCGTTGTAACTGGTGTGGTACTTGGAAAGGAGATAAAGTTTGTAGTAAGTGTAGAGCAGTGCGCTATTGCTCAGAGAAACATCAGGTACCGTGTTTGCAGGGCCACTGCAAGTACAATTTCTTGCATTTCAACTTTTCAACACGTCAAAACTAAATTATCTTCTTGATTCTTATCTTAAGGCTTTATTCTATGTCTTCAGGCTATTCATTGGCGTACTGGGCATAAAACTGATTGCCAACGATTGTGCATGTCTTCTCCGTTGTCAAGTTCTAGTCTGAAAAATGGTCAATACAAAACAGATATGGAGAAAGGTTGGTGAAGGATAAACTATGCTGGGTTTTAATGAGTTTAAAATGTGCTATTTTATTTTATTTTTGGGATTTGGTTCTTTTTTGTTGACGTCTGTCCTTTCCACTCCATACATAACTTGAACTGCATAGTATTTGTTCTTTGTGTTGAATGTTATAAGGTTTATGAGTGCCTTAGATAAACGTACTGTTGAAGATATGCCTTGAACGCACTAATGCCCTGCGATTAGTAGTTGGGGATCTCGCTGCTTGGCCAGCGAGTGGGGGTACGGGGGCAACGCCCCCGTTGTGAAAATGCATTCTGCATTCTGTTGCGCGAACGCATGTCAATGCGTTGCGCAAGTGCCTTCCGCGTTGCATGTCCGCATCCGCTAAGCGCACTCCGCAGAGCATTCTGTTTCCGCAACGCGCGTCTACGTCCGCATTCTATTCTACGTTTACGCATTCTGTAATAGGGTTTCATGAGAGGGCATATATAAACTCGAATTAAACCCTAGCCGTATTATGATATTCATTTTGTAACTTTGAAATTCGTTCTCCTTAATAAAAACTCTGCCCCCTCTTTGCCCGTGGACTAGCTAACACTACGTTAGTGAACCACGTAAATTTCTGTGTGTTTCTTCTTCTCTCACGTTTACTTTATCTTCGTTCTACAATTGTTGATTGTCGTTTTCATAGCACGTACTTTGTTCAATTGGTTGGTAGAGGCTAATGAGGCTTGGGGTCTCCAAGGTATGCTATAAGAACCCCAATTCTCTTGAATATTCTAGAAGGGGAAAATTGGGAAGTTCCTTAGTGGTGGTTGAGGAGTGGTGAGAGAGTCTCTTGTGGTTATAAATAATGTTAGGATAGGCATAAGGGGATAAGTTTTATTTTGGAAGAACGTCTGAGGACTTCTTGGGAGAGATACCGGAGCTCTCGAATTCTCCGGGTAACATCTTTTGGTTTATTTTCTATTCTTGTCTTGTTGTTTGTTATTTCCATTAATGAAATTTGCTGGTAGTTGAATTTCTATCTCACTTTTGGTGTTATTTCCATTTTATTGGGTGTTTGCCATTTTATTGTGAATTGTTGAAGAAGTAAGGTATTGGTTACCTTACAAATTGGTATCAGAGCCTGTTCATCCTGGGAGACAGAAATCATGGAAACAGTCATGGATAGAGTTGAAAGACAGATTGAGAAAATGGAAGAAAACAGTTGGAATCTGTTAGGTATCTAGATGAATTCACCTGCAAGAACACACACACTCCAGATGCCAAAACAACACAACTAGCAATATATTGATATTCCAATCCAAAATAAGCTAAATCTAGAGAGTTACAAGCTAAGAACAGTAAGAACAACGAGAATAACAACAATGCGATAATGAAGAAAGATAACTCCCGGTGAATTCAAGAGCACCGGTTCTCTCCTCTTTGCTTCTAGGCTGCTAGACTTTAGATGCCTTGCTCCAAAAGATAATGTGCCATATATAAGCTTCCCACGAAATAATCGAAAGCACTGCCCACTAACGGCCTGCTCCACTACCTGACCCCTGCCCTTGCTCAATTACTCTTTTTCCCTTCCTTGCATATGTTTGTAACACGCGCGAAATTATCCTTTCCTCCTCAATATCAACTCTAGGCCTTCTAGCATAAGTATAAATAATTGGGGTCTAACAGAATCTAAGAGAGCTGATCGGCAAATGGATGATTGAAAAAGAAATGATGTCGGAGAGCTTGAAGAGATATTTACTCGGTGAAGAAGAAATAGTAGATGTGGAGCTGTGTAAAAATAATGAGAATAGCAGTATAAGGGCAGAGTTGCAGCAGGAGAATGGTGAAAAAGAGGAGGTGAATGGGGATTATGAGCCTGTGGAAGAAGAGGATGAAGATGTTGAAGACATTGTCCAAGCAAGGATGAAGATGTTGAAGACATTGTCCAAGCAGTTCAAAGTAACAATGCTAAGATCGGGGAAGATCAGAACCAAGTCCTTCAGCTAGAAATTTGGAGTCCATCGAAAAATCAGGAAGAAAATAGAGGCATCAAAATAGAGGGAGATGTTGAACAACTACTGCTTAAGAAAATAAAGATCTCGAGAAAGAAATAGTTGGGAGAGAGAAGGAAGAAATGGGAAATTGACAAGTATAAACATACCAACAGACCTGAATGGCAGCGAGACGGAAAAAGGCTGGAGAAGAAGATCAAATATTCGAAAAAGTAATTCCGGTTCTGAAAGTGTAGGTGGAAGGAAAGAATTCTTTGAAGGGTAAAATTTCGGAAGCTACGATACATAAGCAAATTGTGGCAGAAGAAGCGTGCGTGGAAATGGAGGTCGGAAACAAAAAGGCAAATTAGAGGAGTGGTTTTTCCAGAAAAAAAATCAAGAAATAGGCCATTCTTACTGGGGAAGAAATGTCGCGGAATTGCTTAGTCAAAGAAGAAATCACGTGATTGGAGAGGCTATTGTTTGTGGGACTACATAAGAAAAAGTGGCGCGAGAAAAAAGAACAAAAGAGGATTAAAATACCCTAATCTTAGTGGACTGATATCACAAAGATGGGTAGAGGCTTGCGTGGGGTTAAAGAAAGTTAAAAGGAGGGAAGAGTTGAATTTTGGGCTTGGTGAAAATATCCTAAATGGGCCTCAATTCTGCAAAATGATTAAAGCCCGTAAGAAATTTGAACAGATGTGGGAAGGAGTATTAAGAAATTTAGCCCAGACCGATTCAAATAGACTTTTAATTTTGAGATCAGATCCGAGACCCGACCCGAAGAAGAGAGAAATAACCCAATTAAAAGATCCAACCCTAGTCACCTTCTTCAATGGAACCTCACGCATAATTGTGTTCATACCCCTTGGAAAACTCATCGAGCTGCTTCTTGTTGTTCGTCGAAAGGAAACCATTGCCGATAATAATGGCTTTTTACCGTCCACTGCCGCCGAGTTCACCTTCCAACACCACCATCAATTTTCCACCTCTGAAAACAAAACCATAACCCCCAAATTCTGGGGATGGGTTTTTGTTCTGACCTCCAAAAGATTGCCATTTTGACAGCCACACATGGAACAGTGAAGGGAACAAAGCAACTGCATGATTTCGAACAACCTCATCAACACCTTCCCCAACTGCTAACCATATTTACCAAAGATAAGGAGTCGTTGAGGAAGACGAAGTGGTCGATTATCATACTGAAGAATTCTTGGGCCTTGACCAAACAGGTTTTTCAAATGTTTGCACACTCAATTTCTCTTGATATGAATCACTGTGTTGGTGCATAAGACCGATTCAATGGATTCAATAACTTGTAATATACAAGGTGTCGAGAATTGTTGGATACCCACAAAACAAGAGTGCTTACAATGGGAGACACCATTAATGGGCTTGATCGAAAAAAAAATAGAATACGGGGGACTTCACAGTAATACACATGATGCAATATCTAGGAGTGCGTTTTCTGAGGAGCCTGGGAAAAGGTTTATGCAAATATCAAGCACTAAGGAAATTGATCTGTGGGCTTTGGTGGAAATTGAAAAATGCGATTGGGATGACAAAACATCTCAAGCATTTTGTGATTTTGAAAGGTCAACAAAACCTAGATGGTTGATGAATTCCTATGGCAGTATAACAAAGTATTGGGGGAGGGGTCATCAGCATGAGGCAGATTTGCACAAGTTGACCATTGTTTTTAACGTGAGTACAAAATCAAGCATCCTCAAGCAGAAGAGAATTGGTCCAACAAAGAACTTGGTAAGATCTAGGCCAGTTCAAACTTATCCATTGAAGCAAGGGATGAAACCAAATGCCCAGAATTTTATCCGATCAACTATAACGAGGAAAGATTGCAAAGGGAGGATCAAACAAGGTGATAAGTCAAGCTCCTATTGGAATGCTACATCCGACGCGAAAGAAGAGTTCGAAAGGGGGAAAGCTCCAAGACAAAAGGAAAAGAAACATAGTAAAAGCTACCAATATCAAACACGAGTTAGTAAACTACACCTTGAGGATAAGGTGTTTCTTGACCTCGCCGGTATTGTAAGAACCCCAATTCTCTCGAATATTCTAGAAGGGGCAAATTGGGAAGTTCCTTAGTGGTGGTTCAGGAGTGGTTAGAGAATCTCTTGTGGTTATAAATAATGTGAGGAGAGGTTTTATTTTGGAAGAACGTCTGAGGACTTCTTGGGAGTCTCGAATTCTCCGGGTAACGTCGTTTGGTTTATTTTCTATTCTTGTATTGTTGTTTGTTATTTCCATTAATGAAATCTGCTGGTAGTTGAATTTCTATCTCTCTTTTGGTGTTATTTCCATTTTATTAGGTGTTTGCCATTTTATTGTGAATTGTTGAAGAAGTAAGGTATTGGATACCTCACATATGCTCCCTTGGGGTCCTAAGTTCGAAATTCACGAGTGAGTTTAAGTTTAAAATCTCTTGTTGTCTTTTGAGTCTGGACATTGGGATGGGCTCGAGTATCTTTGGTCATGTAGTAAGGTCAAATGTGAAACTTTGATTATCTCGGTTATAAAAAAAATGTACGGGAAGTTGCTCTTAAAATATATCTGAGAAAAAATTTCTTTTTCTGCAGTTGCAAGCAAGCATCTTTGGCCTGAGTTTGAGATCACACATGAATACGAGAGTGAGTTCAACATGGAAATATCCGAAGAATACTCATCTGCTAATGCTTTGGTTCGTATGGATAGGTCGGATGACAAAGTGATGAAGCCCTGGATGGACAAATTTGAGGAGGTATTGTTTTTAATTGTGTCATTTGAAATGTTCAGATTCCTTTTGTAGTGAGCCTAATGCCTCTTTTTGTACCTCTACTTCTTAGAAGTTATTTAACTCATTAGCTTGAAGAGGCTCTATTTTTTCAGTCAGTATTTATTTAATTTTTTTTAACATTGTTTGTATTCTTTCATTTTTCTATGAAACCGCAGTATGTCATTAAAAAAAACCCAATTGATTGTTGCTAATGCCAAGTTTGTGAAATTTTCGGTATACAGGGAGATGATGATAAAAAGTCTTGGGCCTCTTTCCAAGGTCGCTTATCGAAGGCTCCTGAACAAGTGCTGAGGTAATATTAATATTTCAAGTTTTCGACTGAAATTTATTAAGTTAATTGAACTTGGTTATGCTCTGTCATTCTCCTCAAATCAAGAGATTAAATAAAATAAAAACACTCACAGTATTGATATCTTATGAAGATTTTAGCCTGCTCATACTTTTAAAAAGCTCTTTGGTATTACATCATTATTAGTTCAACATAGAGGATTTGAACTTATGATCACTTGGTCACACACATACACTTTATGCCAGTTGAGCTATGTTTTTGTTGGTCTTTAATTTTTTTTTATATCCGTGACTGTCTCGATCACGTGCACCTCAACTATTCTTTCAGCTATTTTCATATTTTCATGGGACATACCGTGTGATCCTATAATGTTTGGATATCAAGAAAATGTATAGAAAATTTCATTCATATGTAGGTGGTCATCATAGATTGAACCCATCACCTTTTAATTCTCTAAAAACCTCACTTGACCACTAGGCCAACCTATGATGATTTGGTATATTATGTAATTTGGATTAAAAAAACACCAGAATAAAAGATTGTGTTACTACATCAATATGTGGAGGAACTTTTTTGTTGGGATAAGAAACAATTTGATTGATTTATAAAATTACAAATGCCAAAGGGCAGTTACAAAAGATCTCTACAATTAGCAAGGTAAGAAAGAGGGGATCGTTTTATAGAAACTTTTACTGTTCATAAATTATAAATTACTAATAATATAGACCCGATAGCAAAATGCCCAGTGTAGAGTTATAAATTTATGAATTTACCTTTACATGTCCTGTCCCGTATTAATTGATACATGATGATCGAAATGTGCAGTTACATTTTTTTACTTGACCAAGTTTTTTATATTGCATCAAGTATAATCTAGGCTGATTATGTTATTAATTTCACTGATTAAAAATGAGAATACAGATATTGTAGAGATGTTGGCTCTAAACCTTTGTGGCCAATGCCAAGTGGTCAGCCTTCCAAAGAAGATATTCCTAAATGTCATTACTGCAGAGGTCCCATGTGTTACGAATTGCAGGTATAACTTCAAATTTATAAAAAATCACTTCAAATTTATATCTACCAGTTGTTAGAGGGTGACATTTAATAGCTACTAGAAAGCAGCTGTGTTGTGGGGGCCTCATTTCTTTGGGAGTGTTTGTTTCTCAATTTTAAAGAGGATTTACATTGAGCATTTACCAACTATTTCTTTAAAACCACATCCAAACGATCCATTGTAACTACTATTTTTTAAAAATCACATCCAAACGAGCCATTGTAACTACTATTTTTTAAAAATCACATCCAAACGAGCCATTGTAACTACTGAAAACATCCATTCATTTTTAATCACTCAAAGTAATTTTCCATTTCTAACCACTCATTCCTAATTATTCATTTCTAACTACTTAAAATAACTCCTCATTTTTAAGCACTTATTACTAATTAATCAAATTAACTCAGTTTTAATAATTTATTTTTAACTACTCAAAATAACTCATCATTTCAAATCTACATTCAAAGAAGCTATTGTCTCTAACTTTTCTATAAAAAATCATATCCAAATGCCATACAAATCTATGTCCAAACAAGCTATTACAAAAATCTCAGTTTTTTCAGTACTCAAAATAACTCAATGAACTACTTCCTCATCCAAACACCTTAATTTCCCCCCTTTTGGTTTGAGATTTTGGATATTTTTAGATTCAGAAGTTAAAATAGTTTGGTTTGGGTGGTGACAAACAGATATTGCCTCAGTTGCTTTATTATTTTGGGGTGAAGAACAACGTGGATTCACTGGACTGGGCTACAATTGTGGTGTATACATGTGAAGACTCATGTGAATCCAGCATAGCTTACAAGGAGGAGTTTGCTTGGGTTCAGCCTGCTCCACCTCCGGTTCGCCACTAATATATTTATTTATTTTCAGTTTTGTTCTTCAGCAATTCCTAATTGCCAAATGAGCCTGCTTTTTTTTTGTTCACTTTTCTAATATTTCAGAATGTTAAATTATAGAAATCAATTAAGTTGTCTTCTCTTGTTTTGATTAGCATATAAAATGTTGTAGTTTCTACTATTTATTTTTCTCACCTTTCTTTTACTTGATATCGTATATAAAATTCACTATTTTAGGGGGAAAAGCCAAAAGAAAATATGTATAGTGTTTTTTTTTAGTTGAAAGGGATGGAATTCCAAAATCTGTCAACTGAACGTGGGAGAGATTTGGAACCTTAACTTGATTAAGCTTGCACTTCTATAAGAATTGACATCAACTTCTTGTACATAGCCAAGTTGAAATTAGTAGGATATAAATGTCAAATCACCTTGTCGACCAAAGGGTGCTCACAATAGAATTTCTTGAGTATCATAGGAGAAGTATCTCAACTATCATGGAGTGACTTAATTGGTTAAAAAGGGTTTTGAGGTGCATAAGGCTATGAGTTTTTACAGGTTTTCTTGACATCTAAATGTTGTAGAGTCAAGCGGTATATCCTGTGACATTAACATGAAAGCTGGCCCGAACAATTATGGATTAAAAAAAATAGAGAAGTAACTCTTATTAGGTCACATAATAGGCTATAATAGTCACAAAAACAAAAGCCCATTCGTTGATCCTCTGTGAAGTTTCTCCTAGAACCAAGATCCTTATGGAAGAGAAATATTTAGGTCATGCTCGAGCATGACCTAAATAATAATGCCTACTAATATAACCCACATTTTACTTTATATGAAGCTCAAAAAATAAAATGTGAAAAAAAAGAAAAATAGTTTGTGACCCATATTAGGTCACATATCTATTAATATTTAAGTCATGCTCGGACATGACCTAAATATTTCTCTGGAAGAAAATGGTTTGTGGTTGGATAAGTCCTTAAAATATAAGGTAAGATCTAATAGCTTTTTGTATTATTCAACTAATCATTAACTAAATTCTTCATATAACGAAGTTTGGGGATTGTAAAATTTTGATGGTCACGGCCGGCTTATAACATTGGTCAGAAAGAATCTTTTTACAGTGTTTTGTCCTAATTCATGTGCTTTGTGGAGGAATGCTAGTTCATATTCATCTTGAGTGCAACTTATTGATATAGGTAGTTATTAATTTTTGAGAAAATTATCTTTTCAGTTTTTAAGTTTAAGATCTGATTCCAAAAATTATCTTTTTAGTTTTTAAGTTTAAGATTTGATTCCAATTGGTCTCTATGTTTTAAAATTGAATATTATTATTCTCAACATTTTAATAATGCTCATTTTTAATTATAGTGTATTTTTTTTAGTTTACTTTAATATTTATTTATTTTATTAAAAAACATTAAACTACAAAAAAAAAAAAAATCATTTCATTAATATATTAAAATTTTAAATTGATCTATCATTATTTTTGTCAACATTTACTTTATGTAATTAACTGTTTTATTTATTTCAAGAAGTAAAAGTGGATATTATTATGATGTCAGAGATAAAAGTGTTAGAATTTTGAAATATATAGACCAAATTAAAATTAGATCTTCAAATTTAAGGGATAAAAATGTATTCTCCTCTTAAATTTTTTAAGTTTTTTCGGGGTTACTTTCAGTAATTACAGTTTGATTTTCCACTTTATTACCTAATTAAATTAAGTTAGGACAATCTTTTTCTTAATCAAAATCTCATGAAACAACCATATTTATTATTCCCACTTACCACATTAAATTGAGTTTGATTTTCCCTGAGTGCTGTCTTCTTAATTCCCACTTCGTGAAAAATCTAAAAATTTTCTTAATCCCCACTTACAACTCTTTATTGCGTTTTTATTTATACATGAGACTTTCTTTTATCGAAAGAGTCGTTACCTAGTGATTTCATTATTTGGTGGTAATTTAGTTCAATATCATGATCGGGTTCAAATCCAAACAAAAGAAAGATTTCATTTTATGGGCAAGCTTTAATTTTGTTCTTTACTTAGCAAAGTTTTTCAATAAATTATTTACCTACCACAAGTAGGTGTCAATAAAAGATGATACGAAAATGCAAAAGCAATATCTTTTTTGTAATACACATCTAAATTTTTCTATAGTTTTTTTTAAAATTTTTTTTAAAATTTTTTTTATGCCAACCATCCCATAAAAGACCAAGCAAGTCAATATCCGTAGAATAATCTGAGATGCTCATGCTTTCGATTTTATAGACGAACAAGTATACTGTTTAGTCCAATATCATCACTTTATCACTGAATTTTAATATTTATTGACATTGAAATTTGAAAACGACATCGACATAGAGACAAAATTATATATTTAGGTGAAAAGTAAGAAAGAAAAAAAGTAACTCTCTTTTGGCCACAACATTGAAAATGCAAAGCTTTGTGCAAAGGAATTGGAGAATAAAATGAAAAAGGGGTAAGAAAGAAACATTGTAAGGGAATCTATAAACTTTGGAGAGAGACAAAAATTTGAGTAGAAAAATTTTGAGCCACTTAAATCCAAAATTGTAAGGCATTTTTTTGTCTCTTTAAAAGGATGGTTGTTTGTGCCACTTTGTTTGGGCATCTTTGCAATAAAACCAATTGCATTGTATTCAATTCTATTACACATTTTGGCCAAATGCCATCCTTTATGTCCACCTAGTCTTAATGGCATTTTCGTAATTCTTTTACCGCATTGTTTTTCTTGGGTTAAATTGTCATCTCTGGTTTATTTTTAGTTTAATCATGTAGAAGTTGAAGATTCAAATATCTAACATCTTTTTAAAGAGTATATATCTTAACCGTTTGATCTATGTTCACTGTGAATATCACAATTTGTTTATGTACTTTCACATTTGTGTCAATTTTCTTGTTATGATTTTAGAAGGTTTAATTTAATGTTTGATTTTTTTTTTTTTTGGTTTATAGGTGCCCTTGAATGTATTGAGTAATTATTGTGACAATCGTAATATTATGAGCAATTTTTAATTAATAAATAGAAAGGAACCTTGAGATTATACTGGTGCTTAAGGTTTAGAAGAACGAAATTCCAAATTCTTGAGTTATAAAAAAAACCTTGAGATTAATAAATTAAACTAGATGGAGTTTGAATGAAAATTTTAATTAAATATGAATTTTCAACAATTTTGAATGTTCTATGAGGAGAAAAATAAACGAGAGCCAAATAGAATACCACCAAATAATGAAATCAACGTGCCATTGACATTTTCGGTTATAAATTTAATACTTATCCAAACTAATTGGTGTTGAGTTAAAAATAATAATTATTTTTGTGATTATTTTAGTTTTTCTTTCAAATTATTGTAAAAATAAATGTTTTATCATGCAAACGCATTCTAATCCTTATTTTTAAAAAAATGGAGCAATTTAACAATTGACAAATTTGGACATATAATTTTTTATGCCCCGTTTGATATCCATTTGGTTTTTGAAATTTAAACTTACAACAACTAATTTATCAT
>JBBMKA010000009.1:4125026-4138202 GCA_037833695.1 Sechiopsis laciniata | reverse complement strand
TTGTTCTGTAGTTTAGCTTTAGCATAGTTGTAGTTAGCCGGAGTTGCAGAGACTTCGTCGGAGCCAAATCAGAATTGATGTCTTTACGATTCCGACCAGGCTTCTTCTAAACTTTGTTTCTCTTTTTATTGCTTCCGTTATTTTTGTCTTAACACTATTTGTAGCGAATATTGTTATTTGGTATTTTAATGAAGATGAACTTTGGTTTTTATTGCGCTTTGCTTTTATTTAACGTTATAAGTAGCTAAGTTCGTCATTGGAAGGAAGTAGGCAAGTAGGAAACGTTCGCCTAAGCAAAGCGTTAGAGAGATGTTAAACTATTATGCATGTTGTGTTAATTCGTAATACATTCCGTCTGATCCACTGTGTGTATGTCTTTATTTCGCTTCGAGAGAATAGAAATAGAGCGAACTTGCATGTATAACATTAGGTTCAGCAAGGTTGCTTAGAGATAAGATTGCTTGCAAATCAAAGAACTCTTAGAGATAAGGTTCGCCTAATGTTGTTGCTTGATTTTAGCGGTGTTTGAGTTCGAGAGATCCGAACTAGGAGCTCGAGAGAGCCAAAGAGGAGCCTTCAGTTGTCTATGTCTTCGCTTAACTTAGTTTCGCCTAAGCGAAACTCTTCGAAAATGTCTTATTCTCCTTCCAATGCATTTACATCTAATTTAAATTACATTACGTTTATTTCGCTTAGTTTAGACTCATCGCAACAATTTCACCTGTTACTTGACTCCCTTCATTTCGCTTAAGTATGGTATTAAGAACTA
The DNA here is from genome assembly GCA_037833695.1 of Sechiopsis laciniata. NCBI lineage: Eukaryota > Viridiplantae > Streptophyta > Magnoliopsida > Cucurbitales > Cucurbitaceae > Sechiopsis > Sechiopsis laciniata. The sequence continues at coordinate 4,137,433 of JBBMKA010000009.1, read as the reverse complement.
ATGCCTGTGGAGAATGACCTGTATTTACTGTTTAAAACTTGCTACAATCTGACCACGTATACTTGCACGTTTGCAAAAAAAAACACACACTTTGCTTGGTTTAAGTTTCCCTTCGCTTTGGCGAAGATGGAGATTTGCCACGTCAATATTCCACATCATAACCATCATTATTATTTCTTTAATTATTGTGTGTTAGTCTGTCGAGCAACACTAACCCAAGTTCACTAAACTCATCATATGAGTTAAAATACATGATATTTAATTCACATTTACATTCTCATTATAACCATAGCTCCATGGTCAAGGTATATATTTGTTTATATAAGATTAAAAATTCAAATTTTTCACCTATATTTGTTGTATATGATAAATTGAATGAATCAAGATATATTTCAATCTTTAGATTATTTACTTTGTGTTGTTACATAAAAAAAAACTGTTTAAATTCCATAACAAAAAATATTGGATGATTTATTAGTTATAATATAAATGTACACCTCTCCTTCTTTATAAATAGTTTCATACATACACTCATAGTTAAGAAAAATGTGGTAAATTGAATGAATCAAAGTAAATTAGGTGTGTCTCAATCTTTAAATTTTTTAATTGTGTTTTTTTAGAAGACTTTAAATTATGTTGTATTGGATTGTATTTTCAAAATCATAGAATTAAATATAATTGTTGTTTTTCTTTTGTGTCAAATAGGTGAAGATGAACTAAATTAAAGGTTGAAGACTCTCACTATTACCATAGCTTCATGGTCAAGGTATCTATTTGTTTATATAAGATTAAAAATTCAAATTTTCCACCTATATTTATTTTATATGATGAATTGAATGAACCAAGATATATTTCAATATTTAGATTATTTACTTTGTGTTGTTAGATTGTATTTGCAAAATTATAGAACTAAATATAATTGTTATTTTTCTTTTTATGTCCAAAAAAAAAAAGGTTGAAATGCTTGAAGACTCCTAAGATTAGGATAGTTAAAATGACCAAAGATGAAGGATAAAATCTTTCACCTATATTTGTTGTATTAAAAAAAAGAAGTCTCGAAGTTTGCACTTTTTTTAGATGATGCAGAGTATGTAACAAATATCATTTTTATTTTTCCAAACAAATTGATTCAAGTCTTTTATTCACCACCATTTATAATTAGAGTAGTTTTATTTTATTTATTTTAATTTTCAATGATAATAGTATACACTCTTAGCAAATATATGCATAACATATTATTTTATCCAATTTTATAAATTTGTATTATTATATATTAAAAGAAAGTTAATGATAAAGATCAATAATGTGAATGGTTCCACCATAAAAATTGAATATTAATTTCATTTTCTTTATATTTTTAAACAATGTTAAACCATTCCAAACTTTTTTTTTTACCTATTTAAAACCTTCCCAAATTAATTAGATTGTTATTACAATAAAAATGTTTAAAAAATAAATTTACAAATTAGTTTTTACACATACAAGGCATGTTAATATATTCTAGTAATTAAATGTCAATTGTATTTGAAATCCAATTTTAACATTTTTTATTAAAAAAATTAAAGAGAAAAATATATATTTCTTAATATTTTCTTAGGCCAAACGGGTTATTGAAATTTTCTCAAATTTAAAGGTATTTTTTAAATAAAATTTTAACGGTTTCCATCAAAATTTAAGAACAATGACATTTTCGAAATGTTTAGTAAAGTTCGAAGGTATTTTTAAAAATTTTCAAACTCTAGATGTTGTTGACACAAAACTCATAGCTAAGAATACGTTTGATAATTTAACCTATATTTTTTTAATGAATTATTTTTGTTTCTTAAATTTTTAATTTTGTGTCTACGTTTTTTAACGGATTTTAAATGCACAACTAATTGTTTAGCTAGTAACTTTTTTTTTTTGTGGATTCAACTTTATGTTCGATAAGTTATTATCGGTACAATCACATGAGATAGGAATACTTTTGATTTTATCGATAAATAAGTCTAGTCCAACATCATCACTGTATTGTTGAATTTTAGTATTTATTGATAATGAGACTTTGAAAAAATCAAACATGAAAATGAAAAATGCCATCATAAAGACTCAACTATATATTTAGGAAAAGAAAGAAACAAAGAAAAAGAAAAGGTTACCTCCCTTTTGGCCACACCATTGAAAATATACACACAATGGAGAAGAAAAATGAAAAAGGAAAAGGAAAAAATTAAGAACATTGTAAAGGGAATCTCTAAATATTAGAGAAAGACAAAAAAAAAAACATAATTAAAAAAAAAAAAGTGTAAAAAACCTAGAACCCACTTGAATCCAAAACTGCTAGGGGTTTTTTTGTCTCTTTAAAAGGATGGGTGTGTGTGTCACTTTCTTTGGGCATCTTTGCATTAAGAGCATTGCATTGCATTCAATTCTATTACATATTTTTGGCCAAATGTCATCCATCATTTTCACTTAGGTCTAATGATATTTTTGTAATTATATCGTCTCTCGTTATTTTTTTAGGTTAAATAATATATTGTTCATTTGTTTCAACAAAACATGTGAATGGAAAATGGTAGTTCTAACTTCTTGAATTCATGTTCAAGAGTGTATATATTAACTTAACGAAGTATGTTTAGGTGACTATTAATGTATTTACGTACTTTTATACTTGTGTCAATTTTTTTTCTATGATTTTAGAAGATTTAATTTAATGTTTGGATATATTTGTCGTTTAAAAATGGCGAGATAAATGTATAGAGAAATTTTTGTGGTAATAATATTAGCCATTTTTAACCCATAAATAATAAAAGATAGTGTGATTAATCAATTAAACCGTAGGATGAAGTTGGGATTTAAAAAATTACATTAAAATTTTGACAAACATGAGTTCAACCACTAAATTAAGTTGGTGAAACCGAAAGGTTGGATAACTTGATGATTTCATTATTTAGTAGTATCCAATTGGGTTCGAATTTAAAAATTAATATTTAATTCTCAATTATTGAAAAATAGTAATACTCTTTTTATAGAGTTTGTGATCTCCCTCTCCCAACTTATACTAAAAAAATGAAATATTGTATAGTTTTTTTTTTGCTACTTTAATCTTTTACAACTTTTTTGTCGATTATTAACTTTTTTATAAGATTAATTGTTGATATTAATTTCATTAATTTTATTTGATAAAATTAAAATAAGCTCAAAGCTACATAAAAAATCCATACATTAAATTAAAAGGAATAGATATGAAATGAGCTGTTAAACACAACTTTAGATTAAAATAATTTTTTATGATTAAAATTGCCCCCTTTTTTTTAATCTTAGACCTTTTATCAGGACACTAGATCTAATTTTCAAATTTCATAAAAACAAAAAATATTGCTTTTTTTAAAGCAAATCCGATAAAAATATTGTTATACTTCCCTTTTTTTCCTTAAATAAAAATGTTTTAACGTGCTAATTGAAATTAAAATGTGATTTACTTTTGTTGGAGGCACATATTCCAAGATTAAAAGGTACTTTAATTAAAGTCAACTTTGTCATTTTCCGTCGAGATTAAATTATATACATTTACATGTAGTGGATATATGTAAAAGGGGAAAAAGTCTATATAAATACATCTTTTTTTTTCTTTATTTTTAGATTACAATAAATATAAATACATCCCAACAATTATTAAAATGTAGCCAAATTCTACGATCATTAAAAAATTATGGGTTCGAAATCTTAATTATTGTAACTAAGAAAAATAATCATTAAAATTTATAAGTTGGTGATTCATATAAAAAAATTATTATAGATAATAAAATTTAGTACTCTATCAATTTTACTTGATTAAAATCTATTAATTCATTTGATTTTTATTTAATAATATTTTGAGAATGGAGAAACTTGAACATGTAACCTCTTAATTACTAAATTGAATGTGCTATCAAAATTATATTCTTGTTAATATCTGTTTTACTTGATTAAACTCTATGTGACTATTAATTGAAGGTGATTGAATTAACTTTGGTTATATTTGATTTTTTTTTTCTAAAATTTTGACTAGCTTTATTTTTTACTAATGAAAAATCCTCAATTCTATAGGCCGGGACAATTATTAAAATTAGTCAAACAAGAGCAATAATACAGTTGCATCAATATATATCTATTGACACGAGACAGTGGGTTTGAATCTCCCACTGTCAATTGTTGTAATAAAAAAAAAACGAAAAAAACAGTTATTAAAATTAATTATTCTTTATTTTTCCATCTACTTTTTATCGAGTTGGTTGACGCATATGCTCACATGATATCATGTACAACGAAATATTCAATGAACACAACAAATTGAAAACCTCAGAGGTCTTGGTTTGAAAATAATATTTTCTAAATACCAAAATAACAATAGTAAAAATATGAGAGCTTGAGAAATAAAAATTAGTTTGAACCAAAATTAAATAACAATGTAAGAAATATGGTCATTTTTAGTTGAAAAAAAAACCAACATAATTTCACGATAATTCATGTATATTCTCGACCAAGAATTTAGAGCTTTTAGTCCTCACTAATCAAACTTAGAAAATCAAATTTAATCTAGATGTAATTTAGCAGTAAAGTTTTTTTGTCCAACAAAACTTATTAAAGTTAATACAAATTTATAATTTCTTAATTATAAGCACACATTTATATCGATTGAATTATTACTCTTAAAAACATTTAGTAATAAAATTTAATTGTAATAACGCATAACTTTGAGGACATAACACTATTGCAATGAGTAATAAAAAATTTATATGTAACATCTATGTTCTAAAGTGACTTTTACAATTTAATGTTAAATTAAATAAAAAGAAACAACCGTCCTTTTATTAATTAATGATTCTGTCTGATAAAAAAAAAAAAAGAGAGAGAAAAAAAAATGTTGCATCTATTCTCAAGGTCAACATGTTTAATATGTGTACAACATTATTTTAGAGACATCAAACTTCAGCTTATTTCAATCTTAAAGTAAGTATGACTGGTCCTTAAATGTAGCTAAACATCTCAATCTAGGGGTGTTTGTTTGCCATATTGAACGAAGATTTAGATGTTGGATTTATTAATTCTTTCTCGAAAATTTACATCTACATCTAAACGAATTTTTATTAATTTCTCTTTATTTTTACTTTTAAAAGTAGTTTCCCATTTCTTAAGAAATTGTGTTTTGAAATCTTTACCCTTAACCGTTGGGCTGTTCCTTTGGGACAAAACTAACTTCTCACTTTTAATCATTCATTTATAACTATTCAATCACTTCTAACTACTAATTTCTAAATATTCATTTCAAATCAATCAAAATAACTCATTTTTAATCACTTTTTAACTACTCAAAATAACTATTCATTTTAAATTTACATTTAAACAAGATTTTGACTCTAACTCTTCTCCATAATAACTACATGCAAATGAATTTTTGACTATAACTTTTAATTTTTAACTTTTTAAAATAATTCATTAATATAACTTCTCAAGCAAAATCTTTCTTAAATATGGTAAACAAACTCCTCACAGTTTTATCAATTATTTTAAACCTCATTTTGAAATATTTATAAAATTTAGTTTATGAAAGTTTTTTTTAAGAAAAATCAAAAACCAAAAATAGAGGTGGCAACAAGAGAAAGGCATCTTTTCATCCTTTGAGTGGTGAATTGCATTGGGATCCGGTACTTGTACTGTTGAAGACACTCAAAAATCAGTTTTAGAAAATTAACTCTCAAGTCAAAGTCAAGCCATCAAACCCTCATCTCATTCATTCATTCTCTTCTTTTCCCTCTCTCTCTCTAGAAACCCCCTTTTTGTTTCTCTCTCCTTTTCACTTTTTCAATACCAAAAAAAGGCTTAGTAGTTGGCACCACTACCTACCAGCTTCCCACTACCATTGCTACTCAACCTCTAATCTCCAAATTGACTCCATTTCTTCATTTTTCCACTAATTTTATCCCTACCCATTTCAATTTCTTCATTTTTATGGCTTGTTCAGCCCTCTAAATCCCTCAATTCCACCCCTTTTGGGATGTGGGTTCTTCTGTTTTTCTCATCATGTTTGCATCTTTGCCATTCTTGGGATCTGACCCCTGATTTTGGCAAGTGATTTTGCTCTTGCCCTTTTGTGCAATTTATGTGTGTTTTTTTTTTTTTTTTGTAAATTGTTGGTCTGTTTTTTTTTTTTACTTTGCTATGCTGCTTTTTTGTTCATAATTCTTGTATTTTGACCTGTTTTTGTACTTGAGCTTTTGATTTACCAGATTGGGATTAAGTAGTTTTGTTAGCGTTTGTTTATTTGAATTGTGTTGGCTTTTTTCCACTTAGATTTTGGGCTGCTTGGTGGCTTTTGAAGCAATGCAGGTAACCTGTTTGATAATATTACTGTTGGTCTTGTTGGTAACTGTATTGGGTCAATCTGATTTTGCTGCACTTTTGGAGCTTAAGAAAGGCATTGTTAAAGACCCTTCTGGGCAGCTTGATTCATGGGATTCAAAGTCCTTGGATTCTAATGGCTGCCCCACTAATTGGTTTGGGATTGTTTGTGTTAATGGCCGTGTTATATCTCTTACTTTTGATAATGCTGGTCTAGTTGGTGACTTTAACTTTGCAGCCATTACTGGCCTTTCTATGCTTCGAAATTTGTCGGTTTCAAACAACCAGTTCACTGGGAGTATTGTGAAAGTTGGTTTGTTTAAGTCCCTTGAATTCTTGGATCTATCCCGCAACAAGTTTCACGGTTTGGTAGCTGGTTTTTCGATCGGTTTGGTTAACTTGGTGTCGATTAATTTTTCTTCAAACCAATTTGTTGGGGCTTTCCCTTCTGGTTTTGGTAAACTTGAGAAGTTGAAGTATGTAGACCTGCGGGGTAATGGCTTTTTGGGGGATATCACCCGTCTTTTGTCACAATTGGGCAGTGTTGTGTATGTTGACTTAAGTAGCAATCAGTTTACTGGTTCGATGGATGCGGGAGATGGGAATCCGTCTTTCGTTTCCTCGATTCAGTATCTCAACATTAGCCATAACCTGTTGACTGGAGTGCTTTTTCCTCATGATGGGATGCCATATTTTGATAGCTTAGATGTTTTTGATGGCAGTAACAACCAGTTTGTTGGCACCATACCTCCCTTCAGTTTTGTGGTCTCTCTACGAATACTTCGACTTGGAAGCAACAAGTTATCGGGGTCACTTCCAGAAGCTCTCTTACGAGAGAGCTCGATGCTCTTGACTGAACTGGATCTTAGCCTTAACCAGCTTCAAGGTATTCACATAATACATTGTCTATATGCTCTTTATGGACTATGAATTGTTATTGATACTTGATTTGTTCGTATCTGAAGTATTTAAGTCTGAACTTGTTTAGATCTTTCACAATGTTTTTCATAAATATTTTCTTGTCATGGAGAAATTGAAGATGCCTTCAAGGAAGAAAATGGTAATACCATAAAATATGAAGTCTTGTTTCGTTATTGACATGAAAATGGAAGCATTTATGTGTGTGTGTGTGTATAACATAACATCCTATGTTAATTAAGTTTGAATTGACAATGTGTCGAGCGATAATTACATAGACAGTGAGTTAAAGACAATTGCATCTTCTTTTTTGCATTTTGGAATTAAGAGAGGAAAAAAATTGATATGAATTCAACCACCTTGCATGTACCTGAAGGAGCCCATGCCATCTTTCAAACCTCACGACTTTTCCCGTACCATATTCATTCCATTCTCTTCTTGACTTGATGTACTAACGTTTTAAAGAAATTTAGGCTAAAAATTATTTCTCTCTTCTTGTGCATTGGGAAACTTTTGAAGGTGAATGTATAAGCCTCTCGAATCTTCTTTGCTTTGCTTCTTGTAATAGCTCCTTCGGGTACATGTAATGAATCAATGGTTGGATTCGTATAAAAATGATAAAAGTAAAGATGACTGTTTTCTATTCCGATTTTCTATCTAATGAATCACATAGCCGTTTCATGTTAGAATTTTCAAACTAATGTTACTGTTACGTAATAGAAGATGTCTATGATTTGCATGAACATGTACTGTAAAATCATCTTGACTTTTGGTTCCTTCCATTATCCGTCATTTTAAAATATAACGACTTAATTCCATGGCAGGTCCTGTTGGGAGTATTACGTCAACAACTCTAAAAAAGCTTAATATATCTTCAAACAAATTGACAGGCTCCTTGCCCACCATTATTGGGCAGTGTGCTGTTATAGATCTTAGTAATAATATGCTGTCGGGCTATTTGTCTCGGATTCAAAGTTGGGGGAATCATGTGGAAGTTATTCAGTTAAGTTCAAATTCATTGACCGGAACATTATCAAACAAATCTTCTCAATTCTTGAGGCTTACTTTCTTGAATGTCTCCAATAACTCATTGGAGGGTGTTCTTCCTACCGTGTTGGGTACATATCCCGAACTCAAGGTTATTGATTTAAGCGATAATCGGCTGAATGGTCCCGTCCCTTCTACCCTTTTTCACTCATTGAAGTTGACTGATCTTCATCTCTCGGGCAACAATTTTACTGGTCCTTTACCACTCTATGAAAATATGGATTCTACTTCAAGTTCTAATTTACAGAATTCAAGCCTGACATCTCTTGATCTGTCACGAAACTTATTGGCCGGTCACTTACCGTCTGAATTGAGTAAGTTCCACAGCTTGGTATATCTCAACCTGTCCAAAAATTATTTCGATGGTGTCATCCCAGATAACCTTCCGAATAGTTTGAACGGCTTTGATGTCTCGTTTAATAATCTTTCTGGTGAAGTTCCTGGGAACTTGATGAGGTTTTCTGATTCATCATTCCATCCAGGAAACTCCTTACTAATTTTTCCTTCTTCCCCAGCAAATCCAAGGGACTTCCCTGGTCTACCTTCAACAATGCACCGGTCTCGTATGAAATCGGTCGTTAGAATTGTTCTCATTGCAGGCTTGATCTTAGTTGCTGCATTGGTAGTTCTTTTTTGTATTATGTTGTATTACCGGGCCCAAAGGCTCAACCGTAGAAGCACTTCGACCAACAATGAAAAGGAAAGTGCCTTGGAAGAAGCTTCTTCTGTTATTCATCAATCCGAAACCGTTAAAAAGAAGAATGCATCAATGCCTCCATCTGGTTTTCATCAAGATTTTGTGCCACTGTCTCACCAAGGGGAGGGTCATGTCGGTGGCGACGTGTGGTCGATTTCAGACAAGGCTAGAGAGGTTGGCTATCATGAATCATTAGGAAAAGGAGAAGGGATATTCTCACCCATGTCTCTCGTATCATCTTCAAATCCATCACCTTCGAAGAGCCAGCAACATCCCGATAATCCTCGGTCACTGAAAGTCTGCTCTCCTGATAAATTGGCTGGGGATCTACATCTTTTTGATGGCTCCCTGATGTTTACAGCAGAAGAACTTTCTCGTGCTCCAGCGGAAATTGTTGGGAAAAGTTGTCATGGGACGTTGTACAAGGCAACACTCGACTTTGGACATGTATTGGCTGTCAAATGGCTGAGGGAGGGAATGGCAAAAGGAAAAAAGGAATTTTCAAGAGAAGTGAAGAAACTTGGGAGTATCAAACACCCGAATTTAGTTTCCATAACCGGATACTATTGGGGCCCGAGGGATCATGAGAAACTTGTTATATCAACCTTTATAAATGCACAATCTTTGGCTTTCTATCTCCAAGGTAAGATAAGATCTACCGCACTTTGCGTCGACGATAATTTTAGAAAATTGGAAACTTTGATGTAGAATCATATCAAATGTGATTGATTGAATGGTCTTTTTTGTTTTTTCTGCAGAGACAGAGAGAGGAGGAGTCTTGCCATTATCGTTACCGGACCGTCTTAAAGTTGCTTTGGACATTGTTCAATGTTTAAACTACTTGCATAACGAGAAGGCGATCCCGCATGGTAACCTGAAATCCTCCAACATTTTGTTAGAAACTTCAACTATGAGGGCACGACTTACAGATTACAGTCTACACCGCATTTTAACTCTGGCTGGCACAGCGGAGCAAGTTTTGAATGCAGGTGCCTTAGGCTATCGGCCACCCGAATTCGCAAGCTCGAGCAAGCCGTGCCCATCATTGAAGAGTGATGTCTATGCCTTTGGAGTCATCTTGTTGGAGCTCCTAACAGGAAGAAGTTCAGGGGAAATAGTTTGTGGGATCCCAGGAGTTGTTGATCTACCAGATTGGGTAAGGCACTTAGCCCGAGAAAACCGCTTCAATGAGTGCATCGACAGTACAATGCTTGACATCGACAGCGACAGTGACGAAAAGCCGCCTAAACGACTTGAAGATATGCTTGAGATGGCTCTAAGGTGCACTCTATCAGCAGCTGAGAGGCCTGACATGAAAACTGTGTATGAAGAACTTTCAATGATTGTGCAGTAAAAGGAAAATTCATGGTACAAAAGAAGCTCTAACTCTAGTCTTTTTTTATTGCTAACACCATTATTTTTTTAATTATCAATAAGCAGTTATTTTCTCAATTTTGTGCCATTTTTCGAGTGGACCAGCAATGTAATTTGTTCAATAAACAGAACTTTGTTGCAAGTACATAATCCATAATTCATTAGCAGGAGTTTGTATTTACTGTTAATGAAGGAATTGGACTATGGTTTAGGCCATTTGTTTGATCTTGAATCTTTGAATTTTTTTTTTTAAATTTATTGGCATTTATGGAAAGATTAAAAATATTTTTTTTAAAAAGACATTAAGAATTTAGTTATGAGAAACTATTATCAAATGAAAGAATCATGATATTTTTTTTAGTTCTACAATAATTGGGGTTGGGAGTTTCAAACCTATAACATTTTTTTTATTGAGTACAGGCGGATGTAGCTAACTTACTACTTGTTAGTGAATATCATGTTTTTGTAAGGAAGATTGCTGCAGACACTCAAATAAACAAAACCATTTAAAAAATGATGCTCGTATCATTAATGCAAATAAATGAAGAATTTTGTTTGTTTTTTTTTTTTTTAAAGTTCAAAACGATTGGCTTAGAAAGTTTGAATCTATGACCTTGTGGGCAAACAAATCCGCTCAATATAGAACATTTGAATTCTTCAACATAAACCTTGAATTTTACCCCACAATAAAATCAAGAATTTATATTTTTCAAATATAATGGTCTACATTTTGTATATTTAGAATTTTATTGTTTATTCAACTAATGAATTTATTTTAGTTTTTTTTTATTAAATAAATTTATTCTAAAATACAATATTTAAATTGATAAAAAAAAATGTTATATAAATTTTAATTATATAAATTAATGTGTAAATTAAGTTATGAGGGTATTTAATATTTTTTCTTAACGGTTTTTGAGATACCCATGAAATTATTCCTACAAAAAAAACATGACTATTTAAGAATGTCGGACATCTATCATATTTATGATTCCAGATATCCAAAGATTTCAGTTATCTAGATTACCTGAAAGTAAACTGCCCCTTAGAGAAACTTTATAATATCAACAATTTTGTTAATTAAAAAAAAGTCAAAATTTTAAATAATATTTCGTTGAAAATATATTTCAATAAATTATATTTGCTCAAATAATATATTTGCTTAAAAATATTAGAGAATATTTATGTAAACATTTATATATAGAAAAGTTGTATTGGATGAGCTCTTCTCATAAATATAAACAAATTTTAAAATAGGGAATTTTACATAAATAAAAATTAAAAAAAAAAAAAAAAGTCATAGCACTTTTTTGGAAATATTTTATATATAGCAGAAAAATGGGATGCTCCTACTAAAATGACCAAAAAGCCCTTATATCAATTTTCAGTTGATAGCCTTTAATCAGTTTCAGGTGATAGTTTTCTATCACTTTTCAGTTTCAGGCGATAGACTTCAATCAGTTTCAAGCGATAGCCTTCTACCAATTTTCAATTGATAGCCTTCTATTAGTTTCAGCTGATAGCGTTCAATCAGTTTTCAACTTATAGCTTTCAATTAGTTTTCCAAACTAATTCATTTGACCCTAAAGCTAAATTAAACTATAAACACTAAATTGTTACCCATCAAAATTTAAGGACTAAATATTTAAGGGGTTTTGCATGTATAATAATAATAATAAATAAATAAATAAAGCAAAGTTATTACATGTATAGCACAATTCTAAAAGTAATTCGTTTGTGGGAGAATGGGAAATCGGATTGGCTGAGATTACAAAAAAGCCCACGTGTCATCTTTGTTTTGTGTAGGGGTGAACATGGGTTCGGTTGGAGTGACTTTCAACCCAACCCAACAATTCTCCAACCCAACCCAACTCAATTAAATACACAACCCAACCCAACCCTTTATTTTCGGGTTGGGTTGGGTTGGGTTATCAGATTCATAAATTTACAACTAACCTAAAATTAAAGAAGCTCACCATGATAAACAATGTACTCAATAAACAATCTCTAA
>JBBMKA010000009.1:4110293-4124926 GCA_037833695.1 Sechiopsis laciniata | reverse complement strand
GTAAAAAAAGGTGATGGTAATTTCATAAAATCTTTAATCATGTATTAATGAATAAATACATGTTTTAAATTCATATGGATTTATGGATATTATTTTAAATTAATACTGTATTAATAATGAATAATATTGTAGTAATGATTATTAACAATATAGCACTGAACCGTATTTATGACGATGTAAATATTTTCATATTTGACTACATTTATAATTATTTTTTTAGAATAGATCATTCATTACAATTTTCCTTATTAATATTTTCTTTTAAATACGGTATTAAGTCAAGTTTTTAGAGAAACTTTCAAAATTAATTAAATTTAGAAAATAATCGTAAATCTGATTAATTTTTTTTAAAAAAATAGCAAATATAGTTATCGGATATTAATAAAAAATAATAATGTATTAATGAGTATTTATAATACATATTAAATACTGTATTAATGAGTATTTATAATACATAATTAATACTATATGTATTAATAAAAATACTGTATTAATGTTTATGAATTAGTTTTCTAAAAGTAAATAGTTACTACAATTTCCTAATAAATAAATGAAAAATCTGATTTTTATTTTGGAGGAATGTATATTAGTGAGATAAAATTTAACCAATATTAAAGTTTAGAGGATGAATGAATAAATGACTTTTTCCTAATTCAAAGTTTTAATCCCAATGGAACGATACAAGAAAATAATTTAATATAGTACACAGAATTTAAAAACTTATAAAAAAAAGACTTTAAAAAACTAGAATCAAATGTTTCCAAAAAAAAAAAAAAAAGAAAAAAAAACTCGAACAAAAAAATCTATTAAAAAGGAAGTTTCGTCATTAGAAAGAAACCGAAAGAAATGATAATAAAAATGAAAAATAAGTTGCAAAATGGATGAAAGATAATGGACAAGTGGTAGATAACTAACTGGAAGATAAAAATGACCACTCTAATTGGAAAGGGTATATTGGTACTTAATGAAAATAAGTTTTAATTATTTTTAATTACAAAGACATATTTGCTAATACTTTCAAAGTTGGACACGCTTGCAAATATTTTTTTGAAAGTGAACACGGAGTACAATTTCCCTATTTTTTTAAAATTTAAATATAGTTGAAGTCTTTTTTTCTTTTCAGATATGCTAACACTTTAAATTAATATATACGAACATTTTGTACTAATATATGTATATATATATATATATATATATATATATATATATAATAACATTTTTTTATTTTAAATTATACATTATATCATAATATATTTTTTTTAAAAGCCAGTAAAAAAAATAAACTATTTAATAAAGACATAAAAAATTAATAATTAAATTTAAAATATTTTAATGAACAATTTAAATTGTTTATTTAAACTATTCAAAAAACTTCTAAAATATAAGTTTTGAAAATTAAAAAAAAAAAAACTATAAATATGAAATAAAGAATAATATAAAACTCATGAAATGAACCCAAAAGAGAATCAGTGGCGCGTTGATTTCATTGTTTGGTAGTAATTCAGTTCAATACCATAGTTATTAGTGAAATGTAGATTTTAAAATAATTACATTAACGCCAAAATGAGTAATTAACATCTTGTATAAAACAGTAATTAGTTGATTACAAGTTCGAGTCCTAAATTATATTGTAAAAAAATAAAACAAAATAATAATAAAAAGTTATGATGACTAATTTTATGATATTTTTAAATAAATCATTATGATTTTAAGTTTTTTTCAATGTGTGATTACAAATGAAGAAAAAAAAAGTTGGTAAGACACATTTAAATTAAAGTATACTAATTAGATACTTTAATTATATTGAATTATCACCATCTTTTAGTAAGGGTAATTATGAAACCCGACAAAAGCGAACTGATCAATTGGATTGATTCAAATTTTTCACTTAATAATGAATATATTGGTTTTTATTTGGAGAAAATCGAAAGTTATTGGATCGGATTGATTTCTATTTGTAAAAATCATTAAAAAAAAAAAAAAAATCAAACCAATATTGATTTATTTACTTTCATTTTTTTTATATGTTAGTTTAACTTTTTCATGGTAAATTTTTATTTGTTACTTTCAAAAAACTAATTATTTTTGTTTGAATTAATTATAAATTTTAAGATTTTTTTTGTTAGGAAAATGACATTAAAATAGGAATTAGAAGTAAAATAGTAAGTAAAATAGTAAAAAAGAATTAAACCGTAGAGAATCGGATCGAAGGAAATCGAACCATTGATTTTGACATTGTTTTAGTTCCTCTTTTTGTCAAATCAATTTGATCGGATCGGTTATCAGTTTGGCATACAAATCGAGGAAAGCTGAACCAATAGTTTTTTCTTTTGTTGGACATAGTTTGGTTCTTTTTTTGTCAAATTGATTGGATTGGCTCGATTTTCGGTTTGACCTAAAATCGAAGAAAACCGAATCAATATCACCCATATTTTTGTACACGAATAAAAGTGTTTATTTCATTGGAAAATTTTTCTCACATAATTATAAATTTTGTTTTTTTTAGTTTTTGAATGTCAAATGAGTTGGTGGTGCGATTGGTTATTTAGTTTGGTGTTATTCCATTTCCACTTCATATTCGATCTCTATAATTTATCCTTTTTTTTTCTTCAAAAGTTCAAAATGAATTTTAAAAATAGCTTAAATAAAATATTTAATTAAAAAATCTTGATTTAATTTAAAACTTTCATGAAATTTAATTATTATTTATTATATTTTTTTATACGGTTTAGTTGTTCTTTTTTTAATTAATTTTTAAAAATTTGTTATGGAATTAAAGTTTTTATTTGAAATAGATAATTTATAAAATGAAAAGAATGAAAGTGTATATTAATTAAATTTTTTAATATATCTAAAAAATTATAAATAAATAAATTTTAACCTTTTCTTTTGGCTTTAATTCACAAAAAACTTTAACTATATTTAAACTAAAAAAGTAACTATGTTTTCAAATAAAAAGGATTTAATATTGGAAAAAAAAACTTAAGGTGGCACAGACTGCCATTTGCAGAGCAGGCAGAGGAACAGAGGAGCCACATCACCACTTTTTATATAAAACAAAAAATTTACCTCTATTTTGTGATTAATTTGAAATCAACCTTATTTTTTAGAAATGTTTTAAAAAACAAACCCCATTTTTCAATTTGCCCAGTTTATCATGTACTTTTAGTAATTTTACTATTGGTCCAAAGTTAGTTTTTATCTAACTTGACAAAAGAACCATACAATAACTTAATTAGTATGAGTGTGTCATAATCAAGTAATTATTAATTTAAATTTTTTTATTTTAATTGTTGTTGAACTAAAAATCTAGAAAGATTATGACAATTTTTATGGAAGAGAAACACCAAATATATTTACCAATGTCTAGGCATAAGTTATAAAATTATATAAGCTAAAAATAAAATGATATATTAACAAAATTGTTAGATCCAAAAATAGCATCTGCATTTTTCCCATACGAAGGTTTTTCAAGAAAGTAAAAAAATAAAAAATGGTAACCCAAAAATAGAGGTGGAAATAGTGGTGAATTGCATGAGATATGATGCTTTTAAGAGACCCAACAGATTTTTCTTTCTTTTTTTTTTTTTTTTGAAATAAAGATCAAATTTTAAAAAAAACAAAGAATCCAAATCATACTTATCCATTTTATAGTCACACACTTATCTTTTTCTTTACTCATATTTTTTTAATCCAAAGATATGTGGATATAAAGATGAGTAAATATGACTTGAGTCCTCATTAATAAAAATCCAAATATTACTTTTTTTTAAAAGTATTTCATAGAAAATATCTAGTGAGAGAATTATATTATGTTACATATTTAATTCATCATTTATATTTATTTTTAATATATTATGTAATATATTACTGTCTTCTCAAATGGTACTTCCAACCAAATACCAACTTTACCCTTTAGAAAATTAACTCTTAAGTGAAAGTCCAAGTCGAAGTCAAAGTCAAAGTCAAGGCATCAAACCCTCATCTCATTCATTCTCTTTTCTCTCTCCAAAAACCCAATTTTCATTCTCTGTTTCTCTCTCTTTTTTCACTACTCACCCACTTCCATCTCTTTCTCAATAAACAAAAAAAAAAAGGCTGATTAGTTGGCAGCACTACCTGCCAGCTTCCCATTCCCACTGCTACTGAACATTTGATCTTCATTTTCAGTCCCTTTCTTCAATTTCCCTTTCAAATTTCCAAATTTTCACTAATTTTATCCCTACCCCATTTCCATTTCTCCATTACTATGGCTTCTCCAACTTCACAAATCCCTTAATTACACTTTTCCACTCCTTTTGGGATGTGGGTTCTTCTGTTTTTCTCCTCTGCATTGATTTTATTTCAGTTCCCATTATGCTTGCTTCTTTCCAGTTCTTGGGATCCGTCCCCTGATTTTGGAAAGTGATTATGCACCTGCCCTTTTGTGTAATTTGTGTTTTGTAAAACCTCAAGTCTGTTTTTTTGGTTACCAATTCTTGTATTTTGACTTCCTTGTATCTGTACTTGATCATTTGATTTACCAAATTGGGCTTGAAAGCTGAAATTGGCTTGAGTTGTTTTGTTTGTGTTTGTTCATTTGAATTGTACTGGTTTTTTCCCACTGAGATTTTGGGCTGCTTGGTGGGTTTTGAGGCAATGCAGGTAACCTTTTTGATAATATTACTGTTCTTGTTGGTAAATGTATTGGGACATTCTGATTTTGCTGCACTTTTGGAGCTCAAGAAAGGCATTGTTAAAGACCCTTCTGGCCAACTTGATTCATGGGACTCAAAGTCTTTGGATTTTAATGGCTGCCCCAATAATTGGTTTGGGATTGTTTGTGTTAATGACCATGTTACAGCTCTTACTTTTGATAATGCTGGTCTAGTTGGTGACTTTAAATTTGCAGCCATTACTGGCCTTTCTATGCTTCATAATTTGTCACTTTCCAACAACCAGTTCACTGGGACTATTGTGAAAGTTGGTTTGTTTAAGTCCCTTGAATTTTTGGATCTATCTAGCATCAAGTTTCATGGTTCGGTAGCTGGTTTGTCGACCGGTTTGGTTAACTTGGTGTTGATGAATCTGTCTTCAAACCAATTTGTAGGGGCTTTCCCTTCTGGTTTTGGTAAACTTGAGAAGTTGAAGTATGTGCGGGGTAATGGTTCACCTGGGTTTTTTCACAATTGGGCAATGTTGTATATGTGACTTGAGTAGTAATCGGTTTACTGGTTCGATGGACGCAGGAGTTGGCAATCCATCTTTTGTTTCCTAGATTTGGTATCTTAATATTAGCCATAATTTGTTGACTGGTGTGCTTTTTCCTCATGATGGGATGACATATTTTGATAGCTTAGATGTTTTTGATGCCAGTAACAATCAGTTTGTTGGCACTATACCTCCCTTCAATTTCGTAGTGTCTCTATGAATCCTTCGACTTGGAAGCAACAAATTATCTGGGTCGCTTCCAGAAGCTCTCTTACGAGAGAGCTCAATGATCTTAACCGAACTGGATCTTAGCTTTAACCAGCTTCAAGGTATTCACATAATACATTGTCTTTTGAAGGAATTTTACATGCTTTCTCTGAATTATTTAAATTGTAATCGATACTTGATTTGTTAATATTTGAACTGTGTAAAATTTGAACTTCTTAAGACCTTTTCACATTGTCTTTCATACATATTTATTTTGCCATGGAGAAACTGAAGATACCTTCAAGGCTGAAGAAAATGGTAATAGGAAACGAAAGGTTTTATTCTTTATGGACATGGAAGCATGTGTATATAGCATCCTATATTACTTAAGTTTGAATTCACTCTGTTCGTGTCTCGGGCGATAATTACTTAGACAATGAATGAAAGAGAATCACATATTCTTC
The DNA here is from genome assembly GCA_037833695.1 of Sechiopsis laciniata. NCBI lineage: Eukaryota > Viridiplantae > Streptophyta > Magnoliopsida > Cucurbitales > Cucurbitaceae > Sechiopsis > Sechiopsis laciniata. Next base: position 4,119,065 of record JBBMKA010000009.1, on the reverse strand, counting down.
TTACATTTTGGAATTGTGAGAGGAAAGAAAAACTATTTTCTAATCCAATTATGGAGTTATGATTACAACTTTTCAATGGTCTTTTTGCTTTCGAATGTGATTCTTGCTTTTGTTAGAGTTATTCTATGTACAGAATCTCGTAGCCTTTCCCTGTTCAAAATTTTAATTGTCGAAGCATTTCAATTTACGGTTCCTCCGTCTATTAATCGTCTTGACTTCTAACGACATAATTCTATGGCAGGTTCAGTTGGAAGTATTACATCAACAACTCTAAAGAAGCTTAATATATCTTCAAACAAATTGAAAGGCTCCTTGCCCACCATTATAGGGCATTGTGCTGTTGTAGATCTTAGTAATAATATGCTGTTGGGCGATTTGTCTCGGATTCAAAGCTGGGGCGATCATGTGGAAGTTATTGAGTTAAGTTCAAATTCGTTGACGGGAACGTTATCAAACAAACTTTCTCAAGTCTCAAGGCTTACTTTGTTGATTGTCTCCAATAACTCATTGGAGGGTGTTCTTCCAACCGTGTTGGGTACATATCCCGAAATTTCTTGATTTTAGCTATAACCGGCTTAATGGTCCTGTCCCTTCTACCCTTTTACATTCATTGAAGTTGACTGTTCTTAATCTCTCAGGCAACAATTTTACTGGTCCTATACCACTTAATGAGAGTATAGAATCTACTTCAAGTTCTTCTTTACAGAATTCAAGCCTGGCATCTCTTGATCTGTCACGAAACTCATTGACCGGTCGCTTACCATCAGAATTGAGCAAGTTCCACAGCGTGGTATATATCAATCTGTCCAAAAATTATTTTGATGGTGTCATCCCGAATAACCTTCCAAATAGTTTGAATGTCTTTGATGTGTCGTTTGACAATCTTTCTGGTGAAGTTCCTGTGAACTTGTTGAGGTTTTCTGATGCATCATTCCATCCAGGAATCTCCTCCCTAATTTTTCCTTCTTCCCCACCAAATTCAAGGGAGTTCCATGGTCTACCATCAACCATGAACCCATCTCGTATGAAACCCGTCGTTAGAATTGTTCTCATTCAGACTTGATTGTAGTTGCTGCATTGGTAGTTCTTTTTTGTATTATATTGTATTATAGAGAAGACTCGACCATGGGAGCCTTATGACCGTCGATGAACCATCTTCTGTTATTCATCGATCCGAAACCGATCAAAAGAAGAATGCATCAATACTTCCATCTGGTTTTCTTCAAGATCTTCTGCCACCATCTCACCGAGGGAAGGGTCATGTTGGTGGCGACGTGTGGTCGGTTTCAGACAAGGATAGAGATGTTGGTTATCATGAATCATTACGAAAAGGAGAAGGGATATCTTCACTTATATCTCTCATGTCATCTTCAAATCCATCCCCTTCGAAGAGCCAGCAACATCCCGATCGGGCACTAAATGTTCGCTCTCCTGATAAATTGTCTGGGGATCTACATCTTTTTTATGCCTCCTTCATGTTCACAGCGGAAGAACTTTCTCGTGCTCCAGCTGAAATTGTAGGGAAAAGTTGCCACGGGACATTGTACAAGGCGACACTCGACTCTGGGCATTTACTTGCTGTCAAATGGCTGAGGGAGGGAATGTCAAAAGGAAAAAAGGAATTTGCAAGAGAGGTGAAGAAACTTGGAAGTATCAAACACCCAAATTTAGTTTCCATAAATGGATACTATTGGGGCCCGAGGGATCACGAGAAGCTATTATATCAACATTCATAAATGCAGTCTTTGGCTTTCTATCTTCAAGGTATTATAAATCTATCGTCCCTTCCCTCGATAAAACATCGAGTTAGAAACGTCGAGCTATAGAGTACTATCTAATGTAGAATCATATTCAATGTGATTGATTGAATGCTGTTTTTTTTTTGTGTTTTGCAGAGACAGAGAGAGGAGGAATCTTGCCGTTATCTCTACCAAACCATCTTAAAGTTGCGTTGGACATTGCTCAATGCTTAAACTACTTCCAAAACGAGAAGGCAATCCCGCACGGCAACCTGAAATCCTTGAACATTTTGTTAGAAACTTTGACTATGAGTGCGCGACTTACAGATTACAGTCTACACCGCGTATTAACCCCGGCTGGCACAGCGGAGCAAGTTCTGAATGCAGGTGCCTTAGGCTATTGCCCACCCGAATTCTCAAGCTCGAGCAAGCCGTGTCCATCATTGAAGAGTGATATCTATGCCTTTGGAGTCATATTGTTGGAGCTTCTAACAGGAAGAAGCTCAGGGGAAATAGTTTGTGGTATCCCAGGAGTTGTTGATGTAACAGACTGGGTAAGGTACTTAGCCCCAGAAAACTGCTTCGACGAGTGTCGATAGGACGATGAAGGACGATGCTGGACATCGACATTGACAAAAAGCCACCCAAATGACTTGAAGATACGCTTGAGATGGCTCTAAGATGCACTCTTACCAGCAGCTGAGAGGCCTGACATGAAAACTGTGTATGGAGAACTTTCCTTAATTGTGCAGTAAAGGAAAAATCCATGGTACAGAGGCTCTAACTTTTTGTTTTTTAAATGTCTAACACAATTATTTTCGATCTTCAATAAGCAGTAGTTTTGTCAATTTCGCGCCCTTTTTCGAGTCGATATGCGATGTAATTTGTTCCACAAACAGAACTTAGTTGCAAGGACATAATCCATAATTCATTAGGATTTGGTTGATCTTGAATCTCTAGCTAAAAAAAGAGTAACGTTTGAAAAAACAAATAGTATCAATTACTAAAAAGATTGACAAATGGTTGATATTAAAGAACAACCGATGATTAAAAAGAAAGATTAAAATAGAAACCCAAGGAAATGAAACTATTTTTATAAATAAAAAAATTTGGGTGCATTTATTTTTGTGTAGCTTTGTTCAATTGTGCATTTACAGTTTGCTATTCTTTTTTCAAATATATATATTTTAATGTTTTCTGGTGCAGGCAATCCAGTCCAAATATTACTCTTTGAAAAAATGTTCATAAGAACCATTTTTTTTTCTAAAATTAAATGCTGCCGAAACTTGTTCTAAAATTTCTTTCTTCTCTTATGAAGTAAAATAAAATATTTTTTATTATAAAAAAAATGGTTAAATTAAAAATGATTATATTTTTGTCACTATTTGATCCCTAAATTAAAAAATATATAGGTTCTAAATTTCAAATTTGTATTCAATAAGTCACGTTAAATAGTGTCGAATAAGTTCTTAAATTTTTAAATTTGTGTGTGTTTTTTTAATTACAAAAATATATGTATGGGATTTAAATTCATGATCTTTTTGTTATTATTATTATTATTATTATTTTGAAATATTTGATTGAACAATATTCTTGTTGATTTTTAAGTTTTCAATATGTCTCCAAATTTCCAATTTTATGTCTAATATATTTTTTTACCTATCCAACTTTGGATCAATTAATTATTATAACATTTTTTAATACGTTGAGATATAAAATTGAAAATTTAAAGACTTATTAGATACAGATTGAAATTTTAAAAATTTATTCAGCATATTTTAAAGTTTATCAACCAAATAAATTTGAATTTAAAAGTGGAGTAAATTTGTATTTTAACAAATGTTGTAATAATATGTTTACTTCTTTTTCTTTTTGAATGCATATGTTTACATTTTCAAAGAGTTCAATATATTTACTAAAGTTTCTTGGTAAATACAACTCATATCATTGAATTAGAAAAATATTTAGGTCATGTCAAGACATGACATAAATATTAATATATACGTACGTGGTTTAATATAATATATGCTACATTGTGTCAACATTAGTCTACGCCCAATGACTAAAAGCAATTAGTCTACGCCCAATGACTAAAAGCTCTTGTTCGAATCATAATCTCTTAAAAAAAAAAAGCCACACTATTTTATTTTAACTTAAAAAAAGAAAAATTGACCCATATTCTACTACATATGTGAACGAAATATATGTTATATTTGTGTAGGGCCCATAATAGAAAATGAAAATGTCAAAATGGAGAAAAAAAATTATTAAACCATTTCAAAGAAATTAATAAACTCCAAATCAAGAAATACAAAGAAATAAGGTTAACAATAAAGAAATATTTTGCCAACAAAAACAATAATTTTGGCCTCATTTCGTAACCATTTTTAATTTTTCGTTTTTGGTTTTAAAAAGTAAAAATCATACTTGTTTGATAATTATTTTTTAAAAACTAAAAATACGTAGGATTATTTTTAGTTTTTAAAAAATCAAAATTTATTAATTTTAATATTCAATAAAATAAAATAAAATAAAACTATTTTAAAATATTATTAATCCAATAGATCTCAAATTGTAGGTTCGAACTTTATTGACAGTGTATTTGATCACTTTTCTAGCATTTTTCAGAAGAAGAAAAAAAAACTGACTTTTAAAAGTAATTTTTTTAGTTTTTAGAATTTCTTTAATATTTTAAAAATTAAAACTAAAATTGGTTATCAAATAAACATGTTTTTAAAATATTAAAAATAGAAAATAAAAATAAAAAACGAAATAGTTATAAAAATGACCTTTGTATTATGGATTTGAGCCTTCTCTAATGAAAAAATTATGGATTTGTCCTTCTCCAATTATAGTTAAAACTAAAAAACACATTTTTTGTTTTGAAAAAGTTAACTAAGAAAAGGCATGAACAAAAAACAAGTTAAACTAATCAACAACTTGGGCATCTAATTCCTCGAAACAAACCTTCCATTTTCATACAAATGGATGCACTTTGAAAAATTGGCCAACATTTCATTTATCTCAAGCATGTGGGAGGGGAAAATAGTTTGTATTATTGTTTAAAAAAAAAAAAAAAAATCAACCATAAACAAATTTGAATTTGATGTCTAATCAAATGTTTAACTTTCAATTTTATGTTAAATAGATTTGTAAATCTTGAATAAAGACATGTTTAGATGGGGGAAGAAAATAAATGATCATGTGACGTTTGAATGAGAGGTTTAAATATAGTATTTAATTGAATCGTTGTATGAAAACCATGTCTAAATAAGATTTGTTTGAAGAGGGATTGGAAAGTAAGGATAAACAAACCTAGGTTAATCTTACTCCACATTAATTTTCTAACTTTCTTTCATCCATGCACCCCAAATGTCAAATATGTCAAATACCCTATATTATACTTCAAATTAAAATTCAAAGACTTATTAGACACACAAAATTAAAAATTTATAGATATTAAATATTTTTAAAGTTTAATTACCCATTAAATAGTTTTAAGTGCTTATGAATTTAAATCCCCTATTCAATTATACTAAAACTCAAATTTGAAAATTAGAAACTAAACTCGTAATTAGGGCTTACTTTATATAATTCGTTTATGTTTAAAAACGTGTAGTTGGGTTCACACTCAACTATCTCAATTAAACGATCTTCACTAACATACTAAAACAAAATTTCAAGGCCTTTCACGTCTAATATCATTTGTTCCATTATTCACTCTCATCGTTATTGAATGAACTTAGAGAGGGAAAAATAAATAATAATAATAATAATAAATAGAGTTGAAACCCCATCTAAATATTTTGACCCTTGCTACAATTAGAATGATTCCTTACTTTTTTATATTTTTACGTAGAGAAAAGACAAGAAAAAGCATATGACCTTGCATATCATGCTTTTTTTTTTTTTATTCCAGTACTAAACATAGTTAGTTTCATAATTTTTGGTAAATTATTGGAGTAAATCATTCTATGTTATGAACTATATATATATATATATATTACTTTTATTGAGATTCTCTATGAAAAGAAGAGAGAGGGGAAAATAGCATGTTATATTTTCATTTGAAAAAGGAAAGAAATAAAATTTTAAATTGAAAAATGCAAGTGATGAAGCGGGATGTTAAGCTTCTATATTAATCATACATAAAAAGATTTTTAAATGTGACAAAAATGGCAACAAAGGAAGACAAGAAACTGACCTTTAACCCCACTTGAAATTATATCTGCAGGATAAGATCATATAAATCCTCAAAGTGCAATAACTTTCCTATGCAAATTGTCTCCTATGGAACCTCCATGCCCGTGATGTTCGTGGTCGTGGTCGTGAAAGATGAGTGTCAGAATACCTACCACGCACAACACTGAACCTACAAGAAGTTTGTCATATCGCTCGACCCAGTGAAACTTCAGCTGGCTGGCGCCGTAGAATGACAAAGCCACCAATGAAGTCATTACAGTTATTGTGCTGCAAATCCAAAACAAGGAAGCCAAGCTACGTATCAATGAAATGAATCAGAGATTTCAAACTGCATTCATACTAACATATGCATGGAATGTTTCTTCATAAAAAAATGGATGGAATGCATCACAATTTTTAAATGGCGTTCTTAGGTTAATAACAGATTAAAATTTGAAGCCGAAATCGAAACCGTTTGAACTTTGTGATCAATTTAATAGAACTCAATTCTATTGAAATAACTTAAATTACAAGATAAATCAAGTTTAAGATACTTGGACCCTCCTATTCTTGAGATTACTCAAGACCCAAAACCAAAATGATTGAAATATTCCATACTCTTCTCACTACCCACATTCAATTTATTATAACCAAAAAAATATCCTAACAAACTCTCAATCTAATTATTAATATACCATCATATAAATCTTATCATTCCTTGGGGTGTTATGAAATAAATCACTTCTTCACAAACATCACAGTTACATTGATATGTCCAACTTAAATGCAACAAATAAGGTCAAAATAAGTATAACTCAACTGGTCGAGACCTCGACCAAGAGTGGATATACAAATGGTTGTGGCATTTTCTCAAGAACTCCACTCTTTGACATCAAATTCTTGCTAGAATAGGCTCCACGCTAATGGATGGGGCGTGCTGCGGTTTCCACTAATACTATTCAAATTCTAAGGCATATCTCAGTTGTCCATTAGATTTTTCTCAAAGATTCTCAAATCCTTAAAATATTCAATTGGGGGAAGGGGGGTTACATTCGCCTCTAGGAAGATATTTGATAGGGCCGTACCTCCCTTCAATCCTATTGTATTTATGTGATTTCTCAAGAAAAAAGATGCCTGTAGCAGAGTAGCAGTGGGCTTAACTTCTGTGAAAATTTGTTCTTTGAACTTCTATTTTCGTAGACATGTTTCTGAGAGATACGGATGGTTTTCCCCCTCTATCCGGTTAGGTTATAAGGGAAAGTCATGTTTGGGTTTTAGAGTCCTTTCATAAAATCTTTCCAGATTCCAGGCCATCTTTTTGACCATGTGGAATGTCCCAATAGTACACCCTCACCCTCAAACTATGAAGTCCAAAATTTCCAAATAAATTTATAGATTCTTCTTTCCTCCCTATGCTCATTGCACCTAGCGGATCAAAACCAAAGATGTTCTATGGCACTTCGTCTTCAATGAAATGTTTTATATAAGCTAAGAACCGAAGATAACGGTCTTTTCTTATGCCTTTGCCCACTCAACTGCTATACTTGGAGAGAATTTATCTCGACTTTTCCATTTCTAATTGCTCCTCACCAAAGAAACCAAGATTGGGTTTTCCGCAATTTTCTAAAATATTTTGGAGGAAAGGGTTGAGGAATAGATATTGATGTTGTGTAGTGTAGTGAAATCTTGCAAGATGAATTGTGAACTTTGACCTTTTTTTAGTATCTCTGTTTAGGCTAACGCCATTATAACTAATCTCCATAGAAATTGCCTTGTATATTTTTAGTTTCTTGCGTAGACCCCTGTTCGACTTAGCCACTTGGTAATCATTTTCTCAAGCAGCTTCCACTTCCTACCATCCGTTTATCTTTAAAGAAATTGGTTTCTTTATACCAAAAAATAGTTGCAAAATGTACATCATGTAAGAAAGTTTTATGCCTATACAGTTGATACCTGAATAGCAGCACTATGATAGCGAGCACCATCATGGAAGACGAATTTCCAACAGCAAGAAACACTGGAAGAGTGGTTGCACAGGGAGACAAAGCAGGTACAAGAACAAGACCAGCAACAGCCATTTTCTCCATTGGTTGGTTGTGGGAGTGGCTATGACTACCTCTTCCAGTTATGTACAACAAAACATAACAAGCTCCAAGAATTATTAGCAAAAGGGAAGCCAGCTTGTGCACAGTTTCTTCACCAGCAATTGTATTAGCCATTGTGATTGCTGTTATTCCAAGAAGTGAAGTAGATATCACATGCAAAATTGCTCCAAAGGCAGCTGCAAAATCAAACATGTATCTAAACATAAGATTTCCAGTTGCAAGCATTGTGAGACTAAAATACACTAAACATCCCTTCCTTGCATATTGTGAGATAGCAAAATACATGTGCAGCGCAGGCTTCCAAATTAAATAAACAAATTGCAAGTTTTTATCATTATCGTCTATAATCCAATTTCTGACATCTTGCTCATTTGTGACCCTGAGATTAATCAAATGACAAAAGTTAAATCTCCAACTGACCAAAGTCCAAACTGACAGAGCATTGGCCAAACCATGCAATTCACTTTACATTCATGCTCTAAAAATACAGAACGAGTTTGACAATTATTCTAGATACTAGGTGCACCCAGTGTTTTAAAAAGCTCAAGGCGCACTAAGACGCAATGGCCTTCTGAAGCCTGAGGCGCAAGGCACACCAAAAGGTGCGGGCTTTTTACTTAAGGCGCACTATATAAAAAAACACAAAAAATTTATATATACGCAATTTAATATAGAGAACTTAATAAAATTTAAACAATCCATAATCATACGTAAACTTCAAAATTTAAAATTAAAATACTAAAACC
>JBBMKA010000009.1:4067303-4110193 GCA_037833695.1 Sechiopsis laciniata | reverse complement strand
GAATTCACCATTCATGACAATTATCATAGTCATGATTTCTATTTCATGATACTTTAAATCTGTCATAAAAGAGATAACATGACTGTTGTGATCATCATGTTTCTATTTTTTGATAGTTTCAAGTTGTCATAAAATGAATTTCATGACAGTTGTGATAGTCATTATTTTTATTTCATGATAGTTCAAAGTTGTCATAAAAGATATATCATGACAGTTTTAAAATTTTAAAACTAAAAATAATTCATATTAATTACAATTAAACTTGTCAAATGAAAAGCTCCAACATTTAAGCTATTAAATAATTGTGCATTTCAAAAATACTATCACGATCCACATAAAAGAGAAATAGATTTCATTGATCACAATGTAAATAAGACTTTAACAAGCTCTTAAAGCTTGTACAAATATAGTTTATATATATATAAATAAGTTGTAAATGAATTTACATTCAACTCCTCATATAGCGTAAAATGAAAATCAAATACTTCGACAATTTGGACGATAACTGTTTGCAAATGATCCCTACCTTGAACAAAGCACCTGCACAATATAATTTAAAAACTTTAAGTGAATGTAAAACAAAATGAAAATATTTACAGACATAACCTAAACTGCTGTGGACACTCACAAATGTAAAAAATATATTTAATAAATAAAAGAAAGCAACATAACCTAAGCAACCCAATTCAAACGGTCCATATATTTGCAGACACAATTGGTATATATAATTATAAACTTCGGCAAGCTAAATTCAAGAAATATCTAACTGGATGGAGACAATTATAAAGAAAAACAAGAAATGAAGAATGAACCTACATAAAGTAGTAACTTATGCACATCACCATCTTCAGGAACTCTTTTTCCTATATCAATTATATCTCAAAATAAGAAAACCAAAGTAAAAGGGTTTATCATTTTTCGCCAAGCCGACAATGAAATAAAACCTCACGAAAATCTTAAATAAATGCTTGTATAATTTTCTTGTTTTCCTTTCTATTTTCCACTTGAAATATATGCATCTATGCAATAACTTTCAATGAAATAGAACAACACCTTCTTCTAAGGTAAGTTGCTTCCACGCATTCAACTTCAAGTTTGAGTATCTGCTTGAAAACAATTATATACATCATCAGACAACATCTTTATGATTAAACATGATGTTATATGAGAATAAATAAATTTAACCAGTAAGCATAAAAGTTGAGTTCATAAGAAGATAAAGAGTTTACCACAACATTCTAGGCTAAAACTCTCAAAATGAAGCTAAATGTTTGCAATCAAAGCATTCAAATACATCCACTTCCATAAGGACCATCTAGCCTAAAAGTCTCAAACTCTTCTCCGTATTCAGCTCCAATTGTCTTCAAATCTGATGACTGAATTTTTTATTTTTTTATTTTTACTTTTTCAAATGAAAAAGACACAACAACAATACAACTAATAATAATAATGTGACAAAAAGATAGACTTACTTGATTATTCATCCATGCTTTCCATTCGTATTGGCAACAATCATTGGGGTTTCCAATCAAAATAACTTAGTATTCAATCTATTAAAGCAAATGAGGAATATAAGTATGTCTACATTTTATGTTTTGGCTACCATAACTGCAAGATAGCCACATAAACACTATTTAAAATAAATTAAAAGTATGAGTGACACATCATTTTAAAAGTTAGAGATTAGACTTACTTGATAAAATGTTCACTTGTTGCAGCTGTTAAGAGTTTTCCAAAAATATATTGCTCAAAATATACAATCCAATGTCGTAGTTTAAGTCTACAAAATATGTTTCCTTGAACACCATTCTCCTACGGTCAACCAGAGACTTTCACAAAAATAATAATATACATATATATTGTATTCCACAAAAAAAGCATATGACACATCATCTTGCAAACAATATGAATGAACCCACGAACTTGGCCCATTCAGCACGGACCATGTCGAGTTCATCTTGACTATACGTTGATGGTGCATTTTTCATCTAAAAAATATAACATAGTATTCACAACTTGATTATTATAACCGTATCTATAGGTTTTAAGATTTAGTATACGTACAACATCAGTGTATGGAGTCTCTAGCTGGAATATTATCTCGCGCATGAATCGCATTACATAATACCCACACTCTACATCACCCACTTGTTTTGGACACTATGCACACGATGAAAAAAATGGACTTGGTAAGATATACATAAATGAAACATAAAATTAGATTAAGAAAGCATTAGAGCTACCTTGATTAATTTCCACGTAAGATTCTTATTAGTGATGTCTTTAAACGCTCTACAAATGAAGGAAAATTAATGTGTTCATAAACGATAATGGTGCATCACTTTGATAGGATTTAAAATCTACGTACCTACTAAGTACTGTAGTTATGTCAGGATGCAAACGATTGCGTAATGAGTCCATGAAAAAGGCGCATCTTTTTGATAAATCCATGATTATTAATGATCAATGATATCTAGAAGAAGACAGTAACATATTAAATAAATAAGAAGAAGACCATAAATTTCTAGGAGATTGATGAATCTTACCCTGAGTTATATGGAAACAGTAATGGTCGATTTGAACCTATTTCTCTCAAGCGTCTAGTTAGTTTGTTGACATGCAATTCAATAGATGCGTTTAAAGATATAGCACCAGAATCTAGAAAGTGGTACATGCTTAGAGGTTTATTCACGTCTAGATGTTTTTTCAAAAACCTGCACATGACATTAGAATTAATTATAACTATTCATCAATTATTTTAGTACAATAAAATTCATAACACTTACATCATGTATGCATCAAGGCATGGATTAGCAATTGCGTGCATCTTAGAGAAATTACGCACATCATCCAATAGAATGCTACATTTGTGTTGAGTGCCAAACACATCCTCAGGCATATTGATTTGAATCGATGAATGAACGAGCTCGAGCTCCCGCAACAAACATTGTAAAGTTATTGGTAGACTATGCACTATTGTGTTTGAGCATTCATTCAAGTTCTTCTGCAACTTTCTAGGGCTTACGAACCTTCTGTTGTATATTACATTAGTAAACCAATATTTACAAAAACATTTAAGTGTAAGAAATAAATATTACCTTAAGACTACTGATAATTACAAGACGTCGATGCCATAGTATATGTGACCCTATTTCCTGTGACAGTGTGTTCCCATATTCTTTGGATGGTATAGGCACCTCACTATCATCGTTGAAAACAACGTCAATTGACACAAGAACATTATCTCCAGCACGATCCCAATAAAAAATCGTCCCACTATCTACTATGTTCGAAGGTGTTCCTATTGCTAGTTTACACGATGTGTCATCCTATATTCATGTTGAGACAATCATTGCATGCATAAAAAAAATAGTCAGCCAGATTTAATATACCGAAACTAATTAAAAAAAATGGTTCTTACTTTTATCTACTCCATCTTATTCTTTCCCTTTTTGCCTTTGTTTTCTTTTTCTCTAGGAAGGCTCTTCACCTAAACATGAGATTAGATACTTTATTTCAAACGTAACTATTATTATATTCTTTCTAAGAGTTAAAGTACTATACCTTTGCTTCTGTCTTTTTAGCTTTGACAGGCTGAACTTCAGTTGCTTGATTATCACTAGGACATTCACTTTCAATAGCCGCTTTTTTATATTTTGCCAACTCAGCTTCTAAGTCCTTGATCTTCTGAGCCATCATGGCTTTTTCTTTGTCATTACTCTTTTCATTTGTTTGTTTCACCTTTTTGGGTTTGTGAAAGTACTGGTTTTGAGTAATTCCCTTACCTACACCTCGTACAATTCCATTGCGATCATTCGAACCCAATGCTGTTAATAAAATATCCGTTTTCTTAGACGAACTACCTTCATCTTGCATCTGCGATGCTCTCAAATCATCCTTATATGATGAACACATGATTAGGTGAAATTCTTCTTAATGTAAAAAAAGAACCAAATAAGTTTCAATAAGTCTACTTATTATACGATTTGCCACTTCTCTAGTTTGTTCACGAACTATTTGACCTTCTTTGTTCATACGAGCTTTCTTCCACACATTGGATCGCTCAGTTATATCCTCTTCAGGTTCATTTTTTTTCTACAATAGAAGAATTTAATTATATATCATTGATAATAACTATCAAATCTCCATGGAAATCAAACTTACAATTTCTTCTTTAAAATTTGCATATCCTTTTCTAGACAGCCTATGCTCGTATTCATATTGTTCCCGCGTTTCTTGCTTTTGTTTGCTTATCACCTAAAATAGAAATACGTGCATCAGAGTTAAACATTCACACAAAATATTAATATAAAGTATTTTGATATTATACCTTGAACTCCTCAGAAAGTCGATATTTGACAAATTGGATCCATTGGTCAAGTGGAATATGTTGATATATAGTTGGAGGTCTACTCAACATATCTGGATCATCGGAATGTTCCTTAACATATCTCATCAACCAATACTTGAATTGACGAAAACTCACTCCAGCACTATGAAGAACATTTTTCTTTGAGTTGGGATCAATTATAAATCCACCCTGTTTGCTTGTTGGTTATAATTGATACAAATTGTAAATAAGTTGAACAAAAGTATATAGTATACATAATATACATACCAAGATGATGTCATAAATCTTCTCCTTCATCTCACGTGAGACACTTTTCCAGTCAGGACATGTAATTGGAACATGAAACCGCACACACGTTCCTATAAAGCTCGCAAATTTTACTGCATTTCGTTCGATGGGTTGACCATCTGAGTTGTACCTAACCTCCAATTTATGTCCTTCACTACTCGCATGAGTTATCTCGTGCATTCCCGTAGAACCACGTACTTTCTTATTCTTTGATGCTTCATGAAGATCATTATGAGCCAAGGGAACATCCGTATCATCAGGCGGAAGTGTAGACCCATCACTGTGTATACTACTCTCAGGTTGAACATCCATCTAAAAAATATTCTCATTAATAGATCAATATGCTCATCGTGGAAACAAATATCATAAATCATAAAGCATATACGTTAAATTATGAAAATTACTAAACATAAAATACAAACTACTAAGTCCAAGAAACATGTAAAATTAATTTTGATACAAAGAAATCATAAATCATAAATGTTGACAATATGAATATTAGTTGTCAACCCAAACGCCTTCACAATCATGGCGAGTATATGCGGCTTCACTCTCGCCCAAATCAGGTTGTGGCATTCTTTCTACAGTTGAGGGATAATACAAAAATGTATCTGAAAGTTCATAATTGAAACAAGTATACGAATAGTCTCTTTTGGGTGGTGTGACAACAATAGACCACTGATCATCTAGTGGATCTTCTACATAAAAGACTTGTCTTGCTTGTGGATCTGACGAATGTCCAATACGATTGAAGTTAACCAACGTAAATCCTAACTCATCTCTACGCACCCCATTGTAGTTCGCAGCCCAATCACATCTAAATAAAATAAACTTGAAAGCATTGTAACTCAGCTCCCATATCTCCTGAATTACTCCATAAAAAAGACATATCGGAAACAATAGGATTTTTATCTTTTACACTAGACACTTGCATCGTCGAAGCGACTAAACTAACCCCACTGTTCTGAAAATTTCTACTATTGTCACGAGTTTTGGTACTATATGTGCACCCATTAATCATATAGCCTTCGTATGTCAACACTTCTGGAAATGGACCATGTGCAATCCAACGTACATTGTTAGACACTGTTATTCCACCATGTATTTCGAGCGCCACCTAAAAATGAAGTTATTATTAATAGAGAATGCATGAATTTCATTAGAAGAGTATAAATAAAGTGTTTATTTAATATAATACCTTATTGTGGAACCAGCTCGCAAAGGATCGATTATGTTCTTCCTTGAGCCATTTTTCATTCTTGCATTTTCTTGGATTTTGAGTTTTCAAAGACTCTAAGTGTTTACTGTAACAAGTAATAATGTAGAATGAGTGTAACCATATGCAATATTAAAGAGGAAAACAGACATATTATTGCTCACTTTCTATATGGTTGCACTTCTGCTGAGTTCTCAAGTTTATACAAATGTGCTTGTTTCAAGTGTTCCACTGATGGTCTAATAAACGACCCAGCTGATAATGGTCTATCGATCATTTTTTGGTCTCTTATAAAGAATGAACCAAGTCCAACTAGATCTAACCCATCCAAAAATTCAGTTCAAAATTCTACAGCCTCTTCAACTATGTAAGCCTCTACGATGCTACCTTCTGATCGAGTTTTATTACGTACATATCCTTTTAACACATTCATATATCGTTCAAAAGGATACATCCACCTAAGATGAACGGGTCCACACAATTTAACTTCTCTTACAAGGTGGACAGTCAGATGTATCATGATGGTAAAAAATAATGGTGGAAAATATTTCTCAAACAAACTCAACGTAAGAACAATATCATCTTGTAGCTTATCTAACTCTACTACCTTAATATTCTTCTAACATAATGAGTTGAAGAAGAAACAAAATCTAGTAATAGCAAACCTCACGTTCTTTGGTAACATTGCACGTAATGTAATTGGAAGTAATTGTTGCATAAGAATGTGACTGTCATGAGATTTCATACCACTAACTTTCAAATCATCTAGTGATACAAAACTTATGAAGTTGGAGGAATAGCCTTCAGGTACTTTTATACCACATAAAGTCTTGAATATACTCTACTTTTCGATCCTTGATAATGTATAACATGCATGAGGTATGTATGTTCTATTACCTGTACGTACAGGCGCTAACTCAGGTCGAATCTCCATAGCTTCTAAGTCTTCTCTAACAGTGAGTCCATCTTTAGCTTTTCCTGGAATATCCAATAACGTCCCTAAGATATTCATACACACGTTCTTTTCAATATACATCACATCAAGACAATGTCTGACATGCAATTTTTTCCAATATGGTAGTTCAAAAAATGGAGGCATACTTTTCTAATAACTACTTGAAGTTTGGCTATTTCATTTCTTATCTCTATTTTTTCCACTTGAAAATTTAAAGCATTTTAGCTTTATGAATATCTCTTCACCTGACAATGGAATTGGAGCATTTCCATGTTCTTGGTCACCACCGAATGCTTTTTTTTTTTGTTTCCTATATGGATGATGTCTTGACAATATTTTCAATGACTCAAGTATACATTTTTTACTCCATGTTTTAATAGTATTGAATTAGTGTTCTCACCACATACCGGACAAGCTTTATAACCCTTGACACGACATCAACATAGGTTACCATATGCTGGAAAATCATTGATCGTCCGAAGTAGCACTACCTTCAATGTGAACAATTCTCTTTCATGTGCATCATAACATTGCACTCCATCTTCCCATAAAATTTTTAAGTCTTCTATCAAATGAGCCAAATATACGTTTATATCATATCCCGATTGTTTCTGTCCCGATATTAACATTAACAACATAAAAAACTTTCTTCTCATACACAACCATGATGGAAGATTGCATATTGTAGTTATCATTGGCCAACAGCTATACTTAGTGCTCATATCCCCATATGGATTAACCCCATCAGTGGACAACCCCAAACGAAGGTTTCTTGGTTCTGAACCAAATTTCGGCCACAAGTGATCAATCAACCTCCAAGTCGGAGAGTCAGCAGGATGTTGCATAGTTGCATCTACAATCCTTTCAGTTGCATGCCAAACTAAATCCTTCGCATGTTTAGTGTTTTTGAACATCCTTACGAATCGAGGAATAATAGGAAAATACCACATTTGTTTGGCTGCTATTCCCTTTTTCTCTTCATTTGAATTCTTACATAACTTCCATCTTGATACATTGCAATGTGGACACTTAGTGCACCTTGCCAAGTCTTTCCTATACAAAAATAATCGTTCGGACATGCGTAGTTTTTTTGTAGTTCAATCCTAGACCACACAAGGTTTCCTTGGCCTCATACATAGAGACTGGGAGAACGTTGTCTTCAGGTAGGATTTCACGTATCACAGTTAGTAGTTTTGAAAAACTAGTATTAAACCACTCGAATCGAACTTTTAAATTGTATAATCTCACCAGAGCCGACAATTTTGTAAATCTACTGCATCCTGTATACAATGGTTTCTAAGCATCCTCAAATATAGTATCAAACATCTTAGTTCCTTGTGAAGATTAGTCATGTGCAGCTGGACCATGTCGATAACATTGAACAAATCATTGTCCTCCTTGATATTTTCATGTATCTCATCCTTAAATTTATACTTAATATCATCGGTTTCCAAAACTTCACCATGCCAAAAACCATATCTTATAACTTTTATCAATACCATTGACATATAAATGAGTTCTAATGGTTGAAGCATCTTTAAACAAACGGTTTCCACATTTTAAACATGGGCATCGAAGCAAATTTGACCCGTTGGCATGTTGCAAACCAAAGTTAATGAATGTTTCAACCCCTAACTCATATTCCTTGGACAATCTATTTTCATTCATCCACGACTTCTCCATCGTACTTTCGATCTATGGTCAAACAACATATTAGAAAATTAATACATATACTATTTACTACCCAATAACCCACATGCATGTTTCTTTCAGTTTTTGCTTTTGTTTGTTGAAATTCAAAGATTTCATCCATTTCCTACATTGCCATTTTCCGCTTCTTCAAAAGGTCCTGACCATTTTCCTCTTCTTCAAAGAATATTTTTACTTTTTTTAATAAAAGATAAAGAAATTTATAAAGTAGAAGGCGAGGGAGAAGAAGACTAGAAGATTGAAAGAGAGTGGGAAAGAAGGGTGATGAATAGAAAATGAAAAAAGAGAGAGACAATGATAAGAATTATTGATTTTTAAATAAGAGGAGTTCACAGTTTTTTATAAAACTACTAAGGAGTTTTATAAAAGTTCAATTTTGGTCATTGAACTTTCTAAAAAATTTAAAAATAGTCTTTAAGTTAGAAAAAAAGCTTAACCATAGTTAAAATAGATGGGGTGGTAAATAATAATAATAATAATTAAATAAAACAATTCATCATCTTCTTTATCCCTCTCACTTTCCTCTCTTTCAAGAACTGCACTTCAAAAAAAAAAAAAAAAATAGAGCATTAAGACATTAGCCATCTCACGCTCTGTTTGTTTTTTTGTTCACATCATCACCACAGATAAATGCAAAAGACTATAGATAAACTTAAATGTAGATAACTTATGCCCTAACCATTATCATCTTTTCTTTTTATGGGTCTTTAAGTAGGTTGGTCAAGTTGCAATTAGATTAATTTTGTAGGAATTGCAGAAACACTGAAGTGTACATAACTCATGCCCTAACCATTATCATCTCTTCTTTTTGAAGTGCCATAGACTTCAGAGAGCCACCAATATATATTATTATGAGTTTTAAAAGAATAGAAATTATAACATAAAACTATTCAAGTTTCTATCTATTTTTTTAAGTGCGGTACAAATTTGGCAAGAAATATTCATTCAAAATAAACTTAGAATAAAGAATACACTCGTATAATCAACAACAAAGTGATACATACCTCGGCTAAAAAACGAGAACGACAGCCCTTACTTTAAACTTTAAAATAATGCACACAACCTTATATTCATAAATGGCACAATTTTTACAAAAAGTATAACTCACATCACTTTCAAATTTGCACATCTGTGATTTGAATTTAAAATATAACATACTTACTAGCAATAATGAATTGGAGTTTTTGTGTCAATTTCACAAACATGACAATCCATAAATTCTAATTCTTACTTTTCATTCTTTAAAAAATAGAAGATGCATAGGCTATGGATCAACATTTAGCATATAAATCAACAATATAGTTGAAAACCAAATTTAAATCAAGTCCCCTTCAATAAATTATGTCGTTGTTTAGAATTCTTCTACTATTCAAAACAGTCATGCAGAAGAAGAAAAAACTTGTATAAACCCAACAATGATATACCATAATCAAAAGCTCCATCACAAGTAACCAACATAGAAAAGAGAATGTAATATTTTAACATGTGAACCTTATGGAACATAACCCAAAATCATAACATTTCAATAGACCAAATTCCTCAAGGATATTGAAAATTCATAACATTTTTAATATTACCTCTCTTATAATACATATAAATATTATCAAACAGCCTGCTCATTAAAATATCCAAATACCCACTAATCATAGCATTACAAAGATTAGTTTTAAAATAATTCTTTTTTTTTTTTTTGAAACCAAACAAACTTCATTAATCATCAAAACAATGCATACAACAATAATTCCTAAAAAGGTAAATCAAAACATAGACATAATAAAATTGAAAAAACATATTGAACTCAACCCACAACTCGGGCAAAGATAAATTAAAAGACGAAAAGCTGAGAATTAAATAGCTTTTAAAACGATCTGGAATACCGATCGAACCGACTGATTTACATAAAGGACGGGTAGATCCCAACGTAGAAAGCCAGTAGTAATTAGTCAACTCTTCATTGGTTGACGTTGAAAAAACTTTGGGAGTTAAAATAATTCGTTTTAATATATGTGCCTCATGAAAAATATAAAAAATAAATTATTTAAATAAAAAAAATGAAAAGGAGATTCTGAGAGCCAGGGTTAAATTGTAAATGTATATTCGCCGATTACTCGTCTGAGGAGAAGATTAAAGTAGGCTAAATTATATAAAATACCCCTATACTATGGAGGTTGTCTAAAAAATGCCCCTGGACTTTGAAAAGTTTCAAAATTGCCTCCGAACTTTAACCAACGTTTTAAAAATGCCCCTACCTTAAAGTTGGATGGAAATCTCATCAAAGTTTGGTTTCAAAAATACTCCTAAACTTTTAAAATTTTTCAAAAACACCCTTGGGCTTAAAAAAAATGATAAAAATGATCAAGTTTTGTTTCAATAATACTATAGGTATTTAATTATTAATTATCTATCGATCATAATTGATCACAATGCCAAACAAAACATAATTAAAAGCAGCAGTCTCAAAAGAAAGCAAATGTATGAAAAATCAAGCAAATAAAATTAATGGCAGCAGTCTATGAGCCTTATGATTGTTCTCCAAAAGGCCCATGCATACATTTCAACATAACCACCAAAAGAAGAAGAAACAAAAGGAATAGAAAGCGTAATTTGCCTCGAGCGAACCACCTATAAAGTGAGTACCTCTCTTAAGGCACTTAGTCTACTAACCCATCATAATCCATAACCCTTCACTCTCTTCCATTACCCACCTACAACCTTAGTAGTTATGCCCCTTAAATCAACAAGGTTATAGAACCCTCCAACCATTAACCCATCTTCAACCATGAGTTAATGATCCCATTTCAAATAGGCAGCCCTCAATAAACTCAACACTTATATAAAGAAACTCAACCATTATCTCATCAACTTCCTGCTATTCCTCATTCATAATATCACTGCCATAGTCCAACAACATTGTACCCATTATAAATCCAACAATTATTCTATCAACTGACTAATATTCCTCATCCACAATATTATTTCATAGTCATATAACCATTGTATGCATCTAAATTGTAAAGACATTTAGTAAGAGAAACCCCTCACTTGTGAGTATGAGGTTTTCCGGAGTTGTTGTCCACTTCCAATTTCTCCCGAGCTACCTGCGTATTCAAAACATCATGAATCTGAGTTCACCCTAGATTTTTACCTTCAACAATTTTTAACTCACATCATATCAAAGAGCAACTACTTAAAAATCCCTACAACCTAATCAAACACAACACAACACAATTCAACCAGCCATTACGGTTAGTTGAATAGGTACCCACCTCTCGGTTCAAACCACAAATTCCTGAACGAAAACCCCAAATCCTTTCTTCTTCAAATTTTGAAAAGACCAACGTTTGACACTCACCTTCTATCAGAAAAAATATTTTGAAACGCACCAGCGTGGTCCGCTATTTTTCCCTCGATTGTCATCAAACAACAGTGTTTCTTCCTTCCTGATCAATGTATCAATCTCGCATACGAACCCTAATCCATTTTTCCCCGTCCTTCCATTTTCCTTCGAATAGGAAATTTGTTTTACCCTTTTCTCCAAAACAACGTCAACATCCCATCCTCTCCCTTATCGAGCTCCACGTCACCTCCCTGTCCCCTCGTCTTCGTCGCACACCTGCCCCCTTCTTTTCACTTTTTTTTTCCTTCCGTTCTTTCTTTTCCTTTTTTCCAAATATTAAATTTAATAAAATTAAAATGTATTCATTTAATACCTTAAATACACCCTCCATTCCCATTTTCTTCTTTTTTCTTTTTTCTTTTTTTCATTGCTTTTAAGACCCACTTAATAAATATAAATATATACATACACACACACACACACATATATATATATATATATACACATACATACATACATACATATATATATATATACATACATATATATATATATACATACATATATATATATATATATTTCACATGTCATCATATTTAATCAATTTTTTAAAATAATACAAAGTTTTAGAGTACAATTTTCAAATTTACAAATATTTATTTTTTATGACAATTTTTAGATTGTCATAAATCTCATGAAAATTGAACGTTAATGGTGTATATCTACAAATTTTTATGACAATTACTAAAATGTCATAATAATTTTTTTATGATAATTATTAAAATATAAAAAATTGTCATAAAATTTCAATAACTAAAAAATCATCAACTTTTTTATAAAAACGCGTGTTTTAGATCTTTTATGATAGTTTCTAAAAATTTTCTAATTTTTGAATTGAAGTAACTGTCATGGAATGTGAAAATTGTAGTAGTGATCTCTTAGAAAAATATTTAATCTTTTGAGCTCCTTAAAATATAACATATTTGGATGTTATAAATTTCTTTGAATCTCTAAAAGAGATGATTAACCATTTTGACTCGATCAAACATGACATATTTGAATGTTGCGAACTTCTTCTTAATCTCATGAAGAGAATAAGAACTGTGGAATTTATGCTTGGCAAGCAAGAACGCAACGATATACATGTAGACAATATTTTTTTTGATATTGACAATGGTTAAGTTAAAAATCAAGTCTCGAAGACTTGATAAAAATTGATGGAAAAGCAACAATTATTTGCCTAGAAGAGCAAATTTATATTTTATTGTTCTAATTGATGCATAAAAAGATGATAATATGTGTGAGCTTATTATTATGTCAAAACCTTGCATTTGCAAGATTATATGCTCAGATGAATAAATTAAAAGCACAAATTCTTGACGGTGAGATTAAAAAGCATTTATATTGAGAATGTTGGTGAAAATACATCCCTAATGAGTTATTTATTTGGTATAAATGTGTTGAATCTTGGTAATTTATGTTCAAGCACAAAATGGTTTAACAAAACAATTTATGAGAGCAAAAATTCTTATATCTATATGAGGTCATGTCGTTTTGCATGTAGCGTCGCTTATATGGATCAAGCTAGCAACCTATCATATAAATTACAATTAGCTTATGACCAAGGGCCAAGTATACCCCATTTGCGTATATTTTTATGCCAAGTGCCAAGTATATCCAATTTGCGTATTTTTTTATGTGCAGTATACATTATCATTGCTCCACCACACTAAATTACCATGGGTCTTCAAATGAGGCTAAAAACACATGTTGAATTTAATTCCCCATCAATGATTAGATATCTTGATCTCTTGATAGGTGATATGTCAAATGCATAGTTTGCTAATTATCATTGATGAGTCAAATTTTCCAACATCAGGGGGAGAAATTGAGAGAGGTTGAAAACGAACAAATTGAGAAAACAAAATATAAAAGGCTCCTATTGTCTCATTTATAAATTCCCATAGAGATTTATGTGAACTGGAAGTTCAAAACTCAATGTGAATTGAAAATTCAAATCTCAATATGATCTAAAAGTTCAAAGAATTTTTCAATTGTAAAATATTGCAAATTAAATGTAAATGCATTTACAGATGTTGAGAAAGTGATTAAGCTGCAATTGCACCATCAACTTGGTATCATGATACAACATATTGTCACAACTAATAAGTTTACACATGCCAGAAACATAATAGAACAGTGAATTTTAGATGTAAAAGATCCTAAAAAATAAAGTTTTGAATACTTGACATAACTAAGTGAGCATATGAGTTTCTAGAAGAAATCTCAAATTTGACTAGTCAAAGGAAATAAATGGTAACTAAGGATAATGAAGAGATCTTGATAAGTAATGTCATAACATGAAAGAGATGAAACCAAAAATGATATAGTTGTTGACGAATATTATTGATGAAAATGAGATTTTTTTTTTTAATCTAGACTTGTAAAAGAATGTCGACATGGAAATGATTGGCTTAAGTAGAAAGAAGCAATCATAGTAGAATTATACTTCCCCTTTCAAGACGTGAAGTTTTTAGGCTTATAAGTCCATACACCTGGAGGTGTAAAACCAGTTAAATAAAAGAAATATTTATATTTAAAAGAAATGAAGAAAATGAGCTTACGAGATATAAAGCAAGACTTGTTGCATAAGGATTCTCGCAAAGGCTTGATAATAATTATGACGGTACTTCACACGTGGTGGATGAAATAACATTGAGAGATATCTAATCAACGTGACTGTATATGAAAAGTTTGTCATGAATCTATTGGATGTAGTTAATGAATATTATATGAAAATCCATGAAGGATTAAAATGTCATAATCATATACGTTAATTCTAGAGAATTCTTTTCGATCGAATTACAAAGATCTTGATATGGATAGTTCGGACAAATGTGACATAATCGTCTGAGTAAATACTTGTTGAAAAATGGTACAAATATACCTCTATTGTCCATGTGTTCTTATAAAGAAATCACAATTGGGTGTTGTGTATGTCGATGACCTGAATATAATTGAAACTCCATAAAAGCTTTCAAAATCAATTGAATATCTTAAGGAAGAATTTGAGATCAAAGATCTCGGAAAGACAAAGTTTTGTCTTGGTCTGCAAATGGAACATTTGACAGATGAGATATTTATATGTCAATCAACTTATATAGAAAAGATTTTGAAAAGGTTTAACATGGACACTTCATACCCATTGAACGGTAGTATGATCACTTATATGTGAAATAAGACATATTTCGTCTTTGAGAAGATAATGAAGAATTAATTGATCTTGAAGTACCATATCTTAGTGCAATAAGTACACTTACGTATATTACTACTAAATGATACACAGCTTGATATTACATTTTCAGTAAATTTATTAGCTAGATATAGTTCTTCTTCCACAAAAAGATATTGGACGGAGTTGTCATCCCTAAAGGGTAGCCTAGTGGTTGAGACTAAGGATTTCAAGACATGTTTCTTTGAGAGATCCCTAGTTTGAGGTCTCTAAAAAGTGCTTAAACTTTAATACCCTTCGAAGTATCCTGGTGCCACAGCCTAGGGACAGGCCAGTGGTGCCTCGAGTATAGGGGAGCAAAGCTCTGATTTCTCGATTTTTTAAAAAAAAGTATGTACTTTGTCATCTTTAAGGAATATTTTATATAAGTTTATTTTATTCAAACAAATAAAATCTTGATCTGGTTGATTATGCAGATGCATAATATTTATCTAAGCTTCACAAAGTTAGATCTCATGCTTGTTATGTATTTACATGTGAAAGAACTCCTGTATCATATTGACAATATGTAAGGAGGCGATTACAACCATTTCTTCAAATCTTGTTGATGTTTTTCAATTAGTGAGGCAAGTCGAGAATGTGTATTGTTCAGGTCAATGACTCAACATATTCGTGAAAACATGTGGTTTATCTTATGACAAATATCGACCAACGACATTATGCAATGACAAACATAACACGAATCAGAGAAAGATATACCAAAGGAGATAAACTGAAACATATCTCACCAACACTTTTCTACAATCATGATATTGAAGAAAATTGTGATATCATTGTTCAACAAATCTCTTCAAAAGATAACTTGACAAATTTATTTACAAATACATTACCCACGATAACATTTGAGAGGTTGATGCGCAACATTGTAATGCAACAACTTAGAGATCTCAAATGAAGTTTCCATGAAGGGAGTAAAACACTACACTCTTTTTCCCTTGACTAATGTTTTTTCCCACTAGGTTTTCCTAACAAGGTATTTAACAAGGTAAATGTTAAAGTAAGTAAATAATGTACATACAATGGATAAATTGATAGATATCTAAGGGGGAGTGTTATAAATGGATAGATATCCATAACTTCATGTTCCTATAAGGTATCAAACCCCCCATTATGTTAGTGAAGTTACATATCCTATGGTTAACTTGTTAGAATGAATTTAAAAACTTAAAGAGCTAGGTGCCGATCGATTTTACTTTGAATTATTTAAATAATTTAACTACTTAAATTGTTTGAATTTAATGTCAAATTCTAGAGATGAAAATTAAACTTTCATAACACATATCAATTTTAAATCAAATTTGTTGTTTATCATTGAATCAACTCTATGGTATATTGAAATGTCTAAGATTTTTCTTATCAATTTTTAATATAACATTAAACTTGAAAATTTTAAAGTGCGTTATAATTAGTTGTATAATGAGCCACAAAATATTAGATAGTTTGAGCTAACATTCCATGAATTTCTATGATAAAGACATAAAATAAGTAATAAAAGAATAATAGAAAAGAAATATATTGAAAATTAATTTTAATCATCAAACTAAAGATTCAATTAAATAAATCACTAATATTAACATAAAAATAATTCATAAATTAAATATATAGAGGTAAAAAAGATTATTTTATAATTAAATGTATAGAGTATTTGAAACACTAACATTTTTCTTAAAAAAAAAAAAAACTCTAAAGATATTTTTAACATTTGTTCAGATCTAAGGATATTTTTTAAACATTTTTAAAGTTTAAATGTATTTTTGAAACTTTTTCAAAACTCAAAAGTAATCTAAATCTAGATTTAAGGACGATAACATTTTTTACTATTAAATTTCAATTTAACGCAATAACATTTTTGAAAGTCTAAAGAATTATTCACACAGATTCTATAATTTAAAGGGATGTTAGATAATTCATAATAAACCAGTTAAATTACACTTTAAAACGAGTGTTCTAATTATTATTGGTTGCTAATTATCATTAGAGAAAACTACTTTTTGAATCCGTACTTTTTGGTTGAAGTTTCATTTAGGTCTTTATATTTCAAAATCAAGCACTTTCATTCGTGACATTTCAATAATACTGCATTTTAATCTTTGAGATAACGAAACTGTTAGTAAGATAACGGAATGGTGACTAGAATTATAATTAAGTTAATTTTAAAATACAAAAAATTGTTGATGTGGTTAACAAAAGACACATTAACAAATTTTTCATGTTTTTAGTTATAAAAAATATGTGTCAAATAAATAATAATAATAATAAACAATTAAATAAATTATCCATCATCTTCGTCCTTCATTCGTCCCTATTATCCATCATCTTCTTCATTCATTCATCCATTTCATCTCATCTTAAGTTTGTTTATGAGATTGGTTTTCTTTTTCTTTTTTGGCTTATCTGACCTTGATCGGTTTATGGGGTTTGGGTATTTGATTATTTTACGTACTCATTTGACTTTTGGGGTTATGGGTGTGCTTGATTTGGTTTGAGTGAGGTGAATTTGGGGGTTTTTGGGGTTGATTTCTGTGGATTTTCATGGAGAAAGATAACTTGGAGGAAGCAATTTCATGGAGAAATTGATGAAGAAGATGATGGATAATTTTATTTAATTATTTATTTATTATTATTATTTATTTGACACCTCTTTCTAGAACTAAAAATATTAAAAACTTATTAGCGTGTCTTTTGAGATTCCATATTAATTATTTAAAAAAAAAAAAAATTCATGTAAGCAACATAATAACCACATTATCAATTTTCTGTATTTTAAAATTAATTTAGTCATTATCATAGTCAACATTCTGTTATCTTACTAACTGTTCTCTTATTTTAAGGACAAAAATAGAGCATTATTAAAATGTGAAGGATGAAAGTACTTGATTTTAAAACATAAGAATCAAAAGGTAAGGACTCAAAATGTAATTTTCCCTTATTATTATTATTATTATTTTAGTAGATTATTATTATTATTTTGAGAAACATTGGTTGCTAATTATAATAACCAAGAATAACAGACTTTTTTGAAATTGAAGACGTAGAAGGGGGGTATTTTGGTAAAGTCGATAAATTTCCTATTGGGACTTTTGGTACGCGGTCAAAAATTGATGGAAAAAAGTGGGCTAAATTACGATAAAAGCCCGCGAACGACGATGCTACGTGGCAGGGGCTTCCAATCATAAATCGCCACCTCATAAACAAATATAAGCCCACCGTAAGTAAACGTAGGCGTTACCGTATGAGATAAATCTCTCACGATGGGTTTGTACTCTTTTCGACCTCACTTCTCCGACGCATTGAGTTGGTTCTAGGGTTTCATTTTTTGTTCTTCATTTCCAAGGGCCGTGCAAAATCACGGCCGACGAACATGGCCGCCGCCGCCGCTGCCACCGCTACCGTCGACGACGAGTCCTTGGACCGCCGTCGTGATCGTCAAGAGAAATTGTACGAGGAGCAACCTCATTCTTCCCCACCGCCGCAGCAGCAGCAGCCAGTTGCCGCTCCTCCTCCCTCCAGAAGACGGGATAGAGATGAGAGAGATAGGAGAGGCGACCGGGACGCTGATCGTCCTCCGAACCGACGCGGCGATAATTACGATCGCAACCGCTCTCCGCCTCCAAGGGAGAGGGATAGAGATAGGGATTATAAACGACGGAACAGTTTTAGTCCCCCACCGCCTTACAGGGATCGTAGACACTCGCCTCCCAGGCGGTCTCCTCCGCCTCCTTACAAGCGTTCCAGGAGGGATGATGGTGGGTATGATGGAAGAAAAGGAAGCCCTAGAGAAGGTTTCGGGCCTGGCGATAGGAGGTTAGTGACTGGGAAACGGTTTTGATTTGTCGAGCTTAATTGTTGTTGTAGAGATTTGGAGCTGAATTCTCTGCAGTTGATATTATTAATTTATTTTGACGTTCGGATTCTAGGGTGGTGAGCAAGTGGGAAAGATTTTGATTATTCGAGCTTAATTGTTGTTGTTGAAATTTGGAGCTGAATTCTCTGCAGTTGATATTATAATTACATTCGGATTCTAGGGTCGATTTCCATTCAAATGAAAAGCGTTTTCTTGTTAGTTTCGGGTTGTGGGATTCTAATTCTGTGATAATTAGGTTCTTCAAACTCGGCATTGACACTAAAGACTTGCTAAGGGCGATCTTTGAACTAATCATCGACTGCAGAAGCCATATTGAAGTACTTAAAACTCAACAAGTAATTCATGGAACAAATGATTTTTGGCATTTAACCTTCTAGAAAACCATCATGGAGTGGCTCAAGTGGTCACTTAAGGTGATGGGTTCAATCCATAGCGGTCACGTACCTAGGAATTAATTTCCTACGAATTCCCTTGATATCCAAATGTTGTAGTATGTCCCGTGACATTAGTCGAGGTGCGTGCAAGCTGGCTCGAACAGTCACGGATATAAAAAAAAAAAAGACCTTAAAAAAAAAGCTTCATCCCATCTCATGGTCAATATCATATGTGATGAACTGTTCAATAGAAGATTAAACATTTGGTAGAGAAATGACGTTCATTCCATAGCTTTGCTGTGCTTGTTAAACTAAGTTGTAGCAGGTCCTCTATTTGTTTCTTAATTGTTTTAACAACCAGATATGTTACCTCTTGTTTCTAGTATTTTCTCAACCCTCATCCTCTCTTCACCCCTAATGTCAGAGCGTAACCTTTGGCTTAATGGACTTCGTTGCACAACAATGGATACCTCTGCTTCACTTGTATGATGTTCCTTAGTTAATGTTCATCTTTTATTTGTGCACCTGTTACTTGTTCTCTTATTATGATATTGAGTGATAGCGTTTCTGCTTTAGGTTCTGTCGGCTAATGCTAATTAGAGGCTGTTATTTGACTATTGATGGCTGCTTTTATTTATTTATTTATCTATTTTATCTTATCACAAGGTTTGGTTATGATCATGGTGGGGGTTATGAGCGTGAAATGCGTGGTCGACCTGGATATGTTGATGAAAGATCTCTTGGCCGGTACATTGGACGTTCGTCTGGTGGCTATCAAGGTGGTGTTTCTGTTAACTGATAAAATAAACTCAAACCTTTTTCATGATTATGGTGCAGATTCATACAAACATGTCTATCTTCAATTTTGAGGTGATTGTTATGGTATATGACATGTAATACTTGAATTCAAATGAGGCTGGGAAAATTTAAGAATTTCACCTTATTATTTGTAGACCTAGCAAAATATTTTGTCACGATGATATTTGGTTTGGAAATGAGTTGTTGTACAGTGATTGTCATACACCCAACGGGACATAAGAATGTACCATCATGTTTAGTTTAGACGAGGAAAAAAATAAAGAATTTCGTAATCTCTCTTTAATACTTAAACTAGAGTATGTCATAATCCTTCATCAGAAAAGAAAATAAGAACTCAATTAATTAGTTAAAAGGGCTGACTGACATTGACCAAAGACATCAGCACAATTGTATATCACATTAAGAGCAGTTAGGATCATATTACGAGCAGTTAGTAATAGCATGTATACCTATAGTTGTTGACTAACTTCTCAAAACATTTCCATTGAATGGTTTTTCAGACGTTTTTTGTAATTATTTTGACTCTCCCTTTTGTAACTTCTCATACATCAATCAAAGTTACCTGTTTCCTATCAAAATAAAAAGAATGATTTTTCAGTCTTGTAGCTCCCTCTGTCTGTGAGTCGAAATGTATATAAGGGACCTGTACTTTATTCAGAATTGTATAATTTAGACTATTTAGTATAAGTTTGGAAATTCACATTTGGAGACCTTGTTCCATCGGCTGCTATTTGTAGCTTTTGAATTAGAACAGCGTCATCTTTTTGCTTCTAAGCTCTCAATTTTGCATTTGTTGCATGTATATATTGTCAGTTCCTCTTTTTCTTTGACAATTGTAGAAATGTTTTCAGAAAAATTTGTATGTCTTTGGTAGTCGTAAATTTTTGTTTGAATCAGTGCGCATATTTGGATGGTCAATTTCATGGACATGGGTATTCCTCCTATGCAGTCTCTTAATTTTTTCAGCTTTGTTCTGCAGATTGGGATTCTAATCGTGGTGGACAGGGTGATGCACTAGGAGCTGGCCAAAGGTTAGGACTAGGTCACAACCATTTGTGCTCTCTTTTTCTTTACATCATTGATATGATCCTGTGATGTCTTTGTGGATATGTTTACATTGACAGATGATTTATTTTTTGGAATAAGAAACAATTTCAATGATAAATAAAAAGGAGAGGGGAAAGTGAAACAACAAACACCTATAGGTGATTACAGAAATATCTCCCATTGGTGATAAAAAATGATAAGCTAAACAGACAAAAGGATTTACCTGTTTGCACCACAAAAAAGCATATGAAACAACAGGTTCCCTAAAGCGATCTACAGTATGGGAAATATCTTGGGAATTTATGTCATTTCTCTCTAACCAAAGATTCCTAAGGAAAGCGTGAACAATTGCAAGCCATAGAATGTTCTTGACACCATTGGAAGGAATACCCACAAAAAGGGATGAGAGAAAATTACAAATGTTGTAAGGGAGGCCCAATGACCAACCAAATGCATCCAAAATACATTTTTGAAATGTCCCCAAGGAGTGGCGCAGTTGGTTGAAGACTTGGACTTTGAAGATGTCCTCCCCTCAAGGTTCTAGGTTTGAGACTCACCTGTGACATTAATTTGTAGACACCTCCCATGTCTCCATTCTTTCGATGTCTCCCGGTGCCTGGCCTAGAAACGGGCGTAGTTATCCTTGTTTCAAAAAAAAAAAAAAAACATTTCCAAAATTGCAAGGCAAAGGGGCAATGCACACAGATGAGCAGGCATTTCTTAATTTCAGCCATACATTATGCACCCAGAAGGAGAAAGAGTGAAACAAAGCATCTGTCGTCTAGCTCCCATATGAAAGTCTTAATCTTCTTTGGATAAGAGTCTGCTCAAATAATAGAGTTGGTATCTTGTATAGACAGATTAGTCAAACCCAATAAACTTTCTATGGAAGCCAAGCGATTCGAAGAGAACTGCTAGAAGGTTCTAGAGGCTAAACCCACAAGTCAAGTGTGTTGGATAGCAGTTAGCACAATCTGTGAAAATAAATGTGAAAGAGAGGGCCATTCATTTGTTTCCAAATCTTTTAATTACACCGAAACTACGAATCCAAAGTTGAATAAATTATAATCATTTCATACTTCTTCCACAATAATTTTTAGTTGTTTAGTTGGAATAGGCGAGGGTAAGGGATGGCGAATGGAACAGTGAAGTTAAGTGTCTGTCCAAAATGATGTAGGGCATTTGTCTCCAAAGGCTGACAAATTGAATGTGTGAAGCCAAGAGATCTAACTGAAGAGGAGTAGGAGGATCTTTCAAGGATTGGCTGCAAACTTTCTGAGAATTGGATTTTAACGATCCATCTATTATGCTCTTGCCAGACGAACCAGCAAAAACCACCAATGAAATTTTCCTAAAGAAACTTCTCCTTTTTGAATGGGTGAACCCAAGAGTTATTTATGGTTCATATGGATTATGGAGGGTTGTCTGCCAGTTAAAAGTAGCGAGGAGGAATTCCCATAAAATCTTTGCAATGCTGGTTTAACTTCGTCAATAAATAATGCGTCAAACTTTCAGCGATAATAGTTATTTAACAATAGCATAAGTTTTGGAACGAGACAGTTCACTTAATCTTTTAAAGTTTATTTTCAATCCAATGTTGATACTTGATTCAGAGAAGGCTTGATGACATACAAACAATTTATTCAAGAGCTTGAAGATGATATACTGCCTGCCGAAGCTGAACGCAGGTATGGCTCGTGTTTTAATTTTTTTAAATCAAATTAGTTTATTTCTTTCTAGTTTTGTGGACAGACTTTGGTATTGATTTCAGATATCAAGAATACAAGTCAGAGTACATTACAACTCAGAAACAAACCTTTTTTGATTGCCATAAAGATGAAGAATGGTACTTGTCTTTTACATCTGAAATTCCTTTCTATTTTCTTTCCCCCTAATTAATCTCTTTTTTCTATATAGGTTGAAAGACAAATATCATCCTACCAACCTAGTTACTGTCATCGAAAGGTGTTTTTCTGATCATTTTCCCCAGAAGATGGAGTTCTTCTAGTTGTGGTTAATTTTTCACATTTTTACCATCATTAAATTAGTGGACATGAAATTGGCTTTTTTTTTAATTAAAAAAAACTTTTTCATTGTGGTGGTTCTAATATTTGGTTGGTGTGTTAAGGAGGAATGAACTTGCCCAAAGAACTGCCAAGGAATTTTTGCTTGATCTGCAGAGTGGAACACTGGACTTGTAAGATTGGACTTCTCACAATTATGTTTGGATTCAGTAAACTTCAAATGTGGTGGTAAATCAATGTTGTTCTATTTTATGATGCAGAGGTCCTGGGATAAGTGGAGCAGCTACAAATAAATCAGGGCAGACTAGTGAACCGAATTCAGAGGATGAAGCCGACAATGATGGCAAACGGAGGCGTCATGGTAGAGGGCCAGCAAAAGAATTGGATCTTCTTTCTTCTGCGCCTAAGGCCCACCCTGTTAGTTCTGAACCAAGACGAATTCAAATTGACATCAAACAGGCTCAAGCTCTTGTGCGTAAACTTGATGCTGAAAAAGGTGTTAAAGAAAATATTTTATGTGGTTCTGATAATGACAAAGTAGGTCGGGATAAAGCACATGGTGGCTCTTCTGGCCCAGTCATAATCATACGAGGGTTGACAACTGTCAAAGGCTTGGAGGGTGTTGAGCTACTGGACACGCTCCTCACATATCTTTGGCGTATCCATGGTTTAGATTACCATGGAATGGTTGAGACAAGAGAAGCTAGGGGTCTACGTCATGTAATTGAAGAGAGAAAGAACGCAAACATGGCTGGTGCAGATGAGTGGGAGAAGAAACTTGACTTGCGTTGGCAAGAGAGATTGAGAAGTCAAGATCCGTTGGAAGCAATGACTGCCAAGGATAAAATAGAGGCTGCTGCTCATGAAGCTTTTGAGCCATATGTTCGTAAGATAAGAGATGAAAAATATGGATGGAAGTATGGCTGTGGAGCCAAGGGTTGCACTAAGCTGTTTCATGCCCCCGAGTTTGTATATAAGCATCTTAACTTAAAACACCCAGAGCTTTTGATTGAGCTGACTTCAAAAGTTCGTGAAGAGCTGTATTTCCAAAATTACATGAAGTGAGTGAAATTTCTGATAGCAATTCTACCTCACTATTGATGGAAAATGTCATTGATTAACCTTAATCCTTTACAGTGATGCAGATGCTCCTGGTGGGACGCCTGTAATGCAACAATCGCTTCCGGTATGTTTATAATGTATGCCTGTGATCACATATTAAAGAACAATAAATAAATCTCATTTAAATCATATTGCAGAAGTACCCTCCCGCCCCCGACACAAAATACAACAAGGAAAAATAATCACTCACAAATGTGCATAAAGGACAGAAGAATAGTAGATGAAGTTTCTTCCCCAAGTTTTGTGTGTGACATTCCTGCTATTATTGAATATTGTAATAAAGCCCATTAGAACTAGTCAGTTAGGTGTTATTTAGTTGGGGATTGGTGTTTCTGTCTTCGTTCCGATTCTAACAGGCCATTTGTCTCGTATGTAGAATATAAATTGTTTTTTTTTTTTATTTTGTTTATTGAAATTGTAATTTGTGCAGTCTAGCAACTTATTAGGTATAGAATCTATTTTTTTTCCTTCTGTGCATTCCCTTTTTCTTTTTTATCCAAACTTAGCTATAATTGGTTAAAATGAGGATTCTTTCCTTGTGCCCTCATATTGTTTCTTTACGTTCTTAGATTTTTAATTCATCGATAAGCAATTATCTTATGCAGAAAGACAAGCCACAGAGACGTAGGATGAATTTAGATGGTCGGCTGAAGGATGATAGAGGCAATTGCAGGGACCGCGATAATCGGGCCAATGGGGGTGACGGACTTGATAGATCTGAGAACCCACAATCAAGTGATTTCCAATCAACAAATGATGGCACGGATGGTGGAAACCTTGACGATTCTAGGTTCGATACTTTTGGAGGACAAGGCAGACATATTGCTCCTTTTGCCTCTGAAATGCCACCGTCAGTGCTTATGCCCGTTCCTGGTGCTGGGTATGTTGGCTTAACTGCTCAGCTCTTTTCTGTCCTTTGCGTTCCTGATGATCTTACATGTTATGTTTTTATCCCAGTCCATTAGGTCCTTTTGTCCCTGCTCCACCTGAAGTTGCAATGAGAATGTTGCGTGAACAAGGAGGTCCACCTCCTTTCGAGGGCGGTGGTAGAAATGGATCTGCTCCAATTCTTGCACTATCTTCAGGTTTTCGACAGGATCCTCGTCGAATACGAAGGTATATTTCTGTATAGATTTTTAACTGCTGTACATCGCTCTTCTTTCCTATATGTAATGTTGCTTTCTTAGGCTTGCATTTGTTGTACTCAGGTACAGTTAACCATCTGGACAGCCTAATTTAAATTATATATCCAGCTCATACAAACATTTGAAAATAATGCCCCTTGTATCCAAAAAAGTGAAGGAATATTTTGTAGTCGTTGGGATTCTGATTCTATATATAGAGTAACAGCACAACTATTCTGAAACTGTAGAGAATTATAATATAAATAGATATATAATTTAAGCAACAAACTAACGCCTCATCAGGCTGTGCAGTGAAAAGAACTTGCATTTTCTTCAATGCTTGGTATAGATTTATTTGCAGGATCATCCTGATTTTGTTGTATAACTAACAATAAATACTTGCAGTTATCAAGACCTAGATGCACCCGAGGACGAAGTCACTGTAATAGATTATAGAAGCTTGTAGATATACTCGGCATCGGCAAAGTTTGGAGGTCCACTCGTGTTCAAGGAGGGATGCAACTCCGGGACTGGTGAAATTCTTGTTGTTGTTGAAGGGGTTTGCTTTGTTTCACTCCATAGTAAGAGCTGAATTGATTAGTTGATCACATTTCTAGCTGTGGGCTGGCAATCACCTTCATATGAATTGTGCATTTGTTTAGTTTTTTTTTTTTTTTTTGGCCTACTCTCTGTATTCTTAGGGGCGAATGAATTCAACCCGAAGACACGAGATGTTAGCGACCAAAAAAATCCCCATCTTTTCAAGTTGTAGAACTTAAATTCATCTGCAGTTAGGAGTATGCATCCCCTTTTGAATCTTCATTTCTTTATTAATCCGATTTTTGTCAAGCGAGAAGAACTGCTATTAATAGAATTGTGGATATTAAATCTTGTTTTATGAGGTTTCTAACAATATAAAGATTGTAATGTTAGGATGCTCTATTGTTATATTCAGAGTATCTAATTTCCCGGCGGCCTACCTGAGAAGAATCTAAACTTTTTATTTATTTTTTATATATTATAATTTAAAATTTAGAGTAATCATCAGTGCACAAGAGCTTGAAATTTTAAAGTTCTAAGAAAATTGAGTGCAAGATCAATATTTTATTTTCTGTTGTGTTTTTAGTTCTCTTTCTTTTTCCGCATGGTGAAGTGGTGGGACCTATGTGAATGTACACAGACATCTTGTAAAAACCTTTCATTAACTTCAAAGAAAGCACTCAATTTTTTCTTAATAATATTTGGTTAGTTATCTGTATCTCGACTATTCTTACAAGAGAAATATCTGTCTTCATATATATGTGGAGGTAAGTATTTCTCTTCTTACAACAAGCCTCACATGACTTAAAAGACATCTATATTCTTCATGGGTTGAAGTCGTGTAGGGATCTTCCCTGAACAAAATAGTAAATCCCTGTAGAGAGAGTGAGATTTCTTTTTTTCTTGTTAGCTAAAAGGAATCTATTCATTTTCATTCTATGCATTTGAATTTTTTAAAGTTTTAAGATATATATATATATATATATATACATATATATATATATATATATATATGGAGATTTGTAAAGTTCATCGCCACTCTCCTTGACATCTTTAGTTTAATCCTATAACATTTAAATATCAAGGCAACTTGTAGGAAAAATTACAATCCTAGATGGTTTGAAGCATTGAACAATTAACCATTATGATCTCAGACACCTCTTTCTATATATGTATGATGCGTTTTTTTTTTTTTTTTTACGTAAAAGGTACTTCTTAATAAAATGCAATCTAGGCCAGTCCCAATAACAATTATCCATCTTATTGACTCTGCATAGACGGTCTTATGACCAGAGTGGAGAGAATCGAGCAAGTATGGTTTTTTCCTGTTTTTTGGTTATCAATGTAAATTCTTTTCATTGTGGCTTTTAAAGTTTTAATTGAACCAAATGAATCTGCATCTACAACGTATTTGTATCAATATCAAAATCTGCCTTACTGAGGGAGTAGAAAAAATCAGTCTGAACAAAAAGTTATTGCCCCAACAAGGAAATAACAACACAGCAATTGTAGTCTTATTTTCACATTTGAGCAGACATCAAGAACCCTTATGTACAATACATGGTGACCCTCTTTGCACAAGTAACGAACGGTGTGGCGACTCGGGTGAGGACCATGTTCTTTGGATTTGGTTTCGGATTGTGGCTATGTCCATTTTTGTCCTTGGCTGAAAGCTAAAACTCGGTTGTACCGAAGCAGGGCAGTCAGAAGTCACACCATCTTCAATAAGGGAAAATGACAGTCCTTTCACTTTTATAGCCGCAATCGAAACCCTGGAGGTCGCCAACAATTTCCGAAAATAATTAGGAGATGAGAAGAAAACAAGCATGATTAATGGAGCTACTTTATTCCTGGAGGGATCATACAATATGGTCCCTGACTGACCCCCCCTCCCTAACAAGATGACTCTTAGGACCATTGGATGCTTGAATCTAGTGTTACATGTATATCTACAGAGGGAAATGTGGCTAGCCTAGGCGAAACAAAAGGGGGGAACTGAACATTTTCGAATCCCGACAGATTCAGCAAGCATTTTAGCCATCTTCATTGACATGTTTAAGAAATATAGGATGTGAAACATGCCATGTCACGAGGTCCTTACTTCCGTTGCTTTTTTGGAAGAGGTTCTGACTGAATTTCAGCCTGCCACATGAGTGTTGTTACAAATAAGAACAGATAAAGGCACAATTCAGACATTCGAAGTTGTAAGCAGTTCATTAAGATACTGGACAGCATGCAAATAACTCTTCGAACTAAATGAGTTTGGAATTGGTTATCCTTCAATTCCCAATAATTTTTTGCTTCTTTGTTTTAATAGGATTTGGATCGTTAAAGGGAAAAGATAAACCTTATATCAAGAAAAGTATGAAAATGCATGGTTATTAAAGTAGGATATATATAAACAATAAAAGAAACATCAGCCACATTACTGCTTCACTTAAAAATTGTTTAAAAAAACCTAAGGGACTTGGAGGAGGAATTGGTTTAAACCTTCTAGTGGGATATTAAAATTTCATTAGTTTTTTAACTAGACAAGGCAGGTCAAACAATCACTTGTGAAACTATTCGAGTTTGTGTAAGTTAGGTCTACTCACAGATAATTTATAAATAAAAAAGGGGTGAAATTTTTCAGAAGAAAAATGATCAACAACTAAACCCTCATGTAGAGCAATTAAAAGTGGTTTTTATTATCTGATATTTGCACAACACTTTCCGTGTCTCCATTCCTTCGATGTCCCCCGATGCCTGGCTTAGGGACAGGCGTAGTTACCCCAGGTATCATGGAGCGAAGCTCCATTTTCCCGATTTAAAATATATATATATATATATATTTGCAGAGCACTTCCCACTGCTTGAGAAAGAACTGAAGAAACTTTTAATCTAGTCTAGCAGCAAGAATAAAGGTAAACTGACAGCAGAGAAGATCCCATGTCAACTTTTAAGGCACTCTTGGAAAAGAAGTTGCAAACAAGGTTAGCAAGCTAGGTACTTGTTTAGCTGTACTGTGTTCACAGACAATTTCCTATCTGCCTTGTTTATGTAATCCTAAAAGTAGCTCGAAGAGGTAATTAACCAGCAGTTCATTGATGAAGTTTTCTACTTAAATTTGTAAAAAGAACTCATAAAAAATGGCGGTCATCAACCAAAAAACCAAAAAGAAAGAAAAACAAAAGGAATAGGTTTAGGCCAAAAATACTCACAGCATTTGAAAGCTGCTCACGGATGTAGGCCATTGACCTCAGCATCGCACCCAATGTATCTTTAGAGACCTGAAACTTAACCTCAGACTCTCCAGAAGTTGTCTCAGTATCTTGAAGCTGTGATGGAATAAATTTCAAAACATGCATTAATGAGTAAATAAAAATGCGTACAATATACAGAAAGAGTCACCAGCAGGCATTTGTAAATTCGCAGACATAAAAAGGCACCAGACTCTTAAAGAATCATGTAAACACCTTCAAACATGAATCAAGGAACGCTGATTATTTCCGTGCTTCTAAAATATGGACCTATTGATAATAATATTTAACAAGAGAAAAGGGTCTCCTTGTTCGCTTGAACTGTTCTTTTTTGTAGGCTCCTTTGTATTGTCCTTTCATTGAAGTTTGGTATTTCATAAATAAAATAATAACAAGAGACCATTGAGTGTTCCCATTACTAGAGCCTAACTGCCCAAATGAGACAAAAAAATAAGGGAAATTTAAATTACTAGATGCATCTAGTATCGAACCTTCAAGTTGATGACAGCAACCTTGTTGGCTGGTGTCGAAAGCTGCTCACTGATGTAAGCCATAGACCTCAACATTGGTTCCAGTGAAATCCTTGAAAGCTGAAACTTCACTTCAGATTCTGCAGATGGACTCCTACTGTAGTCTTGTAGCTGGAACAAGTAATAACTGCTTATTAGTGCTGGGTCAACCAAGTGAGAACAGAACAGCCAACCTAAATAAATTTTAAGTTCTTTGAAATCATAGTCCAGGAAAAGAAAATCATTCGTCTTTTTAGTACCTTCAGGTTGATAACAGCAACTCTATTTCCTGTCGTCGAATTTTTATTCTCCATCACCCAAGTCATTGATTTTAGATAAGGAAGAACAGCCTACACCAAAGAACAATATTAGAAACTTTTACTCACGTACACATTTCTGAACCAAAAAAAAAAAAAACTACATAAACAAACCATGTGGTCTGGAGGATTATCATCACGGTGAAGGGTCACAGGAGCCATATGTGGGTAATTCAAATCAGCGATGGATTGGACAGGAGCACCAGCATCGTTAAGATTAAATCGTCTCATAACTTCATCTTGACGAGGCCACAGCAGAGGGGTCGTATCTGACGTTGAAGCTGAGGTCTTCCTCTCATCATAGCCAACCCCACTTACCTGAGAGCTAGGAGGTGCGACTTTTGCTACATTCTTCTTAACAACTGCTACTTTTTTCCCAGCTTCTTTAAGTGCAGTTATGGCAACATTATAAGTTTCTGGAGCAGTCGCCCCTTCCTCTGCGTACCTGATTGCCTCACGGCATAAATTATTGTACCTTGACAATAAAGATTCCTGGCCATGTAACTCAATAGCACGTTCATCTGATCCAAATCCACTCCTTGCATTCCTTGTCCATCTTTTCAAGATGTAGTGAGGTGGTAGTGTAAGTACATTAGTCACTGTAAAGACGGTTAATACGTGTCTGCAAAGAATGCCCGAGTACTCGAACATTTGGCAACTACAATTAGCTTTCATATCTGGATAGTTTAATGTGACAATATATGCCTTCTGATCATCCTCAAATTTAGCAACCCTAAAAGTGCTAAAAGCTGCATCACCTTCAATTCGATTAGCAGTATACACAAAAGTTTCAACAAGCTCCTCTTGAAATTTTACAAAAATCTTTCTCGTATACAGATTTGCTGCCTGTTTTTCCATAGGAGATGGTGTCCTCAATACAGGTGTAGTGTACATTGTATCAAAGTCTGCTTCTATTTCCTTTTCAAACCAATTTTCTAAAGCTCTTTCATACTGCCTAAAGAACAATGGTAATGTTGTCTGCTGATTCACATATCCATCAAAGAACGAATTATCATATCCTTGATTGGGAGATATAACAGCGAAAAATGAATCACGGACATACACAGGAACCCATTGAGCACGTGCATTATATAATGATTGGAGCCAATCATTTACTGCTAAGTTATACTTTTCAATGATACAATTCCAAGCTGACTCGAATTCCTCAATAGTTTCAGTCAAGTTGATACAATTGTAAAGTTCAACTTGAAAATTTGGATGTGTGAGACATACATGAGCTAACTTCTGCTGACCTTCTCTTAAGACGTGCCATTTGCTAATGCAGTGTCGGGCCTCTGGAAACACTTGAGCAACAGCTACATGTATGGCTCTGTCTTGATCAGTGGTAATTGATACAGGCTGACGATCATTCATTGCAGTTAGAAATGTTTTGAACAACCAAACAAAAGAAGCCTCAGATTCATCAAGAAGTAAAGCACATCCAAATAAAATTGTCTGACCATGATGGTTCACTCCAGTGAATGGAGCAAATGGAACTTTAAACTGATTAACTCTGTACATTGTGTCCAATGTAACTGCATCACCAAAATGACTGTAAGCTGCTCGAGACCTTGCATCCGCCCAAAAAACATTAGCCATACGATTATCTTCATCAAGTTGTATTGCATAAAAAAATCCAGGATTCTCAGATTGCATTTTCTTAAAATATTCCAACATATTCTGAGCATCCCTCCCCAGTGTTCTTTTTCGGCCAGAATTCCTGATGGCATAATTCATAGTTGAAGCATTATTAAGTGAACGACTTGCTTCTGCTTGAGATGTAGTTCTAACTCCATGATTTTTCTCTGCAGGTACACGGTTGTCATCCATCGATACAGACATGACACCACTGGGAACACCCGCTGAACCAGTAT
This sequence comes from Sechiopsis laciniata, assembly GCA_037833695.1. NCBI lineage: Eukaryota > Viridiplantae > Streptophyta > Magnoliopsida > Cucurbitales > Cucurbitaceae > Sechiopsis > Sechiopsis laciniata. Next base: position 4,078,190 of record JBBMKA010000009.1, on the reverse strand, counting down.
ATGCTTCATTCATGGTCTTTGCAGCACCAGCAAAATGCCGGCGAGGCGGTAAATAATGCACCTGACTAGAATTGACTGTAGAATGACTATGCTGCTTTACAAATTTTGTAACAACCCATTTATCTTGATCTTTCAACTCTATCCTAAGCATCGCATCACAACTATCAGCAGATTTTCTTTTTGAACACTCTCTACTGCATACAAATTCTCTAGCAATTATAGTTCCATTGGATTTTGAACGACTAAGTTGACCAAGTTTTGAACTAAAACCAAGGCGCCGGGCATATTCATCATAGAAGGTCTTTGCATCGCCTTCAGATTCAAATTCCATGCCTACATATGGTTCCAGGATTCCATCTTCATGTTGAAGTGAAGAACCTTCAACGGTATTCATTTCACCTTCATGCGGATCAACACCATTGTCATTTACAATTGCATGACGAGCCATGCTATCAACCTCAACCATTTCATCCATCTAATCCACTGTAAAAAGCCAAGTTAATTATCCAATATGGAACCCAATATGAAAAGGGAAACCCCATTCATTTTTAGCTCCCAATACAATTTAGACGCAATCTGCAACAAATTATCAAACCACAAAATGCCATTAGTTGTGATCCTTAAAGCTCGCAAGAGATAAAAACAGGTCAATTATGCATGATCAATCCAGCCTACTTTTCACCAAACAAAATAACAACCACCTTTGAGAACCTAAATTTTTCCAAAACCCAAAATGATCACTCCCTTTATATTTAGTAACACAGAGCCACAAGAAGACTATTGCCAGAAGTTCTATTCCAAAACTCATAATCATTAGCCACGTCTTCAAAAATTCCCCGTTCTTCTCTACATTTCTGAAGAAAGAAATGGCGAGATAGCCAACATTCCAAAAAGTAACAAATGTCCTTAATCTAATGAAACTACAAAAGTTCCAGCAACATGCCACCGAAAGTCAACTGAGAAACTACTTAAAAGCATTTGGGAATAAAAATGTTGCACAAGACAGAGAAATGACACAGTTAAGAAGTGAGTGAAGAAAAACGTGATCAAAATCTTAATTTGTGAGTATTGAGGATAACTTACACATACCTCAACTATTCTTATGAAGAACCATCTGGTCCTGCTACATTTGGTTGCGAGGAAAATCCATAAAAAAATAACTAATTCTTAGGTGGGTGGCGAACGAATGGTACACATAACCTCTTAGTTTTCTAACCATTAGGTCAACCCTTTATGATTTAAAATACGTCACTTTATCATGATCAAACTTGTCAACTCCCACACGGTTGACACCAAAACTCCTTGGTAGTAAACAGAAAAGGAATCGAAATTTATAATTCAGAGACAAAATTAAGTAATTGAATTAAAACCGTAGCAACTGACGATGAGAAGAAGAAGGAAAAAAAAAAAAAAACTTTACATAATTGAGAAACTTACACCCATTTTAAACGCAGAATTGGACTACCAATCCAAATCCCATTTTAAAAGCATATCTAATCGAGAAACCAAAAAAAAAAAACACCGCAATCACAGACTAAAACCGAATGAAACCAAAGGCCAATGGGATTACAGAGAAACAGAGACGGAATTAAACCCTAGAAACTGAAAGAGACGAGAATTAACAAGAGGAAAATAGAGAGGGGATCGTGAAAGTGGGCGGACCTAATTCGTCAGAGTTGTGACCGGCCGGTGACTGGCGACGCCGACGGTGACGGAGGCTGGTGGCCGGTGATGAGGAGGGGCGATGGGAAAACGATGTGAGAGAGACCGAGCGATCGCGAGGGCGTTTAGAGAGTAATCCGATGTGTCCATCGTGTATTCTAATCCAGTGACTGACGAATCAGAAGAGGCCACGTGTCGTCTCTGTGTGAGATTTTGTTGGTTCAAGTTATTTGCAAAGTGCTACAATCGTCTGTGCAACTCCATGCGATCGAAAAAATGTACCCTTTATCCTCATTAAAATGTCATATTTTTTACTCTAAAAAAAATGTCATTTTTTTGCATTTTAGTTTCATATTTATTGCCCAACCTAGCTTTTTTTTTTTTTTTTTTTTGAAATAGCTTAGCTTAGGTATACCCCTTTAACATTTTTTTTTAGACTATGCTTACTTTTTAATTGAATCTTAACCTTCGGAAGTGTTGGTGCTCAGCACCAACCTCCGTCACTCGTTTGCTTTTTTGCAGGTCACTTCGATTCTTCTGAAAATACAAATATAACTGTGGATACTAACCTCACCAAAATCGGGCTCAAAGGCGAACATGATGGAGGGTTTTTCTTTAGGATTCGAAGTGTTTTGTGGAGGGCGATCGAAGCTGACAGAGAGTAAGTCGATTGGGGAGATTCAGAGAGCTCGCATCAAGTTACTCTAGAGCTGGTTTAGAGGGAAGCGTCATTGGTCCTGAAATGAAGAATCAACCAGAGACTACGTGGATAAGATTTGAAATTAAAAAGAAGAATAACGACGAGAAAGAAAGGAAGATCAGAAAGGTTTTCGAAAGGGGAGACACGTCATTTGATCGGGGAAGATTGTCTACAGTGAGAACAAGTCGACGCAAAGATTTGGTTGTCTGAAGGTGAAGGAAGAGAGCATATGGCCTAAGGCGAGGTCATAAGATCAACAAGCGTCGTCGGAGGGGAAACAAAATTGATGATCGTCTGTAACACTGTTCGAAGGACGTGGGTGACAAGACAGATGTATGTCAAGGACGTCTGCAACCTGTCATTCGCGGAGCCCAAAAAAAGGATAGATATCCTTCATGCTACAGTTGTCCAGTCCAAAGGTACGAAAGTGTATTGGTCCAAATGGTTCAAGGCGGTCCCCTCGGGTCCTATTGAATTGGACCGACGATTTAGTATAAACAAGAGTCAAATATCGATTCTCAAAATCAAACTTGTGCCCATGATCTTGAACTAGATTACCACAAAAAAAAAAATGAAACCATCAGGTCACTGTCTCTTTTGGTGCAAGCGAGGTTAATTTATACTTATGAATTAAGAGGTCATGAATTAGATCCCCATCCCATTAAACAAAAAACAAAAATGTGCAATAAGAATTTAAATGAATGTAAAATATGCAGATCAAAATAATATTTTAATATTTTATTTTTCAAACTTATGTTTAATCCCATGACCAGTTTAGAAAAATTATAATACAATATGCATTTTAAATTACAATTTGTTGTATGGTTAAATTTGAATAGTTGAAAGTTGATGATGCCAGAAATTGGCCCTCCGTGTCAACTGTGAATTTATTTGAGGTAGGGACGGTGTGCCTGCAAAACAGAATATCAACACTGGGCACCGGTGTGGTACGTGCCACATGGCCTCCGATGCATAAGTCAGTTATGGTGAATCCAGTAGAGAAGTAGAGAGTTATAATTTCTGGAACAAGAATAGCCTACCTTCCTCCTCCTTCGTCCGCCATATTTATAGGCTCTTGGGATAACTGGCCCTGACTACCTATTCGTGCAATGAGAAATGAGGTTGTGGCAAAACTCCTGGGCGAATCGGCAACGGGCTGGTACCACGTTGGGTAGTTGGAGAAATAGTCATCGAGCGCCTCTTAGGTCGGGCCTTGCTCGGTCCTTTTCCTGGGTCGGGAGACCGTACGGCCATTCCACCTAGGGTTCCTTGACCTAGGGTTATTTGACCTAGAGTCCCTTGACCTAGAGTCATTCGACCTAGGGTCCTTTAACCTAGAGTCATTCGACCTAGAGTCCCTTGACCTAGAGTCATTCGACCTAGGGTCACTCGACCTGGAGTCACTTGTCGTAGGATCATTTTGACATTGTGGTTCAAAGACCGACTCTCTTTCGACCATTCTAAGGCTCGACTCGAGCCCAATTCGTCATGGTTAGGGCCTTTTATGGGCCTTTGGAAGCCACTCTCTAAGGCCCGTACTTCCTTTCGGACTGCTGGTGGGAGGAGATCGGGCTGCCCTATCTCAACTTTCCTTGTCCCAAATTTCCCTATAACAGTTTCTCCCACTCTTGCGATTTTCACCCGATCGCTAGTTCCAATAGCAAGAGTTTTATTTTAGGGAATTGACATTATCTTAACATATTGTCTATCGTGGTGAATTGCCTCACAAATAGGACCCTTGTGTAGAACTGAGATGAAAAAACATGTACCTTTGTTGCATGAGACATTTATTCCATGCAAAGAATAAAGGGGTGAAAAATATGTGAAGTTAAATATATCAAATAAGGACATGGTAATGCATGAAAGGTGTCTTTTATGAAACATGCTTTTTTTACCTTGCTTGGCAAATGGAGATGACTTTATTTTATTTTATTATATATATATTATATATATACTTTTTTTATTATTATTTGAGTTGGAAATGGATTCTTTGGAGGTTGATTTCTTGGGAGTTGATTTTCTTGAAAGTTGATATCTTGGAAAGTGATATCTCATTAGGAGTTGGTTTTCTTAGTAGTTGGTGTCTTGGAAGTTGTTCTTCTTGAGAGTTTGGTGTCTTAGAAATCAATGTCTCCTTGGAAGTTGATTTCTTTCTTAAGTTGATTTTGGTGGGAAATTCAAATGTTTGAGATTTTTTGAAATTCCTTTGAGGATTCTATAAAATGGGAGTCATTCTCCCTTCCCTTCTCCATCACTCATTCTTTCTCTCTACGAGAACAACCTATTGCCAGGTTAGCGTTACTAAGTTTTGTTTGACTTTCATCACTTTTCTAATACTTAACTTTTATGTATCTCTAGAAATGGTTGTTGTCCCATCCTTAGTCCAAGGTGCTCGAGGAGCCGGGGATGTCGACGATGCTTTCAGCCACGAGGTTGTGGATCTAGAAATTGATGATGTGGACCAGGCCTTTTTTACTGGGCGTCTAGTGACTCATCCTCAAGTGGTGTCAGACCGACGGTCGGGTCGACGGGGGATTACTTCCGATCGTCTTGCCTGGAGGGTCCGCCCGGACTCCCCTACCCACCCTACTGGACTTACGCCGGGTCCCTTTGGGGTAGTGATACCTCCAAGCTCTTACCATGTTGCTCCAGACTCTGTGTAATTCATGACAGGCCTCTTCCAAGGTTGGGGTGGTCTTTCTGACGGTCAATCTTTGTTCTCAGAGGAATCTAGCCAGAACTTCGCCGCATGGGTTCAGCGCTTATTTAAGGTCGGTTTGTACCTTTTTTATTTTTACTAGCTTATGGAAATAACGTTTTGCTTTCCTTAGCAGTCACTTTCTCTGCTGGCGTATGGCGCATGTCAGCTGGCTACTAAGTTATCGTATATGCACCAACTAAGTGAGGCGGGTGGGGGTACATGACCCTTGGTTCAACAACTTGCTCAGTTGCAAATAACCCACAAGGAAACTGAGAGGGCTTTGGCAGCTTGCAATCACAGTTTAAAGATATCCCAAGCTCTGGTTCTATCCGGCATAAAAAAGTGGAAAACTGAGGTAGAGATCAACAATCAACTTCGACTCGACTTAGAGGCTGCCCAGGGAAAACTGAGCGATGCCCAGTTTCTTACCGACTTTGTCAAGGGGTCCCCTGCCTTTTCGGTGGTAGAGCATAATGCGATGCAACAAGGTGTAGAGTGGTCTGTAAGGAAGTTCAGCACCGCAAACCTTACTCTACCTTTTGATAATTACTTACCTCTATTTGACTACATGAGCGAGAGGATCCTTACTGAGGGTCAAGTTTCTTTAACTCCTACCCCTAATACTCTTGATACCTTTTCATTATCTTCAAGTGATGAAAATTCTTCTTCACCTGTGCATGTTTATTATTCTGATAGTCGACTTTTTCAGGGCGTTCCAGAGAGTGATGAGCCCATTATGGGGTCGGGAACTCGGCGAAAAAATGTTAGCTCCTCACGAAGTGGTCCTAGCCGAGGTGGATCTAGCCAAGCAGGTTCGAGTGGTCATGCCCATACTCAAGGTTGAAACGGCGTGGTGTTGGGTCGAAGTTCTTAATCTTAATTGATGTCATTTTCACTTTCTGTAATAGGGTGAATGTAAATGGCCCCAAGCATGTTTCCTTTTAATGAATAAACATGACTCTTTTGGGTTTTATCCCCTATATTTCACTCTCTTTACGGCTTATTAATTTAAGCTAAGTAGCTTTGCGTTGAGTCATTTTTTAATACTAAGCGAATGTATACTTGGCTTGGGTAGCGTTGATGTTTATGGAAGCTCCCTTTGTCCTACTTAATATTTACAAATTCATTGTCTGGCAAGTTGATAAGGTTTAAAAAATCTAGCCTTGCCCCATTTTCGACGTCCAAGTGACCGTTGCCTTTAATTTTAGTCTACTTAGGTAACATTTGGCTTAGGCAAATTCACCATGGGTAGAATGGCTTGATGCCTAGATAACTCATGCAAAATTCAACTTTGTCTATTTTTCAATGTTTTGCATAATAACAACTTCTAATCCAAGCCATTTCAGTGAATTGTTTTTTTGTGTGAGACCGAAGACCATACTTAGGCCTTATCCGATGACTCTTCACTTTTCGCGGTGTTGCTTCAACATTACTTTTTTAGACGTAGCATTAACTTGATGTAGCGTCGTTTTTTACGTAGGGTTGTTTGACGTGGGGTCACTCGACCTAGGGTCACCTAATTGAAGGCCATCGAACGTAGGATCAAATGGCGTCGGACCGTTTAGCTGGCCATAGGGTCATTTGATGTGGCGTCATTTGACGTAAGGCCATTCGACCTAGGGTCATTTGACGTAGGGTCATTCGACCTAGGGTCACATGATTTAAGGCCATCGAACGTAGGGTTAAATGACGTAGGGTCGTACGGCCTAAGGTCATTTGGCCGTCAAGTCATTCGACCTAGGGTCGCTTGACTTAGGGCCCTAAGACGTGACCTTATGACCAAATAACGTAGGGCCATTTGGCCATAGAGTCATTTGACCTAGGGTCATTTGACGTAAGGCCATTCGACCTAGGGTCACCTGATTTAAGGCCATCGGACGTAGGGTCAAATGGCGTAGGGTCGTATGGCCTAGGATCATTTGGTCATAGGGTCATTTGACCTAAGGTCGCTTGACTTAGGGCCCTAAGACGTAGGGTCAAATGCTGTGGGTTCATTTGGCCTAGGGACATTTGGCCGTAGGGTCATTTGACCTAGGGTCATTTGGCCGTAGGATCATTTGGCCATAGGGTCATTTGACGTTCAAATGACGTAGAATCATTTGGCCATAGGGTCACTCGATCTAAGGTCGCTTGACTTAGGGCCCTAGGACGTAGGGTCAAATGACGTGGGTTCGCTTGGCCTAGGGTCATTTGATCGTAGGGTCATTTAACCTAGGGTTATTTGACCTAGGGTCATTTAACTTAGGGTCATTTGACCTAACGTCATTTGACGTAAGATCATTCGACCTACGGTCATTGGACGCAGGGTCTCTTTACTAAAGGCCATAAGATCGTAGCATAATTTTTTACCTCGTTTTTTGACGGAGCATCACCTTTGACGTAGAATCTTTTGACCTAGTGTGGCTTTGTCATATGCGAGTTACCCCATGCGGCGTCACTCTAGGAGTGAGATATCTGCTTGACACAGGTCTCGTTCTAGATCGTGAGTCTTCGACCCGTGATATAATTCTCGTAGAACCAATCTTTCTGCCGACCTGGGTCGAGTAGCCGCGGTCCTAGTAGATTCTTCTACCGCCGAGGCCTTTCCTCTTACTGAGTCTCATACGAGAGGGAATGCTTTCGAGCGAGGTTCGGGCAATGGACCTGTATGGTTTTGCGCACCTGTGGTGCAATTCAGCCTAGTAGTTGGTTGGTCTCCAAGTGGTAGAACGTCTCCCCCTAGTTGGGCTCCTCTCTGAGACGAGGTCGTTCCGTAGCCCGAAGCTCGCCCTAGCATGAGGTTCTACCTCAGTTTGAGGAGGGATCCTTGTCAGGGGTTCTTATTCATCACCTCTTGTTTGTCCTGGGCACTGATGGTTGGTTTATCAGCTCTTGTAGCTGATTGATGGTTTCAGCCATCTTCTGTACCTTTCTCTCCAACGCTGCCACCTTCGGGTCCTCTTCATTTTCAACAGCTAGCATCTGTTTCACATCGGCCGTAAGGTGAACCTCAAGATTTTCATCTACATCAGGCCGGGTCTGTATCCTCTTAGGAGCTCTCTCGTTATCAGACTTCTCATCATTCACATGATTACTATGACTCGCGTTATTCATGGTAATGCAGTTAGCTTTAGGATAAAATATGTATCGTCCCCATAGACGGCGCCAACTGTTGATGCCAGAATTTGGCCCTCCGTATCAACTGTGAATTTATTTGAGGTAGGGACGGTGTGCTTCTTAAACAGAATATCAACACTGGGCCCCGGTGTGGTACGTGCCACGTGGCCTTTAATGCCTAAGTTAGTTATGGTGAATCTAGTAGAGAGTTATAATTTCTGGAACAAGAATAGCCTACCTTCCTCCTCCCTCGCCTGCCATATTTATAGGCCTCTGGGATAACTAGCCCCGACTCTACCTATTCGTGCGACGAGAAATGAGGTCGTGGCAAAACTCTCGAGCGAATCGGCAACGGGCTGGTACCGCGTTGGGTAGTTAGAGAAATAGTCACCAAGCGCTTCTTAGGTCGAGCCTTGCTCGGACCTTTTCCTGGGTCGGGAGACTGTACGGCCATTCGACCTAGGGTTTCTTGACCTAGAGTCATTCGACCTAGGGTCCCTTGACCTAGGGTCACTCGACCTGGGGTCACTTGTCGTAGGGTCATTTTGACATTGTGGTTCAAAGACCGACTCTCTTTCAACCATTCTGAGGCTCGACCCGAGCCTGATCCGTCATGTTTAGGGCCTTTTATGGGCCTTTGGAAGCCACTCTTTAAGGCTCGTACTTCCTTCCGGACCACTGGTGGGAGGAGATCGGGCTGCCCTATCTCAACTTGCCTTCTCCCAAATTTCCCTATAACAAAAGTATAAAGACGAAAATGAAAAAAATTTTAAACAAAAATTACAAATTTCAGGCCATATTTAAAAGAGATATTTAAAAGGAACAATTTAGAAAATGGTCCCCAATATTGTTGTATAAAAAAAATCTAAAATTAGGAAATAATTAATAGAATCTCTAAAAATTTTTAGACTTTAAATGAATATCTACTTTAAATTTTTGTAAATAAATTATTAATCTATAAAATTAACATGGACATTTATATCCCAAGTTTTATTCTTAATTTTTTTTAATTATATAAAATACAATTTTGTAACAATATGCAAAAAGATCTTCATATTTAAAATTGGAAAAAAAAAATCGACCTAACTAATAAATTTTTTTAATAATATTTAAAAGATAACAAACAAATTGTACTATTGACTAAAAGTAAGATTAAAAAAAATGAATGTGTTTAACTCACCTCAATCGCCCACTACATGAAATTATGATGATTGTTGTGTTGGGATGTGTGAGAGACATTAACCACCATAAAAATTGCAAATGGTGAAGATGAATGACCAATTAACAAAAACACAACCCTAAAATCCTCTCCATTGAGTACGAAGAGAACAACCGAAACACCACAACCCCACATACATAAACTGTATACACTTCCTTTCACAAATCCATTGTACACATAACAGTTTACAGACTCCCCATTGTACATACATAAACTATATACACTCCATTCACAAATCCATTATACATAGACAGTTACAAACTCTTGCCTCTGTCAGCCCCTTGCTGTAAAGATATATATTAGAAATTTAGAGCTTTCATTCAATTCAGTTCGCACAATAATGAACGATAAAAGTTGGGATATTCTATATCCATGAACAATATCGACACATTAGGGGTGTAAGCGATTTGGTTCAGCTCTGCTCGGTTTTTGGATAGAACTAGAGTCAAACCGATAATATTCGGTCCAATTTCATGAAAACCACCACCAAACCAACTAAATTTCAAGTCGATCCGACCGAATCGGTTGCTCGGTTCGGCTCACCATTGTAAAGAGGAAAACTTCCTTGTACAATTGCCACTTGAGCTACAATATGATTTTGTTTTATTATATTTTTAATTTATATACAATCGGTCGGTTTCGGTTAATATCCGATAGAAGCCACCAAAAACCAAAACCGACAAAAAATATTCGATTTTCATCATTTTAAAACCGAAATCTCTTAGTTTCGACTCGAACCCAGATCGAATTCGGTCGGCTTTGGCACTTTTTTGGTTTTTCAATTTTGCCTTGCACCCCTACCACACGTTGTACTGCAATTTGAATACACATTCCCCTCATCCCATACTCCATTAGATGCACAGTTAGAAAATGATGAGTTATTTTAAGTAGTTACAAAAAATAATTAATAGAAATAAGTGGTTAAAAATGAATTATTTTGAGATGTGAGAAATAAATTATTAGAAATGAGTGGTTAAAAATAAATTATTTTGAGAAGTGAGAAATAAATTATTAGAAATGAGTGGTACATAAATGATGAGTTATTTCGAGTACTTATAAATGAATGATTAGAAATGAGGAATTATTTTAAGTAATTACAAAAACTCGTTTGGATGTAATCTTTCAAGGAGGAATTAGTAAATTCTCAATCTAAATCATCTTTAAATATGACAAACAAACATCTCCTAAGAGAACATTGCCTTCAAATTTTAGCCAAGTTATAGATTTTAGTTTTTTTTTTTTTAATAATTTTTTACTTTTAAAATTTGTTTTAATTTTGCAAACATAAAAAAACCAAATATTTATGTATGTATGTATGTATATATGTATGTATGTATATATATGTATGTATGTATATGTATGTATGTATATGTATGTGTGTATGTATATGTATGTATGTATATATACGTGTATATATATGTATGTATGTATATATGTATGTATGTATGTATATATGTATGTATGTATATATATGTATGTATGTATATGTATGTATGTATATGTATGTGT
>JBBMKA010000009.1:4046894-4060911 GCA_037833695.1 Sechiopsis laciniata | reverse complement strand
AACAAATACTAAATTTTAGTTGTATTATCGTTATAAAGATTAAAATTTGATATTTAAAATTAAAAGAATCAAAATAACACAAAATTAAAAATAGATTAAATTGACATTTTAGTTATTTTATTTTTGTAGTAGTTAATAATTTAAAAAGTAATAAAAATAAGAAACAAAGTTCAATAAAGTTAGGTAAGAATTTTTTTTTTTTTTTGAAGTTTAAAATTTTTTCTTCATCTATTTCTGTGTTAGAAAACAAATATTTTAACTATTATATAATATATTTTGTTTACATTTCCATAATAAAACCATTATATCCTACTACTATCTATTTTTTTATTTTCTAGAAGAATATATTTTTACAAGTTTCTGGTAAATATATTTCTCTTACTTCCTTAATATTACATTTTAACCGTTTATTCAATGGTAAATTTAGTACCAAATTTTAAAATTTATTATTGTTTGTTTAATTCATGTTACTAATATGTTTAATATCAAAATATAGAATTAAAAGTTGATTGATGATTCAAATATGATAGTTTTTAATTATCTTAAAGGTGTATATGTATGTCAATGAACTAAAATGTCACGAATTTGAATTATTCAATTTGAATTATTATTAAATTAAAAAATATAAAAATATTTTTTAAGATCAGTCAAGAACAATTGAGACGAATAATTAAAATTCATAATTTTTTAATTATAAGTACATAATTGTTATTATTTATTTCAACCATATTTTCAAAAAAAAAAAAAAAAAATTATATCAACTACTCTTTAACTTCAATATTCAAATAAGTAGTTAGATTACTTCACTTCTATTAACCACAATATTTAAACGAGTAGTTAACCATTTCATACTACTATTAACAACTTCATTCCCTTTCATTTCACTTCCATATTATGTCCAAAAAAAGCAAACGCAGCCTAATATCACTCGTAGGGGAACCTCAAGGCAGCACTACTAACAAGAGGGGTCACGAGCAGCTCAGAGAAAGAGCAGATTCCGAAGCCGTCGCTGAAAACTATTCATAAAATCAGTGGAAATTCGGTACCAATTGGCCAAAGGATGAAGATTATTCCGGTGGTTCTGATGGGCTGCGGCGGCGTTGGCCGTAAGCTCCTCCACCACATCGTCTCCTGCCGATCACTTCACGCTAAACAGGTATTTCAATGATGTTTAGAGCTACATCCATTTCTTTTGATCCCATGTATATTTGGAGTTTGAGCTTCGTAATTAACGGCAGGATTTATTGATCCATTGCATTGATAGCAAATTCAATCCATTGTTCTACTAGGATTGTGGGCTGAAGATTCTAATTGTCATGTCCATGTCCATAAGGGGGTGTTTGGGGTAAGGAAAATGAGAATGATTATGGGGAGAATGAGAATTAGGAAGAGAATAATTATGACTGTGTCTGAGGTGAAGAGAATAATTGTAGGGAGAACCGTTATTTGTGTTTGGGGTGAACAAAATAGGTATGTGGATAATAAAAATAGTGAGTACGGAGAGAATATAAAGTGGTTATAGGGAGAATGAAAATGTGGTATGGGGAGAACAAAAACTAGTTATGAGTAGAATAAAAAGTGGTTAGGAGAAAATGAGATTATGGAGAGAATGATTCTCAGTGGCCCAAGCGCGGGTTAGAGGATCATTCTCCGCATAACCATTCTCATCCTCCTTCCCCCAAACCCGTAAGTGTTTCTTGATGTATGTTTGCCTAATGAGTTGATGTTGCGGGATTTTGATTGGAGATTTGGAGTAATTATGTGCATGGAAGTTGACAACTTGGTTGGAGATGGTAAGACTGGAGATGATATGCCATGGAACTTGCTTGAAAAGATAAAAGGTGTTGGACACTGTGTCAGGTCCTTTGTAAGTTGGGAAGTTTAAGTGAGTTTGAGTCTTGAGCTTGATAGAGCTTCCTTATTTGTTGGGAGCCTAAAATCCATCTATTTTTCATATTTTATATGTAAAGAGAGAAATGCAAGATCATAATCGTTAGTTGTAGATTGCTGGTAGTTGGTAGTTGTAGCTTCAACTGCAAAGAATGCCATTGGTAAGTCAGTGACTTTGTGAGGCCACTACTACTACAACACTGTGGGATGTGCTAGGTTAGTGAGAAATACACTCCCACATTATAGAGTGCACGTCTGATGTGCCTTTCTTGAGCCTTTTGTGATTGTGATTGGCTAGACAACTTGGATCGGGCAAGCCGCAGGAAAATAAGCCATCTAAGTCTACCGTAGATCAAATTCTGAACACTCGGTCTCACTTGGATTGAGCTAACATGCACTCAGTTTGAGTTACGAGCTTGAACTCATTGTGGGTTTTTATCTCACCTAGTTGTAGGCTTACTGCCTTCCTGTCAACGGACTTTGTACTTCGAATTACTTAGGTTCCATTTCCAGTACCCACTTAGAGTAGTGTACTGGGAGCATGCTTAAATGTCCCATGTGATTTTTTAAATTAAAAAACCTCATCCACAGGCCACAATAAGTATCATATGCCACAGACCTATAATAAATTACAAAGATATTATTTTTCTTTTAATTTTTGAGATTATTGGATCACATACATCTTAGCAAGGCTGCCGTTGAATTGAAGGCACAGAAAGTAGTTTCCACTTTCAGTTTATTCCTTTCCATATGCCCTATTAGATGAGTGATTTTAATTTCACTTAGATTGTTATTAAGGTCTTATCTCTTTTACTTTTAAAGCGAAACCTTAAATATGTTATATGATTCAATTTTGAGATGGTTTTTCATTCACTGGTTCACTTTACTGTGAATCTCACCTCAAAAATGGCTTGTAGAAGCAACACAACCTTGTTTCAATCTTGTCTTAGAGGCAATCTTGCTGGTTTTATAAATTTGAGCTTGAAGCTGAAGGATAATACCTCTTCGATAACGCTCTTTGAAAGTTGATGGAGGCCACGCTTTGAACACGTGAATCACCCATCACCTAAAAACTAGGTTCATGAGTTATTACTTGATCTGTTGCTTTAGATAAAAAAAGGTACTTAGATGAGAACCTGGAACACATAGAAGTAATGGATCATTTCTCTCACAAGCCAAACATGTAGGTAGTTAGAGCTGGTACTTTTATTTAGGTTTTTCACTTCCAATTTTGAGGTTAATAATTCATGATTGCATTTTCCTGGTTACTCAAACTTTAGAAAGTTCTAACGATTTGTTTGGCAGGGGGTTCACTTGCAAGTTACAGGAGTATGCGATAGTAGATCACTTGTTGTTGCATCAGATGTGCTCACAACTGAGTTAAATGACAAGGTTTTAATGGAAATTTGCCATGTCAAGTCGGGTGGTGGCTCGTTATCAAATCTTAGTAGTTTAGGTGATTTCTCAAATCTTCTCAACCTAGTAAAGAAGTGGTGAAAAACAAAACAATATATAGTTCAAGAACAAAAGAACACACACACTTCTAGAATTAATGAATTATGATATGGTAATGTGATCTTGTGATATTCTTAATTTAGCTTTTGGGTTGCATAGCTTTTCATTCTTGTGGGTGGTTTACTTGTAAGTATTTTTACTTGGGGTTGCTTATATCTTTAGAGGTTGTTACTTTTTGTTAGAATTGGAGGTTGTTACTTGTTCATGTGCTTCTTTATGGTTTTTTCCCCTCTGTTCTATCAACTAAGAAATATAATTCTGATAGGAAACAAAGAAACTGGGAAAAGTACAAATGGGTAATAAACCAATATAACCAAAGGAATTAACATTCTATCGTTGGCATTGATCACAAAGGAATTTTAGTTTTACTCTAAAAAAATATTATTATAAAGATCTTTAGATAAAAGAAAACTCCAAATGAAAGCTGCATAATTAGCAATCTCCCAAATCTCTCCTTTCCTAACTTACATGAGTTGGCCTAGTCAACCCAAATATAGTAGAGTTAGGTGTTGCCTTGTGAGATTAGTTAAAGTGTGATTTGGCTTAGATACTTATAGATATATATTTTTTAAACTCTCCTTTTACAGCACATTCCCACATCTCTAGGTCAGAAAAGGATGACCCATGGCCAGTTATTGATCTAGGCTTTGTAGAATTGAAAAAGGAGCACACTTGGCAAGATTTCTTATATTATTTTCAATCATCATTAATCTGTGTTATTTCAATGCACTATATTCTTTTGGCAGGCGAGAACAAACTATTTTCCAATACAGAAGCAACTAGAAAAGTTATTGATATTGCAACCCTTCTCGGTAAAGCGGCAGGTTTGTAGCTTATATGAACTACGATATAGTTTCCTTCTCTAAACATTTTAGTTTGAGTACGATCTTGGTACTTGAGATTTCCCTTATACTGGATCTCACACCATTTGAATGCTAGTTCCACTCTCATGCACATGTATATATATATTTTTTATATTATTCCAACTTTGACCTTCATCTTTTGATGTAGGTCTGGTCTGTGTTGATTGCTCCGCTAGTTCTGACACTGTTAATCTGTTAAAGCAAGTGATTGACTTGGGTTGTTGCATTGTCTTGGCAAATAAGAAGCCTTTAACTTCTACAATTGTAATACATTCTCTTATATCTTCAATTAATGACAATAAATTTGTTCAGTTGAAATCTCTAGGCTAGGTACATGTTTTCCTTGATTAAGTCTTTGGCATTGACTGATTTTATTTTATTTTATTTTAAATCTTGAAATGCAAAAGATCAACGTTAAATGTCTTGAATTTTATTTAGAGGTCATAAGTTCAAAATTGCCTACCACCTCGTAATATCAAAGGTCCCTCAAGTTCCTTGACTACCAAATATCATACACTTAGGCCATGGTCTACCTCTTTGAATTTGGCAAACACAGTATTTGGAGATTTTAGGGATTCAGGAAACTGTGCAAGGAACCATTGCTGTCTGGCCACAAACCCTTTTGAGGGGATATGTATATATTGGCTATCATAATCAACATGGTCTTGACGAGTTTACAGAGAGACACCTGACAAGTGATCTCCTGTACATTGTTTCTTCTATTTCGTTGGCTGAAAAGCCTAAATAATGGACGTTTAATGACTATTATTTGTTGGTTACAGGAAGATTATAACAAACTGATTATGCATCCACGTCGTATTCGACATGAATCAACTGTAAGTAATGTCATGGATTTATGTTGTTTTAAGAGTTTTTTCAGTGAAAATTTTGTATTGAAAAGAAAGTCGTTAAGGAGTTGTGACATTTTACAAGGTCTCTGCAGGAAAAGAAAGGGGGATGTAAAACTTTTTTTTTTTTTCCAACTTTTTCATAAGATAACACATTCTTGTAAGCTGAGATTCCTAAGGAGTAAAATTGTTTCTTGAATAGCAGCTCATTGGAAGATCAACAAAAACAATCTGATTCAACAAAGTTACTCTTTTATTCTTGAACCTTTAGAACAAATTCGTGAAAGTTGCTTTCTGGTATAAAATAAAATTTTGTTTCTTTGTTTGTTTGTTTGTTTTGTTTTTTTTTTTTTTTTTTTATACTTTTAAACCATTATATTCCTGAAGAAGACCATTATATCTTTTCACTTATTCAATGAAAAGCCTGTTTCCTCTCAAAAAAAAAAAAAGTTCAGGAAGTGGATTTTGTAATATCTTTTGGTATTGCTCTTGCATAATTGTTTTCTAATATAAGTATATTTCAACTATTTCTTTTTATTTATTAACTTCCACCGCCTGGGAATTATGCCACCTTTTCCACTTCTTTCTGTTTTTGGCTTGGAGTAAGATTGAAACAAAAAAATGTTCCCTTAAAAGGAATGCTAACTACTTCTTTCTTACGCTAGAATGATGTTACCATGTTCCCTGATTGGGCAACGAATATCACTGAGAAATAATTTGTCCAACTTAATAATACTGGGTTTTGCTGTGGTAGGTTGGTGCTGGACTTCCTGTTATAGCATCCTTAACTCGCATGCTATCTTCTGGAGATCCTGTTAATCACATCGTTGGGAGTTTGAGTGGTATCAATTTCTTCTATGCATAATTTATTGTAACTTCAATATTATGTTTCTCCAAGGTTTCTTGGATTCAGCATAATTCTTCGTTTATATGTTTGTCTTAGGTACACTGGGGTACATAATGAGCGAAGTTGAAGAAGGAAAGCCATTGAGCCAAGTTGTTAAAGTTGCTAAAAGCCTAGGTTACACAGAACCAGGTTTACAGTAATATTTCTACTAGTTAGCTTTTTTTAAAGTAAAAATTATAGTACTACCATTACATTTATGAATGAAAATGTAGAAATTGGAAGTATCGAATCCTTTTTTCAATTATTTCCTGCATGATCTATCTTTGAATTGCTAGCATTTATTGACATATAAACTCATCTCTAAATATCTTACCTGTCTGCCTAGTTCATTCTTTTGTTTGTATAAGATACGATAACTTTCATTGATGTATGAAAATTACAAAAAGAGCAAATAATGCAAGATAGGATATGTCTGCCTAGTTCATGGACCATGTTTTAGAGTCAAGTTGATTTTCTTAGAAGAAGCAAAACAATTTCATTTATGGTTGAAAGTGTAAAGGAGTACTTTTTGAAACAACTAAAGAGATAAAAAATAACAGAATACAATGGCCAATTAAAATTAAAAGGCAAATACATAGGAAAATTCGACAAATACAAGCCTATACACGAATAAAAAATATAGAGAGCTCTGAACAAAGAGGAAGAAACATAAGGTGAGTTATGGGGAGGTTTGCGTGTTCTGGATAATTTCAAAAGATATTTCCCTCTAATATCTGAAGATGGTCGGTGAAGATGGATAATCTGTGTTTTGCTAGGCTGGAGAATGTGGAAGAAGCCTGTTTTGTGGCGGAGAAGAAAACTTCTTGTGGAGAAATTGTGAAGTAAAGCCACCGGTAGAAAATGCCTAAGAAACAAGGAGCAGAACAAAACAATTTCATTGATCGTTGAAAGCTTTAAAGAGTACCTATTGAAACAACGAAAGAGATAAAAAATAACAGAATACAATGGCCAATTAAAATTAAAAGGCAAATACATAGGAGAATTTGACAAATAGAAGCCTATACACCAATAAAAAAAACAGAGAAAGCTCTGAACAATGAGGAAGAAACATAAGATGAGTTATTGCGAGGTTTGTTTGCTCTGGATAGTTCCAAAAGATATTTCCCTCTAATATCTGAAGATGGTTGGTGAAGATGGATAATCTGTGTGTTGCTACGACTAGAGAATGTGGAAGAAGCCTATTTTGTTGCGGGGAAGAAAACCTCTTATGGACAAATTGTGAAGTAAAGCCACTGGTAGAAACGCCTAAGAAACAAGGAGAGGAACGCCAGTGAAGAGTTTCCATGAAGGAAAACATCATTTCTCAATCGATAGCAAGATGCCAAGTCGTTGTCGCTGTAAACTTGAGCAGCTAGAGGAGGAACAAGGAGAAAAGACGTCAAAGGAATATGCGACATGGGAGCAATGTTGCTGGAGGAACATATGGACAAGTAGCGACTGTTGAAAAAAAACAAGCAGGGGCTAGAGAAAATGCGGTGAGCCACAACATGCTGAGAGAGATGAAAGCTCAACATCAATGGATTTTCGAGTAGAAAAATATATCGAGGGATTTACGACCTGTGTCGAGGGAGATCGCCATCAAAAGTTGGAGAAAAAGTGGCATTGGTGGAGGGACATTTACTGGGACAAAGCAAAGGAAGAGAAAATGACGTATGGTGGTTGAGAAAAAGACGATATCAATGATGGAAATGTTTTGGCAGTGGCAAATATAGATATGCACATCGCCATGTAGGAAAATCGTTGTCGAGGCAATTGGGAAGGGAAATGTGTAGGAGGAGGTGCAACCTTAGAGAGGAGGAGAAGTCGAAGGTGAAGTTCTGTACATCACCAATGTAGGAAAAGCACCAAAGGTGAAATGAACTAACCCAAACTAGGGTCTTAACCTAGGCCCTTACCCTAGATGTATGGTCTTTAAAACAATCTCAACAAGGCATGCTTAAATCAATTTTCTTTTTAATAAAAGAACATAATTATAAGTTTGAAATTCAAGCCTAGTGGTAGTAAGGTACCCTGAGAAAAATATTTAAAACATATGAAATCGATTATAATAATGATCATGCCTCACACTCAGTTCATGCAGAAGGGAAAATAAAGTAAAACTCTATGTGTAATAACGACGACATCCCATGGTCAACTCAGCTCCAATCAGCCATCCCAGCACAGCTCGTGAGTACCTGTGGAAAGCCACAGAAGAAAATGGTGAGTCTTTAACTCAATAAGGATCCCTACACAGAATCAGTAAGCACATTTATAAGAGCAATAGACACAATTTATAAAAAACAATAATGGGGACAAAACCCCTCAACAACATTGGGCACAAAACCCTTAAACATTAATGGGCACAAACTCCTCAACAACAATGGACACAAAACCCCTCAACAGGCATAAACCTCTCAACAACAATGGGCACAAACCTCTCGACAACATGATACGATCCAGGATCTAGATTAATATCAAAAGTAAAAGAATACAAGATAAACCAAGATTTGATAGGTCTTGGAACCTCCCCTCTCAAGAGAATACTCTCTATGAGCCCTACACTAATTCACTCAATATTTGGATGCCTAAACCCTATCCCAACCCTCTCTATATATAATAAAATACCCTAGCTTACTCCTCAAGTAATTGCTAACATACCCTTATATTATTCCTATTTCTAGTAAGACCCAACCCTATCACAACAATGGGCAAAAAACCCCTCAACAACAATGGTTTCTTCTATGATTAACACATGCAATCATAAATCCTATCCAGGTGTAACATTTACAACATGTTTACCTATCAGAATATCTTAATCAAAACAATCAGAGTATCCATGTGTAACATCTATTACATGCTCACCTAATAGGACCTCACAAGTACACAATATTCTCATCCAATAAATAGTATGTACGAGACAGTGAACAAGTCTATTTTGTAAGCATGTCGTATCTACCAGATATCCAGATACCATATCAACAGGAATATCAATCAGTCAATTATCCAGGAACTCATTTAACAGTCGTACTTATCACATACTAGGTATCATTTTAAGCCTAGAGTTGGATGAAGAATGCCTTTACCTTGACCGAAATCCAAAGGATCTACACTTTCATAAATCCAGAAGAGCCTCATAAGTCTTAATAGTTATTCCGAGCCCTAAACAAATAATCCAGTTAAAACTAGCACCTTAAACTGTCAAAAACAAGACCACGACATTGAACTTGTCAAAATACTTCAAAATGCCAAAACCTGATCCCAGCACGACGGCTACGCTCTCGTCTCAAACTTGACTCGAAGTAAGGAAAACAGTCCAGGGCAAGCTGGTAAAAAACAACGAATAAATGTTTGACTTGGTTGTAAAATAATATATATATATATATATATATATATAACAGTTGAATCGATACTGTATATATACATGAGTTTATATATATTAACAATTGTCATAACAATTGCAATATCAGAACCTATATGAAACAATTGAAACACAATAAATATAACTTACCGTGGCTTAATAGCAATGTTGGACAAGGTGCCTTGAATTCAAATTGAGTGGTGGTGAATTCAACTTGAAGAGGCGGCAAAAGAAAGTGGGCAAAGGAGGTTAGATCCTCACGGTGGAGTAGAAAATCAAGTAGTGGTTGAGGCTTAATTTAAGACGATGGTTCAATTATTGGAAGGTGGTGGAGGATGCTTTTGAATGAAGGAAATTATGGTGAGGGGGCGCTCATCTCAGCCTTCAGACTCCACTTGCAAAGAAATAAAATTCACTTTCTGATCTAGGAGATTGCAATGGCTAATTAAGAAAAATAGGAAAGTATTTTACAATTTAAAGACCCTTATTTTAATTTCCTTTTTATTTTGCCTAATGTTGCTTAAGGTTAAGAATCTTAAGAGTACAATTTAGATAATAAACTTAATGATTTTTAACGAATAAAACCCAGTAATTAAAATATCTAAAAGATCCATAATTTTCAATTCTTGCATTGCTTAGTTAAATTCGTAATAATAAGCTTCAAATACACAATAATATTTTTAACTCTTAATCAATTAACTCCGGAACAAAACATACTAAATTTTATAACGAAAATTTGGGTCGTTAAAGAAGGAGATGTAGTTGGGGAGAGAAACCTTTCCTCCTCCCCAGCATCGGAGTAGGTGTGGTGCTAAAAAGGAGGAAAAGTTGAGAATGATGATCTTGGGCTTTTTTTTTTTTCTTTGAGGGTATTTTTAGAGGGGTTTTTTTTTTGTGGGCAAAATCATGATATTGCAAAAAAAACCACCCTTGGAAAAGTCTTCTAGTCACGAAAGAAAATTAACCTACCTATAGTATTGCGTAAAATTTTAATTTTATAAACATTTGAAATTGCCCATAACTGGGCATATGTACAAGTTTGGTTACAATTGAAAGAAATAAAAAGCAGAAATACACTATACCTCTCTTCGACTTCACTCTAGATGATTCTAATAGAACACAATCACCCTCACGTCTTCAGAACTTGGAGAAATAAACCAAATAACAGCACGCGAGCTTAAAATAACACGATAACTAGTTTAATACTCAAAATAAGAGGTTCACAAAAGTCATCCACCGCTCGAGAGGGTGGAGCTCTCCCTAGGATTTTCGCTGGGAAAGTCCTAAACCAACAGAAGTCCAGAATAATCCCAAAATGAGTCAACAAGAAGTCTTAAATACAAAATGATTTAATTAGCAAGTTATCCCCTGAAATTATGGCCTTGCCCTTGAACTCTTACTCCTGTCCTGGTTTTTGCGAGTCTACACGTGTCAGACTGGGGGTCTATCAGATTCCCTCCATATTTTGACTAGGTAGGGATTTTAACTTCACTCAATCTACCATCCCTTTCTTTCTAGCTCTCTTGCATCTAAGAATAGGACAAACTTCTGTGTATTCCATTCCACGTGCTTATTTTCTTTTTTGTGGCACGTCACCAGATATTATGTTAGCTAAACCATCCTAGGTGTGCTTAGCAAGGTCCCATATTTTACCGTGTCATATTGTTTCCTCCTAAATATTGATGATGATGATCTCCTTCCCATCTCCCTGAGCTTCCCTCGAATTCTTCTCTCAACAAACTCCTTGTTGGCTCCAAGAAGTTCTGGGGGTCTTCACCATTTGACAGAGAAGTGTTAGTCATTGCATTCTCTTTTGGAATTGTGTTTTCTTGCCTGAGAGTGATGAGCTCTACCTTCATGTTGCCAGTGAAATTGACCATCCGTACATCTCTCTTTCTTATTTTATTTGATAAGAAACCAATATATATTGTTGAAACATATTAAATCACCAATCAACCCAAAAGCTTAAAATGATGGGTTGGGGTAAATTTAATTATATCTACCAACACCACCCTCTCACTTGTGAGTTCGGAAATTTGAGAATGCTCATAAAGTGGAAATCAATACTAATTGGAGATGAAACAACTCAGGAGGGGTTTGAACACATGACTTCCTGCTCTAATATCATGTTGAAACATGTTAAATCACCAATTAACCTAAAAGCTTAAGCAGATTAGGGTAAATTTAATTATATCAACCAACATATATTAATAAGAAAATGAGAACTGACAATGGGCCAAGTAGAGTGAACCCTGCCCAAAGAAGCTGTAAAAGAATGGTCTTTCAATTTGAAATAATTCTTCAAAGACAATTATTGCGAAATTTTCATAATGCCAAACCGTTTCCTCGTCTGTCTTGCAAATCTCATCCAAGCACTCTTCCATCGCTTGGATGCCACTTACGATGATGTTTTAGAAGAAGACGGGTCTAACATAATATTAGTTCTTAATTTATCAACTCTACAATCCTCATTATACATATGATACTATCCCAAACCATTTGCTGCTTGAAAAGTAGTTACTGGGGATATAGTCATACTTATGAAGTTTTATGGGACACTGTATTTTGTACCTTGATGTTTTTTACTTTGAAGGAAATTCTTGTTTTAAGAAGAAAATGGCATTAGTTGAAGAGCACTTGAAAGATTACATTTGTACTTTTGGATGGAACCAATGTTTCATGTACATAAGCATGCATCTTAGTGTTCTATACATCTATTAATGCATGATAGGAAAATTTATTATACTTACTAGTTTTATATAATGTCATGGTTGCAGATCCGCGTGATGACCTCAGCGGTATGGATGTTGCAAGAAAGGTCTGGTTTCAATTCATGATTTATGATATTAAGTGTCTGTGCCTAGTGCATGAGTTCTGTTGCTGACTTGTTTATCTTGTAGTTGAAACAATCTCATACCATCTGTTACTAGAATTATATATAGGTCCACGGTAATCCATTATAAAAGATGAAACAAGAGAAGTGAATTGAAATATATAGATAGAGCAGAAGAGCCCTGGGATTTGTTTTACTTGAGCAAGGAACGGTGTACGAGGGAAATTGTGGAAGGATTAGTTATGTGCCAGAAGTTAATATTTTGTGGTAGGGGATAGGTGAGATCGGGGTAAGAGAATCTGTTCAAAGTATACATAGAAGTAGTATAACAAGAGTAAGGTTAAGGAGGTAGTTATTTGGCTTTTTTTTTCGAGTGCTCTAGACCTCTCAAAAGTTTGGAACCTTCTTATTTTCTTTTCTTTCATTCATTTTGTGGATAACAGAAATGCTCTCTCCCTGTCCCCTGTTGGCATATAAAAAAGTTTGACAATGTCTTTTCCTTGTTACATACACAATCATTTTTCAGCCTCAAGTGTTAGATATAGCAATATTGATGGCATTTCGGCAATAAAACATCAGAATTAAGTCATCATCACTTTACCCTTAATCCTTATGCTCCACATACTTTGAGATTGAACGTGGCGATTCTTAATTATCACTAATTTTGTCCTTTGGTTAACAATGTAGAGACATGGTTTCTGTTGGGTGTCAATTAGTAAGCAGATTGTCTATAAGTATGGTCCTAAAAGTTTTATCTCCTAACAGAATCTATTCTTGATGTGAAATAATTTTTGAATCATTCCTAAAACTGGACTGGAACATTTCATGTAGTTAATGTACAAATTATGTTTATACATAAACAGGCTCTGATCCTTGCTCGGCTTCTTGGTCAGAAGATTGATATGGGTGATATTAAGGTCAGTGTTAGGAGTTCTGTTCCTTCATTAAGAGAATTTTGATGCTTTTATGGTTAAGATTCTTGTGAAGTATAAAATGCATTGAATTTTGAAATATATATACGAAATGTATCTATGGATGATTGATAAAGGTATACAGAACATACGACGTGCATTTATATAGCTTCGCAAATGCATTACACGTCGAAGTTTCTAGCAGAAAGAAACATATGTACATGATTGTAAATGTATACGCATCCACTTGTGCTAAATTTCCTTCCCTAATAATAGTTCCCCTCCTTAGGTCGAAAGCTTGTTTCCAAAAGAAATGGCTCCTGATGTCATGCCTATTAATGACTTTTTAGACAGTGGAGTTCTGTCGCTAGACAGCGACATCCAGGAGAGAGTTACCAAGGCTTCCTCCAGAGGAAATGTGTTACGTTATGCCTGTGTGGTTGAATGTTCGACCTCGAGGTATTACTATTTGTATGTTTGATTTTATCTTTTATATTGCAGGTCGTCATCTAAGTTGAATGGACGTCGTATATCTGCCTTGAGTAAACAAAATGTTAACTATGATTTCTTGTCCTCATCTAAGATGCTAGATCGTCTAGAAAGAAACAAAACAATCAATAATAAAGGAAAATTTAACATTTCCTTTATCTTTTTTGTGCTGCGTCTTACTAGTAGTAGTTAATAGACATTTGAGATATTTCACCAGAAAATATATGATTATACAGTTTGTGTTCCTAAACAGTTAGAAATTTTAGAGGAAGCAAAGCTAGGATTCTGAACATGGAAGAGACAACTATCTCTACTATTCTTTGAGAATGTGACAAGGATCTATTGAATGTTCCTCTTTCCCACTAGTTATTCATGTAGAAGCCCAGACTGTTCTTTGGGTGGAAAAAACTTCAAACATAGTTAG
>JBBMKA010000009.1:4024333-4035373 GCA_037833695.1 Sechiopsis laciniata | reverse complement strand
AGATGATGGTAACTTTTAGAAATGGACCTAACTATATGAGTTCCCATTCTAATGCACAATTTTCTTTGACTCGCCCTATCTCACGACACAACTGCTTTCTTCTCATATAAATGCAGGCAACACTTCTTTCATGAACAAACAAATATAGAAACCTAGAAAAATTCCGTCGGCTTCAAATTAAATCACAGCATTAGCACAATAATAGTTTATACTATTGAGTATTGTGCACAATAGTAGTTTCTCTAAGCTCATTCCACCTCTCACAGTGAAATCTACAGTCATTTTCTAAGTGAAGTGTCTGAGGCCACCTTTTAGATTACTACCTAAGAACGATTTCAGCCACCAACATATATCTCAAATCAAGGCAATAGGCAATGACCAATATATGACATTTAAAATCCCTCAACAGTCAAGACAACCAAAAAATTGAAGAGAAATCCAGGGTTTCCTTTAGAAAATACTTGGAAATGGATATATACATTCAGTTTTCAGTATGGCTTCGACTTACCCGCCATAGATGCGTCCCAAACAAGCGTGAAAAAGCCTCCGCCAGAAATAAAGTAATCGAGGCAGTATCAATAGCAAATTCTCGCGTTGTGAGCCTGTGAATGAAACAAATGTTGTTTGAATCAATCAATATGACTTGGGCAAGATTGCAGTGAAAAACACGAAATCGAATTGGATTTTTCTTCATTGACATTAAACAAACAGCACAAGAAGCAACGCAAAATCGGCAGATGTTTAAGGATGAAGAGGCATTAAATTTTGATTAAGCAAGCAAACCGATTGAAATATCGAACAAGAATTGCATGTAAAGCAGCAAAATTCTAACATGTGAAGAGAAGAAACACCATTATTCATTGAAATGGAAACCCTAATTTGGAAGAAACAAAAAAGAAAAGGCAATGGCGGAGGGAAAATTCATTACCAGAGAAAGGAGGGTCGTTCAGGGATTCGAGAAGATCAGCACAGTCGGCTTAGACTCCTTTTCTCCTCTTTAATTAAGTTTAACCCTTTGTCTGGCGCTAAAATAAAATGTATGTAATAAAAAGTAATAAATAAATGAAGTTTCCCCTAATTACACCTCGAGTTTAAATAATTGTGATCATTTCTTCTCTTTTTAAAAAAAATATATATATATTAAAACTTTAACCCTCGTAATTTTTTTTACATGAAAAATCCTCAAATAAATGCTCGCTCTATAATCATGAAAAGAGTTCGGTGATTTGATGTTTTCGATATTTTGTGATAATTCAGTTCACATCATGGTCACGAACAAAATTTTAACAAAATCTATCTATATTTAATAGTAGGAGCATGTTTGACATGTTTATAAAAGTTAAGGGTATTCTGAAACTTTTCAAAATTTAAGGATATCGTTCACACAAACTCCATAATTCATATGTATGTTTAATAATTTAAGAAATTACTTTTTTTTTTTTTTTTTTTTTGGAATTAGTGGGTAAATTAGCAAA
Source organism: Sechiopsis laciniata (assembly GCA_037833695.1). Taxonomy (NCBI): domain Eukaryota; kingdom Viridiplantae; phylum Streptophyta; class Magnoliopsida; order Cucurbitales; family Cucurbitaceae; genus Sechiopsis; species Sechiopsis laciniata. The sequence goes on along the minus strand of JBBMKA010000009.1, from coordinate 4,033,898 downwards.
AACTAAACCAACATTAGATAAAGTAACACTTATCTAAGTATCAAATTTAACAAGCCAACAAAAGCAGCTCATTGACATCAACGTATAACTAGTCAATAGGTCATGGATTCATATCTCCACATTGTTAATAAGTTAAAGACAAAAATAATTTTCAATTCTTTTATTAATTTGAGAAACATTTTTTTAGTTCAACACAACATTTGAGATTGAAAAAATTGAACATTCTAACATTTTAATCGAGAAGGCATGCCATTATTGGTGACTCAACTAAAATAATTTTTGCTAGACAGATCATTTTAAAAGCATAAAGAGCATGTTTTTTTCCTAATGACCAAAAATCAAAACTTCACTCCTTAATCCCTGGGATAGCATTTTAAGAACATGTTGAAAAGTCATTCCAACCCAAAGAAAGCAACTCAACTATTTTGGAGTAGAGATTTAAGTCTTTAATCTCTTAATTGTGGGTATTAGTTGGTGGTTGTAGTCCCCATGAAGACTAAGCTACCAGCCATACATTTGTAGTGGATATTTTAATCAAATTAGGTCTATCTAAACGTAGTACATGTAATTTTGTAACTAAATAAGTAAGAAAATAAAAACTTGTAAAATACTATAGGTTCTTGTAAAATACTACAGGTTTCAATTGGATCCCTACTTTTTACTTACACGAGATGGTGAACTCCAACCCCTTTTGGTTCCATATAAATTTATTGACCAATCAAGTTTTTTCAAGTTTATCAATTTTGCATATTATTAAAGTTTGTAAATTTACATCAAATGAGTCGGTAGGACAGTTGATTATCTTATTTAGTGTTAATTCATTTTAACTTCACGGGTTCAAGTCCAGTTCTGCCTTGTAGGATTTGTTGGAACTCTTTCCCCCAATTTGTACTAAAAAAATAAAGTCAATTTGGCTTAACCCACATATCATGCCCTAATGCATTTTAATAGTCTCTCGCGGTATAAAAGAGATGCAAAAATGGAAGGAAAAAAACACACAAAACTACTCACTAATCCTTAAATTCACTTGTTGTGGCTCCCTTAAACTATTTTTTATCCATTAATTCGGGTCGACACAGTTTATTTTAACTACTTTATTCTACAAAGTTCGACTGTAAAAAAAAAAATCATGAGAAAATTATTACAGAATAAACTTGTAAGACCACTAAATCATTACTTTTTTGTTTTTTTGAGATTATAAAAATTGCCAAGGGATTCCAACCCAAAATTTTTTAGTCATGGGGCATGTTGATTTTAATTAATTGGATGTAATATAGTTCAAATTCACTGGTTTGTGGCCTTCTCTAATTTGAACTTTAAATAATAATAATAATAACAAAATCCCTGCATCTAAATACGCATCAATATTTATACACACAAGTTTCCATTCTAGACAATATTCCATCCCAATACAAAACGTGAAAACGGTCCTTTTCATTCTAACAAAATCTGACCTTAAGAATGAGAGCAATTCCACACAAACCCTCACAAAAATAGTAAAGTTTATCTTTATCCCCCGCCTAATTTGAAAATTTTACACACCTTCAGGCCACAAGAAACCAGTGCGCCGTCGTCAATCGGCGGGGGAAAACAGATCCGTTTTGAATCGTCGAATCTTCCGGAGACAAACGACGGCTCTTTCCAAAACCACTTCCACTCTGTCCCGCCGCCGCCCGATCTTCTCTCCCGTCTCCCATTCAGCAACATCTCTCTGTAATCCGCTTCCGTACACTTCCTCCTTCTTCCTCTTCCTACAACTACTCGACTCTGATCCAAAAACACATGCATCGGTAAGGAAGATCAGAAAAAGAGAAAAGAAGAAATGTCGAATCGAACAGCGGAGCGGCTACTGACCTTGCGATTCAAGAGCGGGAGAGATCGGCGAGCGTCTCGAGGCTCCGACTGTGTTCCGATGACGGAAGAACTCATCCGATTGCGATTGCGATTCCGATTGGAGAAGTTGGATGAAGGATTTGAGCTCGAGCTTTAGGTATTCGAAACGATCGGGGTGATGAAGTTGGAGAGATTCTAGTTCTGCCTTTGCTTGTTCTTCGATCATCGTCTTTCTCGCTTTGCTCCATTCCAAGTTCGACATTCTCTCTCTGTGATTTTCGTTCTCGCTCTGGACTGCCATGGAAGTGGAAGGGAAATTGAGAATGGGAATGGGAATGGAGACGGAGAAGGCGGAAAGTTTGTGGGGTCCTTTTGCAGCATTTCTCTGATTTTGGGGGTTCTCGAGGAAAATGTTATTATTATTTGACAAAAATTTAACATCTTTTTTTCTATTTTCTTTAGTTTGAAAGTTTTGAGTTTTGTTTTAAAGAATGAGTCTACATCTCAATCATGATACTACACACATTTTTTTATTTTTTATATTAAAAAAGTGGTTGAGATGTGTGGCACTTCAAGTGTCACATATGTTGACATCATGGTTGGAGTGCAGTCCAAATTGTCATCGTAAAAAATTAGAGTTCTCTAATTTGAGATAATTGTGTTGTTTTGATATGAATTTAAAATAAATAGTTATTTTTAGTAATTAAAAATAAATGTTTAAAAATAAATTATTTGAGGAGTGAGAAATTAATAATTAAAAATGATGAGTTATTTTGAATAGTTATAAATGAATGACTAGAAATGAGTATTTATAAATAAAAAGTTATTTTGAATAGTAAAAATAATTAATTATTTTAAGTAGTTACAAAAAAATCATTTAGATGTAATTTTTCAATGAGTAGTTACAAAAAAATTGTATTAATAAATTATTTTAAGTAGCTACAAAAAAAATCATTATAAATCATCAATCTAAATCCTCTTAAACATGGCAAACAAACACCCATAGAGATTAAACTTGTATTTTACCTTTAAAATAAAATAGAATGTTATATAGACATGCATTTAAGTTTATGACCTAAAATAATTGTCAACAAAAAAAATGTTTATGACCTAAACTTTTTTCATACTATTATTTTTTAAGAAGCTATTTATTCTATTATGGAAGGCACCACGAATACGTTCTGTCGTAAAATTATTATTTTTGTTAAAATATTCGTTGGTTTCATAACTTTGACCTTCATTTCATTTTGATTTATAAACTTTCAAAAGTCTAATTTTTACTATTGAATTTAAAGATTTGCTTCATTTTGATTCTTAAATTTTTAAAAGTCAACTTTTAGTCAAGTACTTTATAAATAAATAAATAAAACCTAAAATTGATCACTATAATAAATTTTAAGTAAATATTAATCGAAATTTGTTCAATAATATTAATAATTTTAATACACAAAATATGAACATAATTTTAAAAAATAAAATCTAAGGACCAATTTTTTGTTTCTATTTTTTAAATTAGTTCTCTACGTTTATGGATTAAAATTATATTTTTAAAAAATCAAAGACTCAAATGAAATAAACATTAAAGTTGAATGAGTGAAATTAGAGTTGGACAATTTATTGATGAAAGTTGAATAAATGTCAAATTTATAAGATTTTGTTCAATTATTTTTTGAAGTAAATCATAAGCTTGTTCGTACTATCGAAAGAGTTTGTAACGGGTTAGTTTTATTGTTTGGTGTTAATTTAGTTCAACGCCATAATCATGGATTCGTCTAATTTATTAGAGAGCAAAGTACCTTATATGTAGGGTTTGTGATCCCCTCGCCCCATTTATACTAAAAAAAACTTGTTTCGTAGATGGTTTGTAACTTTATGAAGTTATGAAGGGTAATTTTGGTATTTTCCTTAAATTGCAAATTTTAATCTTTCCAATTAATTTAGTCTTTATTTTAAGACTAAAAGTTAGTCCACTAAAAAAATTAAATTTCAATACTTATTTTTTTTTAAAAATTGTTAAACAATAAAACTAAATTTCAAGAATCTAATGACACAATTGATGAAGGGAATTTGTAGATGTCAATTTTAAGAAACTTATACCAATTTAAGTAATTTTTATTAGTAGACCAACTACAAAAAATATTTACAAATGTAGGTTCCATAAAAAATATTAGCAAAAAGGAATTTCATTAATGATATTCTTAATTACCTTAATTATCCATTTATTACAATACCCTCCAATTTTTAATTTTGGAAATTCGAATTGCCAACAAAATAAGAAAAACTCTCAAACTTTCATACCCACTAACCCCTAAAATCACTCCACTATTATTACGATATTTTAGTCAAATCAGAAACCACCGTCGTTTAATCTCCTCATTTCTAACCTTTCATTTTTTTTCATCGTTTTCTCCATTTATCTGCAAAAATACCGTTTGGTTACTCCGCAAAGATCGACGTCGTTTCATCTTCTTTAGACTAGTGACGATCGAAATAAAAAAAGATAGGGGGAGAAAGCACACATAGAGGACCTACATACGGTACGAGCATAGTTTCGTTTGTTATTTCATTTTATTCTCGAATGTTGCTATTAATCATTAGTTCCGTTAGTTTTAGGGTTTACTAATTAATTTTTCACATTAAAGACAATGAGCTTCTCCCGTGCTTCAGGTTGGGAAGACGAACATTCACTAGATGTTGGGGGTCAAATCATTATGCAGTCTGGAAACACTATAGGAGAAACAAGGCGATGGGATTTTGTACTGTCTGAAAATACCATAGAAGTCGTGGCTGAGGCAAATACCGAACAAGCGATGGTAACACCCTGTACAATCATGGTACCTATCGGGTATGATTTCAAGGTATGAAAATATGGGGCATTAAGATACGGTAATGAATATAATGTATTCAAATGTGAGTAATACATTTACCTACAGGAATTTGAGGAAAATAGGGTAACAAAAATGGCAAGGGCGCAGATAGTTCGAATGAAGAAGAAAACTCGAATGAGGAGGAAGAGAATATACAGGCGGATGATGTGTATGTGGGGAAAAGTGCAAAGGGGGGTGTGGAAAACTCAAATGACGAGGTAGGTATGTTATTTACACATTGATTGGTTCATATACCCTATGTTGTTTACTGTAGGCTATTCTATTCTGCATTTTTCTAAGTTTCAAGGGAAATAGTTAAGTTATATTGAGTGATTTGCGAATAACAAATGTAGAAGTCGCACACATCCATTATTTAGCATGAGAAGCACAACTTTGCGTTTAAAGTACAAACATTGAATAAAACTGTGCTAATTGTTACAAAATGCAGGGAACGCGGAACTATTATGTTGGTGAACAAACGAGATGCGAACGACGAAAAGCAAGAGCAATATGATGCATTCACAAGGCAGTCGCGTTTGAAGAATCATGCCAACAAGGAAATAATAGAGGAATCAATCAAGCCATAAAAGTTGGCGTTGATCAAGAAATCCCATTATTAATAAAGAGATTCCTGCAATTATGATGATGTTCCAGCTCACCAAACTTGTTAGCCAAGCACATCAAATCTATATATGGAAGGAAAGAAGCTGCAATCGGTGAGCTGGTCGGTTGGCCAGAAACCAATCCACGTTGAAACACAACTAGTGATGTCCGTAGGAGCCGATGACAAAGAGTCTACACATCTTCACAACAACATCAATTCCTATCTTTTTTTTTATTTCTTTTCATGATTAGGAATATATGATAAAATTGTAGACAATTTTTAGTAATTAAATTCACAAGTTTCCATTATCTACTGTTGTTTGTTCCTATGTTGCATTAATTAGGAGCCATGGTAAGAACTCATATATAGAATGCTTGTTAAGATTGTAGGTTGTTAGATTTTACACTGTTGCAATTTCATTTTAAGCATCTGTCAATTAGCTACCCACGCGTACTAGCCTTCAACGAACTAGGAAGAGGGAATTTTTGGGCGATTCAGTATGCTACGATAGGTTTGATGCTAGGTCTTCCGCATTATTTAAGCAGTTAGGAATAACCCTACTATCGCATGCGTCACCCAGCGCTAAACATGGATAATCGCGGTGGAATCTGGGTTAGACATAAAGCAATAAGTGCGGAAGTACTTATTAGAACAAGGATGCATGAAATCTAATTACCGCTTAAGCATGATTAATATCTTATGCAACCGCATTTTTACCTATGCTCAACTACATTTCATATTTTAGAATCTTGAAAATAAACCAAATTATTACCAATTACATTCTTTACATATTGCATAACTCTTAAGTTAGTAATAGTATTTCTAGATATCAATCCATGTGGAGAACGATAAAATTATATACTTATCACTTGTCGCGATTCGACTACGTATACTTGCGTATGCCTGAGATTTAAGACTTGGTTGTTAGCAATAGCAATTAGGGGTAAACATGGGTTGAGTTGGGTTGGGTTGAGAGAGGTTTTCAACCCAACCTAAATTTTTGGGTTGATCATTTTTCTAACCCAACCCAACTAAAGATACAACCCAACTCAACTCTTATATTTTCGGTTAGGTTGGGTTGGGTCATCGGGTCCAATAATAAATTATAAATATAAATATCTTTTATCAAATTAGTCATGCATTATACATAAACAAAAGAGGAAGATTTAGGTGCAGTCATGGCTGCACCCCCATAGCTCCACCCACTTTAAGACCCACACATAATGAAAAAAATTTATAAGCAATAAAAAAATTTGTGGCTCTCACATCAACGGCTGCACCCAAATCTTCCTCTAAACAAAATACAATCTTCAATCAAAGTAATGAAATGAATATAAATATACAATCATTGTTCATATAGAAGATTCCAACTATAAAAGATAAAACAAATAGATAATTAAAACAACAAAAATATATGACATAATTCGACTTTCATAAAACAAATATATAATTAAAATCAACAAAGATATTTTACATAATTTGACTATATATTTTATCATGATATATAGATTATAAAGATTTGAAAAAATATTAAAAAATTTGGAAAATAAAAAAGTCTAACAATAATAATTAAATAAAACAAATATACACATATATAATTATGTTATAAGTAAATATATATATATATATATATATATATATATATTTATTTATTTATTTATTTATTTATATTTATATATACTAACTAAATAATAAATTCGGGTTAGGTTGGGTTAATTTTAGGTCAACCCTTGATCCAACCCAATCCATGAACATTTCATGAATTTGAACCCAATCCAACCCGTCAAATTGGGTTGGGTTGATTCGAGTTAATCGGGTTTCGGGTTGTTTGAACACCCCTAATAGCAATTAAGTTAAAAATTAACATTAGAGTACTGTACATAGCCGAACTTAAATCGCATTGGTCATGTTTTTTGTGTCGCTGTCGAGGATTGATTAATTAGAATTAGGATTATTAATTTGAGAGTAGTTATTATTAATTGATGGTTGTACATTTGTATTTCAGAGAAATCGAGATTCAAAGCACATCAACCAACAAGTAAAGAAGTCTCAATACATTACCGCAAGCAGCAATGACAAAGGATGGTGTACAATCACTTTGCGAATCATTATTGGAGCAACAATATCACCCATTCACAAACACATTTTTATCAGCAACTAGGTTGTGCGGAGGAGCCATACGCAGTTTATTAACATTAAGTTTAAACTAATTCATTATAATTTTTTTCTTATTTAAATAATATCATATTTTCAAAATATGTTTTATAATTTGAAAATAACAATAATTTTACATTCATTTTTTTTTATTCTAAACTTTTTTTTTTAAATTTGTATTCATCTAACATAATATGAATGATTTATCTCAATTTACTAATTGTCATAAAATCAGTTATTTTACAAATTTTTTAGTAATTCTTTAAAATATACAGTAAAATTCACAACCTAAATAAATTATTATAGATAAAAATATGTTTTTTTCTTGTTTTTTTTTTTATAAAAAATTCACCATTTTTGTTTTTAGTTATGTTTTGTAATTCTAAAGTAGTGATATTTTTTTATAATTAAATTTTTTTTTTGTTTAATATTTTATTTATATTTTTTATCTACCTAATTTTTTTTAACTAATTAATTAAAAATTGTTTTCGTTTACCTAATAAAGTATTTTTAAAAATTATTTTTTGAAATTTAAAGATCAACTATATCTTTATATTCAATTTCATATTTCAAAAATAAATTTTGTAATTTAATATAGTTTCCTAATCAATTTTTTTTTTAAACATTTTTATTAGAATTTTTTTTATACTTAATATCATTAAGTTCGAGTTAATTAATTGGAATTTATTGTCCATCACGTAATATTTAAAAAACATCAAACTAGTTAATTTGTAAACTTTTTATGTGATTATTTAAAATAAAATTCATATCATAAAAAAATATTATGGTGAATACCAAATTAAATAATATTAGTCAAGAATGTTATAAATATAAATATAATATTTGAGATTTAAAATAATAAACAATTAAAAGAAATTATTTTTATTAAAAAAATTCATAAATGTCAAATCATTCATAAATAACAAAACTCTCCTACAACTCCACTACAAACATAACATTCAAACGAGCTCTTATTATAACCATTCTAAAAATAAACACATCTAAACGAGCTCTTATTATAATTCCTCTACTAAATCTTTCACAACTTATCATTCAAACACTTCTTTAAAATAATTTCTCAAAATAACCCCTCAACCAAACACCTCCGTAAAGTCTTGGGTTCAAGTCTCCATCAAATAAATTTTCAATTTTTCATAAAAAATAAGCAGAACATTAAATTAAAAATTGATTTTAAAAAAGGAAAATGGGTTTCAAAATTTATTAATAAAAAAAATATCAGACACAAAGTAGACTCGAATAGACAGGCAGAGGCTTGTATGGACATGTTAAAGGAAATGACCACGAGCCTCAAAACTTCACTTCATAGACCGTTGCTTTCAGTCACATTGGGCTATACCCAGCGGACAAACATGCCTTTTTTTTTTAATCCCGACAAACATGCCCTTAGGGTGTATTTGTTCTTTGGACATGAGGAGTAGTTATCACTCCTCAATAACCCTTCGTTTGTTTTTTGTAGTAAACAACCGCTATTAACCCCCTTCCAACCACTCTTTAATTCCACTTCAAATTTGTATTTTTTTTTTCTTTTTTCTTTTTTTTCAAATTTTATATTAAATCTCATCAAACTTATCTTTTAATTTCGGCTAACATCAATATTCAAATATATATTTTTAAAAATAATTTTAACTCTATTGAAAAAAGTCAATAGTATATTGGCTTGGTTGTAATGCAATTTAACTCTACGAATTCGATTTTGAAATAAATTATTTCATAAAAAATTATCAATTAGTAATTTTAATTCATGAAAAACCTCATTTTCTTAATAAAAATTTTCATGTAAACATACTTCGACAATTATGAAAAATTAATAAGAACAAATTTACAAATGAAATATAGTAATAAATTAACATCAAATACTAAATTTTAGTTGAATTATCATTATAAAGATTAAAATTTAATATTTAAAAGTAAGAGAACCAAAATAAAACAAAATTAAAAGTGTATAGATTAAATTGACATTTTAGTTATTTTATTTTTCTAGTAGTTAATATTTAAAGAAATAATAAAAATAAGATACAAAAATTTAATAAAATTAAGTAAGAAAAGAAAAAAATATATATTTTGAAGTTATGAATTTTTTTTTCTT
>JBBMKA010000009.1:4006117-4019750 GCA_037833695.1 Sechiopsis laciniata | reverse complement strand
GTTTTTATTTTTTTAAACAAAAAACCAAAATTCAAAAATAAAAAACTAGAAACAAAAAACGAAAAATGAAATGGTTATCAAACGGGGCCTAAGCTCCATTTGATAATTATTTTGTTTTTTCATTTTTCGTTTTTTAAATTTAAACCTAAAATAACTATCTTACCATAAATTTTTCCTTATTTAGATATCTACCTATTTTTGTTTTTGAAATTTGGTTAACATACATATACTTTCTTAAAGAAAGATATAACATATTGTAAGGAAACATGAAGCACAGCGTAGGAAATTTGAATAAAAATGACCTTAAATTTCAAAATCACAAAACAAAAAACCAAATGGTTATCAAACGCGGGGCCTAAGATCTTATGATCATTTTGTTTTTAGTTTTTGAAATTAAAGGCTACAACAACTACCATATTACTTCATCTTACCTATAATTTTAGAAACTAAACCAAAATTTGGGAATAAAAAATAGCTTCCAAATGCCTTTTTATGGAACACAATTTTATGAAATTTGATTAAAAATAAGTTTAAATTTAAAAAATCACAAACAAAAAACCAAATGATTATCAAATTGGGCCTAAGCTTATTCTTACTCAAATTTCTTAGGATATTTTCCATCCTTTAAAAACAAAAAACTAAAAACAAAATGGTTACCAAACTGGACCTAAGAAATACATAAATTGATTCTAGGTTTGTTGTTGAACTCGTAATCTTCGGCCCTATTTGGGGCATTTCATGGAAGTGAAAATGATTTATCTCAAACTGGGTATGAATTATGTGAAATAGCTAGGGAGGTTATGTGAAATGGTGACTTGAGTTTGACCAATTCACGGGTTATTATAATGGGTGGGTCAAATGACTTCCCTTTACATAAACGACTCACAAACACAACCTTAGTTCTTGAAGCCCAAGTGGTGGGTTGGATTTGTCCAATCCATCAATATTACAATCGATGGGTTTAAAAGTTGGTGAAGTGTAATAATTAAACCTCCATTTGCCTAAACAATCCTCAAACACGATGATTTTAATACTTGATAGATCAATTGTCTTTTTCAAGTCTTAAAATCTTCAATTTGTAGTTTGGTTAAATCTTACAATATAATCTCTAGTGAAAAATGGGTGAAAATGGTTAGTGGTGATTTGTAAAGCTTTATAAATTAGAAGATGAAACTGAAACTTTTTAAATTAGGACTTTTGTTGGACTCAATCCATCATTTTCACTTTTTCATCATAATCCCAACATACATCCTATAAAAAAATTCAATTCATGTGTTTACCTCTTATTTATTATCACGAAATCGATAACATAGAAATATGTATCTTGATGTTTTTTTTTTTTGTAATCTACTAAAAATTCAAACCAGTTTTAAAACGAAAAAGATAGTTTCTTAAACTTCTTTTACTATTGAAATTTGACTAAAAGTTGGAGAACATTTTTAAAAAGTAAAAAAACTAAACCAGCAATGTTGATTAGTCAAAACCTTTTTGTAAATCTGACATCTTCTATATATATATATATATATTTTGTAGCTTTTTTACACATCAATAAACATATGAAACTTTATTGTTTCCTATAATTTTTTTTTTGATTAGTGATTAAACTATATTAAAGTGAATTTTAGATTTCAAATGTTCAAACAAACCAATCAGCATACCTTTGCTGCTATCAACATGCTCTTTTCTCCCATAAAAAATTCAAGTAAATTTGAAACCAACAAACATCATAAATAAATATCAGTCTTAGAAGCTGAAATCTGTTCTTTCTGAATGCAGTATTGGGATTTCCAGTTGGACCAGCCCCAGCACCAACACCAGGTATAAATCTTCCGTTCCACTGTTAACTTTGTATCACCTTCATTTTCTTTTATCATACACTTCTTTGTTTATGTAAATAATGAACATTCTAAAGGCTATGCTAAACTCAATATTCATTATTAAATGCAAAACATACCTAGGTGTTCAACCACCGGAATCGGGAGGCTCTGGCACGACTGGCACCCCAGGAAGTAGCGGGAATAGAGCTTCGAGCATTGACCGCCTTCATCTTGCATTTCCAGTTGGCTTAGCCTTTGCATTTCTTCCAACACTTCTCTAACCATGTTTGATTGTCTGTTTTTGTTTGCCTATTCTTCTTTCTTTCCTTTTCAGTTCAGAAGTCATTTGTATTGTACTGAGATATTTTCATGATTGTTAGGCAATAAAATGTTAGCTTCTATTGAAATATTTTGCTGAAACTACCTGGTAACTTTGAAGAAAAAAGGAACATGTTTTAGTGGTTAGCATTGAGACATTACCCAAGAAATCTGCGTATGTTTGCAGCATCAGACAGCAATTAGTACTATTTTTTTTTTTTTTTTTTATATATCTGTGAGTGTTCGGGCTAATTTGCGTGCACCTCGACTATTCTCATGAGCATACGTCTGACTCTATAATATTTAAATGTCAAGGAAATCAATATGAAATTAATTTTTAAGTAGGTAGTTACCATGGATTGAATCCATAATCTTTTGATTTTTAAATGTCCTACCCCTCGTGTTTCAGACAGCAATTAGTCAGGACAATAGTAATGCCATTGGCATCTTTTCTGCTCGACAGAACAAAATTGGATATGGTTCAACAATGAACAAAAACAATTCTCTTGATAAAATGCTGCATGACAAAATACAGGTGAAAAGCTTCCCTTTGAATCTGAGCAATGGTGTTGAAAATTGTCATCATAAGTTTACATCACACGAAAAAGAAAAGAAAAGTAGAGCAATTTGCAAGAACACCAAATTATCAATGTCGCTCATGTGTAACTTTTTCTTTATTGAACTTTTTAAAACAGAAGAACTTCTCATGTTACAATTGCCAAAGCAACTTAAGCAAGACAATCAAGGGATTTATACAAATGAGAAGTTGATAATAGAGGCCATTGAGAAAAGAACAAAAGAATATACCAACGAAAGGGCATACAAAAGAAAAAAGCTCACAAAAGGGAGACCTCTAACGCCAAGAGAAAATAAAATTGAAGTGAAAAAAAGTCAACAATATTTTGAATGGAAGGATTCGAATTCATAACTTTTTGATTATCACGTTATATATTATGTCAGTTGAGCTATGCACTTGTCGGTGAAGTGAAAAGAAGTTGCCTCATCAAAAACAAAAACACGTTCCTTTGCTTCAAATACTCTACATTACAATTAAAATATCACGAATTCAAATAGTTCAAACTCTCTGAGGAAAATTCAAGTTATTGAAGGTTAATAAATTGTTCCCGATAATGAATATTCAAAATAGAATTGAACAAAGAAGTGATCAATGTAAATAATATTGAAACTAAGAAGTCATACCCATAGAAACAATATCCTTTTATAGAGAATAGAACAGTAAACCTAGCTATTAATGAACCTATCACTAAAAATCCTATAAATTACAGAAAATACATAATCATACAATTAACTTTAATAATAAATATCTTCAATGTCATCTTGAATAAAATGTATCTATGTGAATTAAAAGCTTTGTTCGCAAAATAATAATAGTAATAATAAAGGGCATATCTATAACGACATCATATATAATCTATTAATTAAAAAGTTACTAGTTTAAACCTTTCATGTTGATTATTATTATTATTATTTTGTAAAAACTTTGATAAAAGTTATAATCAAAAGATTGTAAGCTTATAGTTTAAAAACAATAATAATTATCGAAAGGGTTGGGACCTTATAATTTTATTGTTTAGTGGAAATTCAATTCAACATTAAGGTTATTATCAAAATCGGTATTTGATTATGATTTATTTGATAGCAATATTATTCTCTATATAGGATTTGTGGTCTCTTTCGCCCAATTATACTAAAAAAAAAAAAAATTAGGACTTTCAAAAATAAAGAAAAACGAAACGTAATTAGTTGTCTTGAACTCTTCTTGAATTAATTAATAAAAAGAGAAAAGAAAGTTAGCGAGCTTCTTCCCCGACTCTCCACTAAACCCTAGAGATCACCACCAACACACTTATAGCATCTTCACTTCCGTTATACTTCGACCTCCACATCTCAACAATGGCAGCCATGCTGGTAAGCAGTCGCACTCTCACCTTCTTCCTTTCTCTTCTCATACGTGATTTTTAGTCTCTCTTTTTTTTTTTTCATTCCGTTTACCATATCTGACTCTATGTATGTGGCGGAATTGTACAGCAACCTCAGATCATACTTCTGAAAGAGGGAACGGATACTTCCCAAGGAAAGGCGCAGTTGGTGAGCAACATCAATGCCTGCACGGCGGTGGCTGATGTGGTGCGCACCACCTTGGGACCTAGAGGTATGGACAAGCTCATCCATGACGACAAGGGAAATGTCACCATCTCTAATGATGGCGCTACCATTATGAAACTCCTCGATATTGTTCATCCTGGTGCTAAGATCCTCGTCGACATCGCCAAGTCGCAGGACTCTGAGGTATTGGCCTGGTCTATTTGTTGCTATTTCTTGCATTTTTTTTATTCTGCAGTGGTTGATTCCTGACTTCGTGTTGTTTTGGCCTAGAGATGTCGGGATCCTTTGTTCCTTAGTTTTTATTTTTTTGTTTTTTGTTTTATTTATGTTCTGCAGTTTGGTCTTTCTTGGTACTTGCATTTCTCAATTTGAATTGATATATAACCAGCCGATTGAAGCATTGAAAATGTTGTTTTCAGAGTTGTGTAATTTCCAGTACTTCTTCAGCCCATGACATGAAGTGTTGAATTGAGTTTCTGTATATTATAACTTTTTTTATAAACAATTTTAAATCATGGACCGGCTGAGATATTCATGCCACTTTCAGTAAGGTTGCTGGAAATGAGAAGATATGAGATTTTTTAGCTATGGTTTTTTGTTGCTAAAAAAAACTCCTAGTTTAAGAGGAGTTGCATATTTTTTTTTTCCCCTTTTCCATTGCAGCAGGCAAGTAGAGCAGAATTTGAGAGTTTACTGAATATTGTTTATCATTATTATTATTTTAATTTTTAACTTTCTCGATTTGTCTGATCTCTGATGTGAAGTCAAGACTTTCTGTAAATATTAGTGAGTTACTTATTTCTGTTCAAGAAGTGGAGGTATCAGGTTTTGTTTGTTTGATGATTTTCATGTACCTTGAGTGGCATTTTGGAAGTTGATAAGCTCTAGTAAATCTTTTGTTTCCTATCTTAAAAGATCCAGTAGTTCTTGAATAAATACGAATAGTGATACATTTGGAACCGTAATGAAGTGTCTGAGTAGTATTTCCTTATATGCTATTGCTCCCACCATTTTTATACAACCCAATATGGAAGTATGGAACTGAGGTTGAATTAATGTTTTGATAAGATCTTATTGGGTCAACTTTTTCTAGTTGCTTTAACGGCCCTCCTAAGGAACAAAAGGAAAAATGAAAAACAATTCTGTTAATAACACTGATCAATATTGTGTTCCAGGTTGGTGATGGGACAACCACTGTTGTTCTTCTTGCTGCTGAGTTTTTGAAGGAGGCCAAGCCTTTTATAGAGGATGGTGTCCACTCTCAAAATTTAATACGGAGCTATCGGACTGCAAGCCATTTGGTTTGTGATTTTAGTTTCCATTACTGTTAGGTTTATGGGTTGAATGGTTATCCTAACTCTCCTCTACTGGGTTTGTTCGGTAGGCAATTGAGAAAGTAAAAGAGTTGGCAACCAGTATAGAGGGGAAGAGCTTGGATGAAAAGAAAAGTTTGTTGGCTAAATGTGCTGCTACAACACTTTCCTCTAAGCTCATTGGTGGAGAAAAGGATTTTTTTGCATCAATGGTTGTTGATTCCGTTATTGCAATTGGCAATGAAGATAGGCTAAATATGATTGGTATAAAGAAGGTATGTAAACTCTCGTAATTCTTTTACATTCTTTATTATTCTGTTCCATGTGTACAGACATGTATAGGTGGAACATAAAATCATTCTACTGTACAGTATTATAATTTGTGTCTGGACCTTTCCGAACTGAAGATGCTTAGCTAAATTGTCAACATTGAAAGATGATGTGAGGTTGTGATTGTTTAATTTTCTTTTGGATAAGAACAAATTTCATTGATGGGTGAAATGACAAGAAAAGAGATGACAGATCGGGGGCCCCAAGGGCGATTACAAAAACCACTCCAATTGAAATCTTGTGAGGTTGTGATTGTTCAATGTATTGTACTTTTGATATATATCGTATTTATTTAATGAAAACTAAAAAAACCTACCGTGTTGTTGAATAGTCTTACGTGAATTTTGAGGTGGTGTGGAAATTATATGGGTCAAAAAAATGCTCCTCTCTAAATTTTTTCTTCCTCTAAACTCTCCCGCCCACCCCACACCCTAATTTTCGAAACCATCTCCTTTGATGGCGTTTCGCCACCAGAGGGAGCTCGCCTCCTCTGCTCCATCATGCTGTCTTCCTTCATACCCTCTTCTCTTCTCATCTTACCTAAGGGCTTCCTCCTTTCGTCGAGCTTCAAACCACCGGGTATCGACCTCTTCTACTCTTTCCCTTAGAGTTTGTCCATCGAGCTTTCACTCTTCCTCTCTTCAGTGGAGCCTTTCGACCCTTCAAGAGTCTCTCCTCCCCTTGTACACACCCTGACTTCAGATGCAACGTCGTCCTCCTCTTCTTGACGTCGTCAGCCACTGCGCAGAGACCCCCCTTCGGACGAGTGCTTGCTAGAGATCAATGACCTCGTCCTTCCTCCCCTCCTCAAGGAAAAACTCGACCGTCGAGGCTCGACCGATTGGTTTTCTCATTCAACTCTCTCCCTTCTCACCGATGATAAACAAGGGTCCCTGCTCTCCCTCCTTCTTGATGCTCTTCGATCAATTCTTCGTCTCCATCGAGCTTAAGTTGTCAATGGTGCACCTCAATTGGCTTCTCCATTTAAACGAAGAGGGAATCAGGCGACTGTGATGGGGGAGACCCCAATGTTGGACTGCTTGTGCTTGGTCTAATTTAGCTCGTCATCGAATCGATTGGAACAGATGAACCAATCTATTCGATATCTAGAAATGAACCGGTTCATCTCAGTGGACCGATTGCTGATTGAAGATTGCTTGAAAATCATCCTGCCGCTTGTCTCAGATGGATTGGATCACATCTTCTACATCCCTTGTTTTCCACAACATGGCACCAAGGGGGTGATTGGATTTAGGAGTTGGGAGAGGTGAGGAGAGGAAATTATCCAACCCCATGTTTGTTTTTTTGTACATAACAACCTCTCTCAATTCCTCTCAACTCCTTTTCACATCCCATCAAACATATTTAATCCTATAAAACATCAAATCAAACTTTATTACGAAAAAAAAAACAAAAAAAATTAATATAAAATAAAAAATTTTCTCTCTTAAACATCAATTCCCCAAAAAAAAATTCAAATATCTCTTTTCAAAACACAAATCCCAAAAAAAAAAAAATTCTAACATCTCTCTAAAACATCAATTTCCAAACAAATACTTCATCTTTTCAAATCACTACACTTTTTCTCCATTTTCTTTTCCCCTCCTCTCTTCCTCCAAACTCCAAAACCCAACCCCCCCCCCCCCCCCCCCCCCAAGATTGAGTATAGGATTTCATATTCCCCTTGTAATTGGCTATATGCCTCCATCTCCCTTTTGAAACGGGGTAAATGCCCTCTTCTCCCCTTTGTAACTCTTTCATTCAGTCTTTTGTTGTTGGAAAAGATATGAGATGGTATAAATGACATTCAAGAATTATACAAGGATTACAAATTGCTTTCCAGTTCAAAGAAATGGAAGCAATGTCACAGTTCCTAAAGAAGTTAGATTTGGTACACCAAGAAGCAAAATTAACAAGAATGTCCGTGCCCTTATCCTTGTGCACATTCTTAAATGTTCTTGCGTTTCTTTCTTTCCAAACACACCAAGAGCTCCAGTAAGGTTGGACATGATGACAACCGCGTGAGAAGAAAGACTTATGTCCACCTTGTTAGCTTCATTCAAAATCAGTGAAATAGTTTTCTGTCTCTTATATATTAAAAAAAATAAAGAATTTTGAGGTTGTGTGATAAAATATTTGTCTTATGTACACTAGATCTTGACTGTTAACTGTAAACTGAGAATACTACATTTATTATTATCAATGTTTTAATAGGCTAAAGGCGGTCTCGAGCCTTTTCCTCTTGCAGAGGCGAGGTGTAAGACTCGAGGCGGTATGAGGCGTAAGCCTCAATTTTAATTAAAAACATTATAAAAATTCTAAATTTGTGTAAAGATATATGGTAAAACATAATATGTACATAAAAATACATAAAACATCACACCTACACTAATAGGATTGTGTTTTCTTGGAATAAGAAACAATTTCATTGATGGATGAAACATAAGTGAATTCTCCTAGCACCTATAGTGAATACAACAAAGAACACCAAAAGGAAATGCCAAAAGAAAATAAGCTAGTAAATGATCTAAATTAAATTGACAATTCTAAGACAAGTATGTGCCTAAGAATCCATAAGAGAAAATTGGTGATCTAAATGGATGACTAAAGCAATTCCTGAGAATGAGATCATGAATCAAGTCCTTTTATGTTTCAAAGCTTATATTATCAATGAACTAATAATTGGGTTGAGTTATTTTACAAAACATTGAAGACAAAAGAAATTATAGGATTAAATTGTCATATATATTTTTGTAATTAATGTTTTTAAGAACAAGTAGTAATAATTCATATTGTTATACCCTTATATTTTAAATAATGAAAAAATTTAATAGTATTCTTCTAGTTATTCTATGAGGCATAGGGACTTTAAGCCTTAGTGCGTTATCATAGAGGCGTAAGCCTTAGTGTGTGAGGTGTAAGTTTTTTATGATCCAACAAAGGCATAAGACTCGAGGCTAAAGTTAGAGCTTCACGTTGAGGCGAGCCTCAAGGCGTAAGCTTCAATAGCCTTTTAAAACATTAATTATTATTTTTATTGATTAAAAGAACCGACCTTGCATTGAGAAAGAAATGAAAGAATACGGGAGCAGAGCACATAAAAGTATAGCCCACAAAAAGAAAGTGGAAGGAGCCTATGGAAAATGGGATCCCTTATGTCATTGGCTTAGTTTCACTTCTTTTTGGGATCCCGTTGTCTACAAAATTAGAAAATGCTTCTCCATTAGGAGAAAAATATTTTTTTTTCCCTAAGGGGGAAAACTTATTCCAATTCAGTATGTTTTGAGCAACATTCACACTTTATTTTCTTCTTTAGGATGTCGGTCTCGATGTGTAAAAGTGTGGATAAACTTATGAGAGATTTTTTTTGGGAGGGGATTGATGAAGGTAAAGAGGCTCATCAGGTTAGGTGGGAGGAGGTTTCCAAGGATCTGAATCAAAGGGTTTATGAGTGGGAAATTTGAAAGCCTGCAACAGAGCCTTGTTAGTTAAATGGTTATGGAGATTTATCCACGATTTCGCTTCCATGTGGTGACTTGTGCTCCCCCTTTTGAGCGATCGACAAGTTGGGGTCATGGTATGTAAGAACTTAACTTCTAAAACAGCCATAAACCTGGTTTTTACTCAGCATGCATGTTTCAAATATAGTTATAAATAGAAAACAACTGATAAACCGAAAGACTTCATTCATTTAAAACAGAAACACAGTTCCATAAATAAAATTTAAACATAGTTCGAGCCTCTGGCCAGAGATTATTAAAACAGTTCGAAAAATAAACCAAAACTAGCTAACTTGCTGAATCAATAAAACAAGTAAGAAAGACAATGCAACGGACTCCTATGATCCATTAGCTCTTCCTCTAGTCGTTCCGGTGCTGTCCCAAGTTACCTGGTGGAAAACCACAGAAATAAGGGTGAGTACGAAGACACTCAGTAAGAATCCTCAGCCGGGGTACAGTACGTAAAAGTCACATCATCTAGCATCCTAGCATACAAGCAGTACAGTTATACCACCAATCTCAGAATGTGCTACCAACAATATCCTCAACCTCAAGAGTCTCTAACTCTCGGCTAATGATCAGCTCGCTATGTAGATCCTGGACACCTGTGAGAGTACCCAGTGTCTGGCTCTAACTGAATGAAAGGGTGTACTGACGACACTAGCCCAAGGGAGTCATCCTCTCGGCATCTAATGCGTGTGCGCGCACACTGCATGCTGCTGCAAACTGGGGCATATGAGGGCTACACAAACTACGGCGGTCCAGGTACGCATGCCTAACTAGACTCGGAATGGTGTCCACTGATCCACAGCAGGTGGGAGGCCCTCGGCACCCAACTGTGGCAGCCTGGTCACACCAACGCCTGAAGCTAAGGATCGTTCCAAGGTAGGCTTATACCAAGGAAAGGACCCCGCTCTAGCAGGCCACAGACTAGGCTTATGCCGAGGTGGTAAGCTACACTACACTCGACTGCCAGAGGTGGAAAATCAACCCCCATTGGTCCCGACCTATGGGGACAACATCCATCGTATCCAATTTCAGCCTCTGGATGATGACAACTTGATAGATGCTAACTAAGAGTATTGCACACTAAATCTAACAGGGTACCAACTAAACATGATACTACAATTCAGGATACAACAGTTTACATGCCAGGCCCTATCAAACAAGTCATCACAAATCAATAACCAGTTAACGATAACATGCTCATAAAATACGTGCAACAATGTAGACAGAATACCACAAGAACCTATCCACTATCACATGCTCATAAAATAGTAAAGCAAGCAGGCAAGCATACAAACAATGAAAATTACGCAGGGTCCACACAACCCACGACAAGGAACCCTTACCTGAAAAGTAATAACGAATAGACAATAAATGCTCCTTGAGCTGCAGCTAACCAAGCACGATTACTCAACATAAACAAACAACAACGCATAATTAATAAGACGGCCTAAATAAAACAGCAGGAAACCCAAAGGCCTAGGATTTACCCAACAATTCTGAGAACAGGAGGCTCAACACACACAAGCCTTGGCTGCGGCAGGGACGAGGCACGGCTGTGCGGCAAGGTTCAAACTCGTGCTGGCGTGCACGAGCGGTTGGGCACGGCAGGGCATGTAGGCGTGTTGTGTGGTAGCGAGGCTGTGCAGCACGGGGCTATGTGGCTGGGGCTGCGATCGGCGAGGCGACCAGGCACGGGCTGGGATGGTGCTGTGCGGCAACGGGCGTACACGAGGGGTAGCAATCTCGAACGTGCGCGTGCGGGCGATCGGCTGAGATGTCGAGGTTGCTTCGCAGGGACTGTGTAGCGACGAGCGTGAGCAGATCGGAGGGCTGCGATCGCGAGCTTGGGTCGTGCGTGAGCGTGGCTACTCGGCGAGGTGGATGGATGCGCGGCGGTTTGGGGCTGGTTTCGGCAGCGATGGAGACGGGAAGGAAAAGATGGAGAAGAAAGGTTTTCTCTGAGAAATTGATCGATAAGAAAATCAAACCATCGATCCAACCCCTGCTTTATTTTTTTTTTCTTTTCATTTAATTTCTTTTTAATAATCAAAAGTGCCTTTCCGTCCAAACTTGCAAAAATAGCCTTGTTGACCTGAAACCACAAAAACAACCCTGAACTCAGTGAAACTGCAAGGACGACCCTGAAACCCAATAAATTAGCAAACCGACCCTAGGGGTAAAATTACCAAAATGCCCCTCAAGACCTAAAAGCAATAACGGCTCAACGAAACAACTGAATCGGCTGAAAATCATACCTGGAAAACCGTGACGAAAACCCGGGCCGTTACATGGTATTTCTACAAACTTGTGTAAAGGAATTATTGAAGAATTTTTTTTGTTCTCTCTAGCTTTATCTCTCTTGTTTATTGGGGGATGGGTGGGACCCTTATTTTTGGGAAGATAGATGATTTGGGGGTAGGCCACTTTGTTCGGTTTTCCTTGGTGCTATCATTTGTCTCTCATGAAGAATCGAAAGTCGGCAAATGTTCTGGCTCATTTAGAGCATCATCCTTCTCTTTTTTTGGGTTTAAGGTGGCTTAGTTTTTTTTTATAATATTTTTTTTTATACAAAGACGTCTGATTTAATTGCTTTTTATCAACCTCATGGGCAATTTTTGTTGCGTCCTTGGGCGTGGATACTTTCATTGTTGGTCTCCTAACCCTCTGAGGGTTTTTCGTGTTGCTCATTTTTTCTCATTCTGTTGAACCCCTCTCCTTCTACCAGGGGTATAGTTTTTGGGGCCGTATGGTGGCTGAAAATTCCAAAGAAAGTGTAGTTTTTCACTTGACAGGTTATCCATGGCATGATTAACACTTCAGACAAGGTGACGAAGAAGGTCCCCTTCTTTATGGGGCCAATGTGTTGCATTTTGTGTAGAAAGACAGCTAAGGATCTTCATTTACTTTGGTGCTGCGAGATGACTTCCGATGTGTGAAGCCTGTTCTTCAAGGAGTTCGGGTTCGTTTTAGCTCGTAATTTGCATTGTAGAGACATGTTGGCTGAATTCATTCCTTCCCCTCCTTTTCGTGACATTGTGGCAAGTTGGAGTTTGTGCCATTTTGTGGGGGCCTTTAGTGGGAGAGAAACAACATAATTTTTAGAGGTGTGGAAAGATCGCCTAGTGATGTGTGAGGGACTTCATAAAATTCTATGTTTCTCTCTAAGCCTCTTTTTTTAGGATTTTTTTGGACAATTTTATATTGTTCTTCCTTTTTTTGTGGGCTTACTTTTCTTATGCCCTTATGTTTGTATGTATGTTCTTTCATTTGTAACTCGATGAATGCTTCATTTTCTATAAAAAAAATATATATTTAGTTTGTTAATGAAACACTGGGTTTGATGCAATATGAAGTGCAACATAATTATCACACCACAATTTGGTAGGTATAGTCTATTTCAGTCAAAAGTTTGATGTATCCACACTATTTCACACATTGTTCCATGAATCTATATTTTGATTCAACATTGGAACACGAAACCACATTCTGATTTTTGTTCTTCCAACACACCAAATTGCTTACTACAAAGATACAATGAAGATTTTTGAGTAATGCATATTTTTTGGTCCTTGGGAATTTTTAGCGTAACGTTGTATAGTAGAGGTTATAGCTTTTGATTTTATTGTTAAAGAGATTATGATCATTATGGGCACGTTTGGGGTGCCGGGAAGGAGCTGGGAAGGGAAGGGAAGTGCTCCTTCCCGGCGTTTGGCCCACAGGGAAATTGATTGGTTTAAACACGGCGCGTGGGAACCACGCGCCCAATTATCCCGGCGCGTGGATCCCGTGCCTGTCTTTTTTTTTTTTTTAAAAATAATTTTTTTGACGTTTTAAATGCCGTTGTTACTTTCCTTTTTTTATAAAATCAATTTATAACTTTTCTTATATTTTCACTTTCCATTTTAGTAATATATATATTAATTGTTATTAATTTTCCTTTAAAGTTTCCTTCTGAAATGTTTTCCTTTATTAACTTTCTTTAATGTTGTTATTCTTTTTTAATTTCCAATTAATTATTTTATTTTTCGAAAATTTTGTTCTTTTTTAATAGTTTTTATAGTTACATTTTATTATAGTGTTTATTTAAAAATAAATTTATCAAAATTAGAATTTAAATTTAAGATTTTTTTATTCAACAATACTTGAGACTCAACCTATAATTAGGTAGTTTGTATGTAATACATGATGCCACTCATTTTTCACCATAACAAAATATGTC
>JBBMKA010000009.1:3964505-3999174 GCA_037833695.1 Sechiopsis laciniata | reverse complement strand
CTAAAGTCCTTAACACGACACGCATCCTCCTTTTTAATTAGACAAATGAAGTTCTCTTTTAAACAAGCATTCAAATGGCCATTTTGATAAAATTCATCAAACAGTCTCTTGAAATCAGATTTGATTTTAGGCCAAAATGCACAAAAAAATTCACTAGCAAAGCCATTAGGACCAGGGGCTATGTTTTTGCCAAGGGAAGAGATTGCCTGACTGATTTCATCGAGGGAGAAGGGCTTGATCAGGGTGATATTCTAATTTGCAGAGAGCTTCAACTAAGCAATATTGTGAGGAACCCGTCTTTGACCTGGGAGCTTATGATATAAAGTAGAGAAAAAGGATATGATTTCCACTTCGATATCATTAGGAGATATGAGGTTTTGATCAGTACTGGATTGCAGCTACATGATGAACAACTTCCTTCTTCGAGCAGCCAAAAATCTATGGAAGAAGCTGGTGTTCTCATCACCCTCCGTAAGCCAATTCAACTTACATTTCTGAATATTATTTCGTTCTTGTATAGAATACAAACCGAGTAATTCACATTTCAAACCATTTCTTCTAGTGATTTCTGGTGAAGACAAAGTAACCAGATCAACCTTTTGATCTAAAGCTTCCAACTCAGCCACTAATGATGATTCTAATTGAGAGCGAGCAGCTTCTACCTCTAAAAACTAGGATTTAAGGATCTCCTTAAGGTTTTTAATTTTGAGAAAATCACATGACCAGCCCAACCCATGGTGGAGTCAGATTCCAATCTAGCTTGAATCAAGGTTCTGCAAGAGTTTTCAGTCGGCCAAGAGTTGTAGAATCTAAATGGTGAAGGTCCCCATTTAAAACAACCTGCTTCTAATAGTAATGGAAAGTGGTTCGAAATTGCCTTGGTTTGTCTGGACACTCTTGAGTTATTGAAGGCCCATCCCATTTCTTGGATATCAAGAATCTGTCTATAAGGGATCTGATGTCTTCATCCCCTGGTTTGGACCATGTAAACAGTCCATTTGATAATGGGATATCTTTTAGAGTCAATTCCTCAATCAAGGAGTTAAATTGTCTCATGCTTCTAGACATTCTCCTACAAGGCTGCCGTTCTCGGACCCATCTAGTTATATTGAAATCTCCAGCAATACACCAAGGAACTGCAATTGGAACTGCAGAGACCGTATTTCCCTCCAGAAGCAAGGTCTCTCACGATAATCATTTGGACCGTAAACATTGGTGATGAATAAAGCATTGCCCTGTGAGATCAGAAACTTAACCGTTAGTGAGTACGTACCTGGCAGAAATTGTACGGCCTGAATTTTTGTTTTATCCCACATAATTAAAAGACCTCCAGATCTTCCATTGGATTCAAGTGATGACCAGCCAACATCATTAGAGCTCCAAATGGATTTAATTAGCTTCTTGTCTAAGGAAGGCTGCTTGGTCTCTCGAATAATTACAACATCAGGGCAGAGTCGAACAATTAAACTCTTAATAGCTGATCTCTTTGTCGAATCCCCAAACTTTTATGTAATTGTATACTAACTTATGTGCTTGGTGTTCCTCTGTTTTTCATTATGTGAATCTAATGAACGTGATATCGTTTTACTTTGTTGCTTTAAAGGTTCTTGGGACATGTGAGGTATTTGAGGAAAAACAAGTTGGCAATGAAAGATATAATATATTCAGTGGCTGTCCATCAGGTAGAACAGCCACCATAGTCCTTCGAGGTGGAGCTGATCAGGTATGATTTTTTTTGAAAGCAGCTAATTGAATGTAGTGTACCTTGTGTTTGTCAATTATTCTGATTTTGTACCTTGTGTTTGTCAATTATTCTGATTTTGTAATGTTAATTATTCTGATTTTATGACACTGCTATTATCATTTAGTTTATTGAAGAAGCCGAGCGTAGTTTGCATGATGCAATCATGATCGTAAGAAGAGCGCTGAAGAACTCTACTGTTGTTGCTGGAGGTGGAGCAATAGATGTATGTTTACTATTTCAGTTAGAGCTTAATTTGATCTTTCGTCTTGGGGATCTAAGAATAATAGGTTCAGGGGACCTACCTTGGAATAATTTTCTACGGGGTTCCTTGACATCCAAATGTTGTAGGGTCAAACGGTATGTTTCGTGAGAATAGTCGAGGTGCTCGTAAGCTGGCCCGGACATTCATAGATATATATAAAAAATAATAATTTGATTTTTTGCCTTTGATTTAAATATCCCCTTCTCACTGTTTTTTAATAACTGGGAATTGGAGATTCGCCTCCACTAACATGCACATAATTTTTGTCTTCTCACAATGATTGCATCTCCAATAATATCCACTCGATCACTTTGTGGCAGATGGAGATCAGTCGATATTTGAGGCAGCATGCACGCACAATAGCTGGGAAGTCTCAGCTCTTCATCAACTCATATGCCAAAGCACTTGAGGTATATTATTGGTCTCTCGGCTATTTTTTCTGCTTGATTTTTTTGTTTTGTAGTTCCAAACCTTATTTATGATGTAGGCCCAAGGGGCAGCCCCATTGACAAAGGGATGTAGTTTTTTAGTAACACCTACTCATAGGTCATGTTGAATCTTAAGATGAGCTTAAGAAGAAAAATCTAGGGTCCAGGCCTTCGGGCGGCTTAGGTACCCCAGATTAGTGAGGTTGGGCCCATGATACCATATCCATAGAAAGGATAAAACTCATCGATGATGTATAAAACTCTTATTTAGTTTATTGAATATGCTCTCTTCTCCGTTGCAATAATA
Source organism: Sechiopsis laciniata (assembly GCA_037833695.1). NCBI lineage: Eukaryota > Viridiplantae > Streptophyta > Magnoliopsida > Cucurbitales > Cucurbitaceae > Sechiopsis > Sechiopsis laciniata. The sequence continues at coordinate 3,996,433 of JBBMKA010000009.1, read as the reverse complement.
AGGTGAATATAATTTATTTTGATGATTTAGCTAATCACTTTTCATATGGATTAGCATCTCCTCCTTACTTGTAAGTGGTGATGGAGTGCCAAAGTTTAGGGTCAATACTTTGATAAAAACAAAGTATCTCGTGTCTAATATTGTAAGTTCACTTACGGATATTTAAAAAATCATTGTAAATTCCTCTGGAAAATAATTCAATTCGATCAGTTATTGATTATTTAACACTATTGGAGATTTCACTCAAATATTTGTTTGCTACATCTGGGTTTCGATGCCTTAACGTGTTTCCAGTAATGGTTAAATGTGGGGTTAAGAGCTGCTGGATGGAAGATTAATCTTATAAAATCTTTGTAATATTGAATTTTGGAGTTCGATTGGAATGATATTTGGTTCTTTTGAAAACAACTAGACAACTGAAGCAGATAACAATCCTTCATTTTATTCTCTCGCTTTTTATTATTTATTTTTTCTCTCTGGAGTTAGTATTCCTTGAACATTTTTTTTCTTCTTTTCATTGATTTAATAAGAAGTTATTTCTGATTTGAAAAAAAAGAACATTATTCTTTCATTTGGAAATTTGAGGGATTTGTGTACAATTTACGACTTTCAAGTATTCTTCCTCTTGTTAACAATCGGACAGGCCATAGGAGTTTGGATGTTAGGCACATATCGTAGATTTGTATCATGCTTTACTTCATTCCCAAAAGTTCAATAACAAATTGGCTTTAGTTCAGTTTTTATGGGTGCAAAAGATATTCTACTGCTTGCCTACGTATCCTTGGTTAACGGATCCATTTATTTAATTACTTGAATGACGCTCTGATTTCATTGCATGACTTTATCGACCTTTTGTCTTTGACCGTTAAACTAAATGTTTCTCCTCTACATGATTTTTTTTTTTGTTGTTCAAATACTTGTTTTCAGTCTTGCCACCTGAAAATTTGAGTTACTCTCTTTCTGCACATTATAATAAGGATTAGGAAAGTAACGAAAAGTTGTTACCCTATAAAAAGGGTGTGTTTGATGTACCTATGTCCTCGACAAATTGGGTTATCTTATTGCGTTTCTGCAGGTTATTCCACGACAACTGTGTGACAATGCTGGGTTTGATGCTACCGATGTCCTCAACAAATTGCGACAGAAGCACGCACATCCTTCGGGTAATTTTTTCCATCTTAAAACTCTTTGTTCTCGATTTAACTTCCACTCATTTGATAAATGGCCAAGTTTAATTAAAATTACATGATTTATCCATCCATTTCTTTATTTAATTTCTGTTTTGCTTCATCAAATGATTGCATAGTAACATGTTGAGGTTCCAAAATAGGTGAGGGCGCACCGTATGGGGTGGACATCAACACCGGTGGAGTTGCCGATTCATTTGCAAACTTTGTATGGGAACCTGCTGTTGTGAAGGTATCTGATTGCTTTGACTCGTTGGTGTAGAAACAATTAATGACGACAGACACATTGGTTTTGATATTTAATACTGTACACGGGTGTAAACGTTTATACCAAATCTCTTGTTTGCAGATTAATGCTATTAATGCTGCTACAGAAGCAGCTTGTCTCATACTAAGTGTTGACGAAACTGTGAAGAACCCTAAGGTGATTTGAGTGAATTGAACTCTGTTTTTCGATTGCTTTTATGCTCAGTTATGTGTTGTGGGTAACGTTTCTTCCCTTCCGATCTTTATCGCCAGTCGGAGAGTGCACAGGGAGAAGCTGCTGCCAGTGCCATGGGTGGAAGACGTGGTGGGGCTGCTGGCCGTGGACGTGGAATGCGAAGACGATGAGCTTTATTCGTCTTGCTCGCGAACAGCACGGTTTGGTCAGTTCACTTTTCAAATTTTTGCCTGCGTGTGTGCACAATCAGATTTTAATCTTATTAGCCATGGACCAGACCTTGAGAGTTACATCCATTGGGAATATGGTAGCATAAAACTTTAGGATGGAGAGCGATTTTGGTGATGCATCTGATTGCTGTTTTTATTTCCTTTTTGGTGGACCTCAACATTCATTTTTTAGTGTTGTCTTCACAAAAAAAAAAAAAAAAAAAAAAAAAAAAAAAAAAAAAAAATCATGTTGTAGTTTTGAATGATTTGTAGAGAAATGATTTGTCTTGCTTTCTATCTGGAATTATCTTGTATAACATTTTGGTCCTCAATTATTATTCCTAACAAGTTAGTTCATTTGGCAATCTAATCATCGTTCAACTAGGTAAGACATTTACATTTGTCCGAATAGACTAGAGGTTTGAATTCTCCCACCCATATGGAATTTTAAAAATGAGTCGATTTGAAAGAGACTAGTGAATGGTGCCGCTAGATTGATTAAGATTTAATCCATGCTGAATTCAAATGAATTTTAAACCTTCAAGGACTAGGTCAAAGTGTTTTCTAAATAGATTGTTTCAAATGAAGTTAAGGGCCTAAATGTTAGATAAGCTAAACTATAGGAACTAAAAAAAAGTATTGTGTTTTGCACATCATCTGTGGACAATAACTTTCTATGTTTTTTTCAGTGTTTGGATTTTGTGAGAGCAATATTAGAATCTATACCATTAAATTTGGATGATAGTCCTATTGGGTATGGTCTATGGATATTTGGTATGAGATGTACATAACAAATGGTTAATGATCCTATGGATCACCATCTTTTTTGAAACTAAATAATCATTTTATTTTGATTTTCTATTTTTGATGTTTTAAATACTATTGATTTTTCTATAAGTTGCTAAAATGTGTAAAAATAGCACGAATATAAAAAATTTATTGATGGAAAGACCACATATTTCTTAGAAATAGCCATCGATTCGTAAAAAAATCTATTAATTTGTTAAAGTTCAAATATGATTTTTTTTAGAGTACAAAATTCAAATATGAATTGAATATGCTTATCAAGACTTAATTTGAAATTTAATTAGGCAACACTTCAATTTCAACTTTTTTAATGATAAACTTCAAATGCATTGAGTTCAACTGAGGACCAATTTGAGGATGATTATTTGTTCTTCAAGACGTTGTGGATGGGAAACCAACCTAAAAAAACTAAATTCTTTTTATGGGAACTCAGTCATATGGCCATCAACACATGATATTTTGCAAAAGAAGGTCCCAAACATCAATCTATCACCAAGCTGTTGTCACCTTTGTTTCAAAGGGCAAGAAACACAGAACCATTGTAGCTGGGCTCATTCTTATTGGAGCAGATTATTGAATATATTTGACTGGACCTTCGCTCAACCAAAAGACACAAGGACTCTCCTTTGATGCTTATTGATCGGGCACCCATTCAAAAACACAAAGGAGACAATTTGGAATGGTGGTTGGAAAAAAATAATAGAATATTCAATGACACCCACCTTCCTTTAGAAAATCTTATTGAATCAGCACTTCATATGGGTTTGTATTGGTGTCATCGTACTCACCCCTTATGTATTTATGATCTCTCTACTTTGTTCAACCATTGGCAAAATTTGTTGTAATTCTTGTGATATTTTTTTGTACTTTTTCATATATCAATGAAAAGTTTTTGTTTCTCATCAAAAAAGAAAAAAAAAGCTTTTTTAATGATAACTTGAACATAATTAAAATGTTCATGCTGGCATTTATTTTAATTTTCTTGAGTAAAAAATCTTATTGAATCAGCACTTCATATGGGTTTGTATTGGTGTCATCGTACTCACCCCTTATGTATTTATGATCTCTCTACTTTGTTCAACCATTGGCAAAATTTGTTGTAATTCTTGTGATATTTTTTTGTACTTTTTCATATATCAATGAAAAGTTTTTGTTTCTCATCAAAAAAGAAAAAAAAAGTTTTTTTAATGATAACTTGAACATAATTAAAATGTTCATGCTGGCATTTATTTTAATTTTCTTGAGTAAAAAATTCAAATTTGTTTATTTATTTATTTTATCTAAAGAGGAATTCTTAGGGTCCATGGTCCATGGATAGGGGGAAGATGGGGTCTTCCCTTTGTTTAATGTTTAGTGTTGAAAAAAGGTTTCCCTTCAAATTTCTTACAACCCACCACTATTCCAAACAACTTTTTCCTGCTTTCAAAAAGGAAAAAAAAAAGCTTTTTCCCAATAATATTTTCCTAACTCGTAAAAAATAACTTTTTCCATCAATTAAATAAAGAGAATGTTCAAGCCCCCATGCAAATAAATCTTGAATTACCCAATTTTGTCCGCATATATAAGAAGAGAGTTCAAGCGATGCACTTGTTTAATTATTTTAAATTTATATATTTTTTCTATTATCTTTTTTTTCTTCTTTGTCTAATAGATCTGATGTTGAAAAAGGGACATGCTAAATTTGATTTTAATCAAAAGAATAAAATATAAACAGTATGATTGACCTTTAAAAATGACAATATTACTACTAAATATTTCAAAACTATCATTAGACTAAAAATTCATCAAAATATTAGATAAAAAATCAATATAAACGATATTTTTCAGTTAAAAACCAATTAGAAGGGGAAAATTTGAATCTATGACCACATGAATAGACACATTTATGCCAATTAGCCTATGTATTTTTATAATATGATAGTAACTTAGAAACTATATGATGTTGATTAAGTTGTTTGTCTGAATTAAGTTTGAAGTAAAAACATTTAGAAACATCTACTTTTCATCAATCATTCTAATGGTTTTTTTAAACTAATTTTGAAATGTTTACAAAAAGTCCATAAGTAATATAGCAACTTTTGAATAAATAATATTGATTATGTGTATATATTGGCTTAACCTAAAAATGCATAAAATTTCCTCGAACTTAAATTGAAGAAAAGTAGACAACTTAAACCATAAGAAATTTGGAATCGGGGTAGAGCCAGTTATTGCATCCACTTTGAAAAACTTCACTCATGCATATACCAATCAAGTAATGTAACAATTACTCAGAAAAATCCAGGTTACATCTACTGGTTGTATGAAACACAACCACAAATTTAGTCATAGAGAACATGCTTTGTTAGGACTCTGAATCAAAAAGGCAAACAGAAAAAAAGAAGAATGCCTTAGTGTTAAGAGGGAAAGAAAGGTGTGGATAAAACAGAAGCACCATAAACAAAAAGTGGAAGCCAATAATAACAGCTCTCAATCCCATACTTCACAATCAAATGCTGAGTAATGGGAACTAGGAATAATTTACATTTAGGGGAGATCTACAAAGGTTCATCAGTTTGCTGATGAAGCTCGGTCGTCGGGCCCAGCAAGGATGATCTGCTCAAGTATTCATAGCACTATTAGATCTCCAATAGGAAAAAAAAAAAGAAGCAAAGGCAGGCAAAACTGATAATTGAGAGGAATGATGGTGAATTTGATAGGATCCGTCCTTGGAGTAATTAAAATTACTGAGCAATTAGTTAGATAATATGGTTCTAAATAGTAGGAGATGAATAGTGAAATGTTCGGCCGTTATTAAGTAGTTTCACTTTGGGCTCAAGAGAGTATTCTCTAGATAAAGAGGTTCCAAGTTTCTATTAACTTGGCTTATCTTACACTACTATTTCTATATTTCAATATAATGTTCTTGTTCTAGTTTGGAATCTACAGTATGACAAGTTTTCGATAAAAAAGTTTGACTAGTATAGATAAAATCAGGAAATGGATATGGAGGCTGCTGAGGGTGTTAAAATTTAAATAGGTGGAATTAGTAAGAAAAATAAGAGCTGACACTGAAATTGGTTCATCAAACATTTGTGCATGAAGTCTCTCCTAAGTATGGCTTTGATTGGTCACCCCATCAAGAAAGAAAAGGACCATAGAAAGAAAAGGACCATCTTTTGTTACAAGTTACTAGGGTTTTCTTTTGGTTATTATGGCTGTGGCTGGTAAGAAACAACTCCACTTTCAACAGCAAAACTGTCCAGATCTCAATTCTACCTATTTCTTGGTGTAAAATATTTCTCTCTCTTTCTACCGTACAGTTTATATGATCTACAGGCCAAATGATAGCTCTTTTTAAGAACAAATTCTGCTAGCTTGGGGTTGAGGCTGACTTTGTCCCCCTACTTCTGTAATATTTTATCCCATCAATGAACATTTTATTTCCTATCAAGTAAAACATTTTAAACAAAATTATTCAAGACATCCTACTATCTAGAAGTATGCGAAGATTTAGCATGGACAGGATAAAAAATGGAGAACCAGACTGAATTATTCTGTCAGTAGTAGAAAGTGAGCAGGACGTACATTGCAATCAAAAGCAAACCTCCTGGCTAGCATTATGGCTGCATTTCTGTCTCTCTCAGATTCAAACGCTAATATGCAAGAAAAATCTTTCTTAGCTTGCCAAAACAATGCTTGAGCTGCAGCATTGCCGCCTCCACGAACTCCACATAACTAACGCCAAGAGTGAGTGTTAGTGGAGACGGACAAAGAAAAGATGTTTACATCCAAACTGACACAGTTCTTATTAGTTTACAAGCTAGTTCCAAATTTGAAACGATATTCAATTTACCTGCATTGATGAAGAATAAAATTCTTTAGCGATGGTGTTCTTTCCCTTGCAGAGCTTTATCCGCATCTTTCCGACATGGAGTGCATGGATTGATTCTGATGGATGATTTTCTCCATTCACCTGAGTAAGAACTACCTGAAGTAGAAAAAAATACTTGGGAATTAACCTACTCCATAAAATAATGGCACAGGAGGCAGTTGATAATCCACACGAAAAAAAAGCAGTAGCAAGGGTCCTTCATGAAGCGCTGATATAACTATCTGAAAATATTTTAAGACGTGCTATAACGGCTAGAATATAATTATAGGAAAAGGCTCCAAAAACATTAATGATCTTGATAAAAAAAACATAAGAGCAATATGTAATAGACAATGAGTTGATGATTTAGAAAAGTTCGAAATATGGGTGGCGAACACAGGGTGGTTTTATTTTTTCACTTTTATTTTCTCTTTAAGAAATAGAACTGTTCAGTTTAATGGGGAGGTGGTTAGGTGACAATATATTGTGGAACTGCATTGGATGCCCTTTCTGACTTTTGAAGAAAAAAAAGTTACGAGGTTGGAAGGAATCTGTAGAATTTTAAATGGAAAGAGGATAGATGACAAAAAAAATGTGCATACAACTTGTAATGGAGTTCAAAGTTGGAGTTTTTAATCTAAAACCACTTGCCATACTAATCTTGCATATGAGAAAATCAACATAAAGAGGACAACGTACATTAAACTCAACATCATGCTTCCGCACGAGGGCTTCAACATAGCTTCCCAGACCAGCAGCTGTTAAATTCAAGATTTAGTTTCTTTCCATGAAATTCAAACAAAACAAGCACTAAACGGCTATAGCAACCAAGACGAACTGCTGATTACTGAATAATTCATATGCATCAAACATATATATACACATTTACTCTCAAACTACCTGGATCAATGGGGCCAGTGGTAGTCAAAGTGATTCTATGGTCATCTAAATGAATATCAGCTTGCAAGATTTTCCCAACGTCAAAAGGCTCTGGAGCATAAACTGATTTTGTAGCTCCTGTGATAATAACAGTTCGGATTAAAACTAGAAAAAAAAAATGTAGAGCATTTAGGAATATGTAAATTACACAAAAATTACAACCTTGTAGCTATTGGTACTAGTCTAGAATAGAATTAAAAAAAAAAAATAGTATTAGTCTAGATTAGAATACCTGAAATAAGTTCTTTCTTGCGACCCTCAGATGCTATGCGGTACCACTGAATATAGCATTTTGAAAGTTCTGGAGATGTATCACAAGAAGGTTGGATACGGAGATAAGAACCCAAACACTCAGTGCCATCTATCTCGTAAGTGTTGGAGCTGTCTCCCATTGCCTTCTTGCTTATTGCAAGCTGGAAAAAGTGACGTGATGAAAAGAGATCAGCATAAATAAATAAATACAATCCATATTTTTCAGCATGAAACAGAACTGGACCAGTTAGAGAAAAAAGGAAACAAAAGAAATAACAAAAAATAACAAGTAAATGAAATTGAACAGCATACTCACACAACCTAGCCATCCCTTTACAAAAGAAAATACCTTGTGGATGCACTTTGTTAAGGTCTTCTTTGGGTAACATGGATTGAAAGGAAACAAAAGAATCTTTCACAAAAATGAGCTCTTTTTTGGTCCTTTTTTTAGGCTAAAGTATTTAGTTGTTTCTTTGTGTAAATGCCACTTTTTCACCAATATAGCTGTTCTTCTATGACATCCAATTGGAGAGTTTTTGTCTAACTCCCTCGGAGATTCTCCCCTCTTTTGTAATTTCATACGACCAATGAAATTGCTTTTTTTTAATTAAAAAATGCTATCAAAGGACGATAACTCATTGAAGTTCTTCTAAAGTTGACAATGGTATGACAGCCCTTTTGGTCTTGCTTGAAACGGAGAGTATAGTTTTATGGTGGAGGGGATTCTTTTACATTCGTTATATCGTGAGGTGACACACCAGCTTCTTTTCTCTTTTATGGAGTCTCTAAATTTAGAGAAACAATAGAGTTTTTGGAAGTTGCTTGTATCATTAGAGAATAAACTTACTTCTTTCTGAAGCAGTATAGAATACTTAGACTTCTCAGCAAGTTGCAGTCTCAATGCTTGAAGCTCATGTTCCATGTCCATAACCTACATGTACAGAATAGAGATACATGGTATCAAATTGCAAACTCAAAGATGATAGTGCCAATTAAATTAATTTACAAGGGATATAAGTTTAAGCTATATAATAATAACAGCATAGAAAATGAGGATAGAGTGTGGACCTTGCTCGGTTGGTGGAGCATTTTGATCCTTCTAGCCTCTTGAACCTCCTTCATTAGTTCCTCCAGGTCCTGACCATGTCAATGAATTGTGCTAGATAAGCAATTGCAAATAGAGGAAAAAAGAAAAACAGCAACGACAATTCATTAGTAGCAAATAAAAATCATATTAATATAAACATTTATATTAAAAGAAAAAATTGATGAGGATAAGAAATCTTCAAACTGAAAGCAGTCTATAAATTATAAGAAAAATTCCCATCTAAAGAGCATAGAGACGTAAGTAATACAAAGTATGTATACATTACACTCTTTGGCAAACAAAAAGTAAATAATAACTTTGTCCCATAAATTTTTTCGATCAACTTGTACCAACTAGAAAGCTCTTAAAACTCTATCCCATAATTTCATAGAGAATAACTGGGGGCGATTCTTGTTGGGGTGCCATAAATAAGAAAATTGTTTCTAACAGTAGTGTTTTTCATTAATAAACCTTGATTGATTCTTGTAATAGAGTTCTTTGGCAAGGATCTTCTACTCCCCAGCACCTAGCTTGTATCCATTCATATGTTTGTGTATATATTGTTTCTTATTAAATATATATATATATATATATATTATTAAATTGTATCTGAATGGAGAAAAAAAACAAGGTTGTAAATAAGAGAACTTGTGGACACCAAAGACATAATTCTTGTGAACAATAATTGAAAACGAGAAACCTGCTTCCCAGCTGCCCGAGATAATCGTTCATGTTCCTGTAGGGCCTCTTCCACTCTTTGAACAGCTTCTCTTGCATGTTCAATTTCTGCACGTGCATAAGCTCTTTCCTCATCAACAAGTTTCTTAGCATCCTCTGATGCCTACAAAACAAATTGAACACTCAACATTGGAGCAGAAAAAATGTGAACAAATCATTTTGAAAGGCGATGCCTTATAGCGAAGTACTTGAATTTCAAGAACAAAATTAAAAAATACTAATTAATTCAACATTTTATGCAAAATTAAAATCAAGTACTAAAATAAACTATGCATGCATGCTTAAAGTTGAAAGACTAAGTATGTTTTCATACGCTTAAAGTTGCACCCATATTAATTAATTCAACATCTTATGCAAAACTAAGTACTAAAATCATTTTCTTAGCTTCTTCTTGCACCCATATGCTTAAAGTTGAAAGACTAAGTATGTTCTCATACTCAGAAATTTGTTATCATCACATATTTCTTTTAGAGCCCGTTAATTTTTCCATCCAAACGTCAACAACTAATTAAATAAACCATTTAGCACTTTATTTAAGTACTAAAATAATTTTTTAAACACATATCCCACAAGTATTGGAGAGTCAAACCGCCATATGATCAACCAGTGTCCATGTCTCATAAACTAACCATTAAAATTTTGAAAAATAACCTATAGCTATAAACGGCTAGCATGATTGCAAAGGTACCTCCCGAGTGGTTTTATAGACAAAAATTATTCATGAATGATGAAACTACATTTTCAATCGTCTAATATGAATATAATTGAGAAAAAAATCCTCTAATATTCAATAAATTAACTAAAGCTCATTTAATTCAGCACCTTCAAGAAAATCACCCCTGCTTGGATTAACAACGTCTTACATAACTACAACCATTTTGGGTTCTGATTTTTCTCTCACTCTTTAGGATAACCATACCGATCTTTCAGTCCTTGTTGTCCTTGGTTGAACACCACAAAATTAAAGAAGTACGTTTACCATATGGGTCTCCTAAACGCGGGGGAGTATGGAACTACCTAGCTCTTCAGATGTATCACCTCAGGGATATAAGAATACATGTACTTTCTAAGATATAGAAAAATATCACCCAAATTCAATAGGAATTCTAAACTCACCTGCTTAAGAAAATTAGCTAGCTTCTTCACTTCAGCCTTTTCTTGTATTAATTCCCCTTCCCGCTGAGTAAGTTGAACGGCTAATGCCTCCACCTGCAATAAGCATAATGAAACACCTGGTAGAATCCAACTTGACTGAAATATAAATGGTAAAGAGCTACAAGATAAACTAAGTAATTTGAGGTACTTGGAAGTTGGACCCTCCCTTGAAAGTAATCTCTCAAGCCCTAATCCAAGTATAAAATCGTCTACCTTCATCCTTCCTAACTTACTCTTTTTATAACAAAACTTACTAGCATACTCTTTTTTTTTTTTTACTCTTAACACCTCCAAATAACATTCTAATAGCATTTCCATCAGCATCCTCCTTATTTTGCTTAAGTTCAGATGTAGCATCGATAGCAAGCAACAAGACTTCTCAGTTAGAAATACAAAAGTAACCTTATGTAGTGATTAGTTTGGTAACCATAGAAACAGAAATACCTACTCTACCATGTGGGGATGAAGATATTGTTCACGTTATCCAACAAAAAATAATCGTGTAAAACTCTCCATGTTTCCAGGACTCGTGCGCAAAATAGCAGATAGCAGAGAAATTTCACTGTAATGTCTATAAGCCTAAAACCTAAGCCAAATAACTCTTATCATTAAAACTCCTTTCACGCTAGTGGCCAGCTACCTCACAAACTCAATTAATTAAAATGCATCTGACTTGAATCATAACCGAGTATAGTCCATAGGATACACCATTCAGCACCATAATAAAGGTTGTGTTAATAAATTCTTTTACATCAATTCATTATTGTTTTTCTGCAGTTTTTAAGTTTTGCAACTTTCCTGAAAAATTCAAATTCCAACTAACTTGGCCAAGAGAACGTGAAATATAACAAGTACTAAAAATTATGTGTATTATGCAGTCTACACATGACAGGGAATTGACGGCATGGTAGGCCAGGCTGAAATGTTCTACTGCATCAACTCAGAATGAAGTTCAAGTCTCAACTTACTTGGCCAAGAGAACTTAAAACAGAATAGGTACCCTTCATTTTCAATTGAACTAATTTTTACTGGTGGTTTGTTCAGTAACCAAAGTATCCAAGCCTATACAAATAAATGCATGCTCGTAATGCATTAAAAACTGCCTAATGTTCACCCAAAATAAAATTATAGCACAAGATTTCCAAATGCCTGTTGTGAAAGGTAACATCATATGGGAAGTCATCAAATTTACCATTGCAATAGCTTCCTCTACATCATCCTTGTTCCTTCCAGCAACGCGTCCTCTTAATGCTTCCAATGCATCCCTGAGGTTCTTCAACAGAACGTGTTTTTCAAGTGAAACTGCTTCTCTTAGTCTAGCCTGAATTGCACAAATAACTAGATTATGATTGAGTTTTGTTATAAACATCTAATTTCAGATTAACCCTAGTTATTAACTGAAATAGGACTACAAATAACTGATCCACATTTTTCAACTCACACCAAATCATGTAATAAATTGGTTCAATTAAATGTAACTTTATAAATAAAAATTGAATATCTATGGAAACTGAATTCAACACTAATTAGGGCGGAGGGATTTGAACCAGTAACCTATTGGTTATCGAATCATATATTATGTCACAGAGCTTAGCTCTTGTTGGCGAAAATCTATGGAAACTATATACAAGTGCCCACTCATTTACATGAGATAACACATAAAAAGAAGAATATAGTTTAAAGAGTAGGATTACTTATCAGTTAAGGTACAAGTTAAATCCTGAAAAGGTTGAGTCTAATAGATATTTAAACTTTAATTGTTCAAAAAATATATAATTGGTCTCTAAACTTCCAATTTTGTGTGTAATAAGACCTTTATGTTTAGAACTGTCAATATATCTCTAAACTTTCAATTTTGTAACAAATAGGTTCTTAAACTTTCAATTTTGGGTCAAATAGATTTTAAACTTGTAACTTGAAGTGGCCCAGTGATCAAGAGGGCATTGGGGTGCATAAGAGGTGATGGGTTGGGTTCAATCCATAGTGGCCACTTACCTTGAAATTAATTTTCTATGGGTTTCCTTGACATTCAAATGTTGTAGAGTCAGGTGGTATGTCCCGTGACATTAGTCGAGCTGGGAGAAAGCTGGCTCGGACAATCACAGATATAAAAAAAAAACATGTAGTTTTGTGTCCAGTAGATTCCAAACCTATTTATTATTTAATATTTATGAATCTATGAAATAGAAAATCTACCAAAACTGATATTTAGCTCATAAACAAATTATGTACAAATCGAGGGTTTTTCTTTCTTGTTTCGAATCTTTCGATAGGAAACATAACTTCTCATTAAAAAAAAAAAAAAACCTAACCTCTTCTGACAACTTAGCAGCAGCAGCCAAACCCCTCTCAAATTTACTAGCCAAGTCTCGAACTGAGAGGCGTTTCTGCTGTTCCAACAGTTGGGAAGTCTCACGAGCAACTACCTCCTTCATAGATAGTACTTTGGGGTCATCTTTAGCCTCCACAATCTGATTGTTAGCTCCGATTTTGTAGTTCGGAAACCGACTAGAAGCAAATATAACATCAGCTGATACAGCTGAGACACCCTCTCTTTGCATCATGTCACTATAAGTACGGCTAATCCTTGTCATTTTCTAGGCTGGTTACTCTGCAAAACACCAGATTGGTCTGTTTAACAGCATTGATTAGTTTATAGCACCAAAAACAAATTTGCAAGAGTTTTGCCGTGAAAAGGAAAAGAGGAAACCAGACGACAAAAGATTGAGCTCAGAAATGATATCTAGCTTAGCTTTGTCGGATCGACCATTATTTCAGAAGCTTCTAAAAAATTCATACTCTTTTATTTTTTTTCCTATTCCATTAATATGATGAAAATCTATCACTAATTCTCTAATGTTATCATTATTTTCATAAATTTTACAGGCACCCAAAAAACAGCCATACCAAATAACACAAAGCCAAATTACGAATTGGGAACCAAAATTGACCTATCAAAAACAAGAGAAAGGAAACAATACAGCAATTCATAACTCCAATTGAAGATCACAGCTACACTAAAATCCCATCAAAACCCCATAGAGAAAAGGGGGAAAAAACCCCAACCAACAAGCAGATAATGAACAAAAACCAAAACCCAATTCGCAAGCAAAAGAACCCAAAACAAAAAGAAGAAACCCCATAACAAAACAGCAATTTATAATTCCAATTGAAGATCACAGCTACACTAAAACCCAGGAAAACCCCATAGAGAAAGGGGAAAACCCCCCATTCCCCAACCACCAAAATCAAAACCCAATTCGCAAACAAGAGAACCCAAAACACAAAGAAGAAACGCCAAAACAAAACTCAAAAGTAGAGACAAAAAAGAAGGGTGAAGGTTGAACACTTACAGAAGACTGAAAAATACTCCGTGTAGAAATCAAACAAGTGGGGTAGGGATTTGCAGGTCTCCGATTCTCGATTGCAAAACAAAGCCAGAAAAACGGAATATCAATTGAGAGAGAGACTGGAAAAAGTAGATGGTTCGCTTACTTTTTAGAAAGCGAGAGGAATGGAGAGAGAGAGAAAGAGAAGCCGGCCAGATTATATAAATAAGGGAAAATTGGGAGTTGAAGGAAGAAGAAGAAGAAGAAGAAAACTGAAGAATGGGGCAACGGAGACTATATATGATTATGCTTTAAACTTAGAGCTCGGTTGGCCATGGCGGGTCCTCCTCTCCCTATTATTTCTTCTCTTTCTCTCTCTCTTCAGAGCAGTTCCTTTCGCTCCCGCTTTATTGTCTAATCTTTGGATTTTTTGCCGTTTGGGAAAATGGTTCAATTGAAATATGTTTTAAAATTAAATATTTTTATGCTCAATTTTGGTGAGGATTTGTTTTTTTTTTTTTTTACTTTATTGTTATAATTTTAGAGATAGAATCGTGACCATGAAATAGAAATGGATTAATATCAAATCAGATAATCAGTCGTGCTGTTAATTCATTCGGTACTTTATTGTTATAATTGATTTATAAGAAATTGTAGTGAATAACCTAATTTCACAAAATAATTGCTGTTCTAAGTAAACTTGAAAATATTTGTATTTATAGTCAAACGCTCGGTATTAATACTCATTATACAGTATTATTTTATTATTAATATAGTATTATATGTTATTAGTATAATATTATGTATTAATATAGTATTATTTTTAATAATACCGTATAATTATTCATCCTATGACTAAGATTGCCAAATCTTTTTTTTGTTACTATGGTAAATACTTTTCAATTTAATCTATTTGGTAAAAAACCTCTTGATTTATTTCTAAAACTAATTTCACTGTCAGTACTGAAATAATTATTTCTAACACTATATTAAAATTTACAAATTAGTTAGTCATTATTTTTATCTCACACCATCTTTATAAGTATTTTGTGCAATTTTCTCTATATTTTTGAAATAATCAAATAAACTTTGAAAAATTGTTGTAGATGTCGAATTTCAGCATGTCTTTTTGTTTAGAGCCATTTTTCAAAAATATTTTACCCATAATAAAATATGAATGTTTAGCTTTGGACCGTATTAATTTAAGATATATTTAAATTTTTTCTAAAATTTTGAAATGTGTATAAACTTTTTCCATGAAAAGTCCCATATAGTCTCGGTAAGTTTCAATTAGGACTTTTAAAATTTTCATATTTATCTTTTAAATTCTAAAATTTGTTTGAATTTAGTTATTAAAATAAAATAGAAATTGATGTGATGTATATGCAAAAAATGAAATACATAAAATATTGTTACAATATCATTTACGAATGATGGATATAAAAATTGATTGAGTGAGATTCGTTTAATAACTATTGAAGTTTTATTGTACTAAAAAACTATTTAAGTTTTATAATTTAAAAAAAAGTAAGTATGTAATGCAAATTATATAATTTGCATTACATACTTACTTTTTTTTGGAATTTATCTTTGATAGTCATTTTTAGGATGTTCATTACAAATTATAGTATTTTTTTAAAAAAAGTATTAATTTATTATTACTTATTTATAGTAGATTTTAATTTGTTTTTTCAAAATTTTTATTTTATCGGTTTTCTTCTTCAAAAAGACATGTGTTTCAATTTAGTTTGTTTTGACTAAATAATACATCAAAAGAAAGAGAAATAAATGAAAAATCTAATCCAACAATAATCACCTCAAATAGATCTGAAAGAAAAAATGATGACTTCCTTATTGAATTTAATATTGTAAAATCGAGACGAAAAAGTTGTTCATAGTCACAAAATTAAGAAGAGAAAAAGTGTTTTCTACTTTATTTTACTTGGGAATTTTTTTTTATAAAAAAATCTATACACATAAAATCCCTACTTTTTATCCATTTCGTGAAAAAAAAGTTATCTTTTGGAAAATTAAAAAAAAAAAAAAAACAATTGTTTTCTACTTTTTCTTAGAAGTTCGTTAAAATTTTCAAATGCTTTCATTTGACATAAATGAAATCTATTGTAGTGAAACTCAGAGAAAATAACCTTAAGTTTTTATTAAAAAAATCAAATACCTAATTATTGTAACCGTGTTTTTCTAGATGGAATCAATGTAATTGGTAACACCAATTTTTGTTCATTTTACCATAGATTATTTTGAATAAATCAACAACATTGTTAATACTTTTAATTTTCTGTATAGTTGTAAATAATATCACAGATATATCTTTTGACCGTTTACTTTAAGGTAATCAAGATAACTTGAATCTTTTAATCTCGAAATCTCAGAGGCCTGGAATCACAAACGTCTGACAACCTTAGATGACTATGTTGTTTTGTAGGAATATTTTTTCGAATATTTGATCATATTTAGATAACTGTGTTTCTTTTGTAGGAATTATACTTTGACCCGATGTAAATTTACATAATATTCCAAAAATAAAAAAAATTATATAATATAATTATTTATATTAAAGTTTAATTTCATGATCTATAAATTATTTTCTCAATTTTTAACAAATAAATAAGGGGGATTTTGATGTTGAGAGCAAATAATTCTAAATTTTTAAAAGATAACTGTATAGTTAATTATATTTTTAATAACTTTTATTTATTTATATAGATAGATATAGATAATCAAAATAAATCAATTTTTTAAAGAAACGATATTAACTTTATATTTTATTTTATAAATGTAACCATCTTAAGAAATAAAAAAAACACTTCAAATTTCAATTAAGATATATAATAATTATTTAAATTCAATTTTTTTTATTAAATATATATATATATATATATATATTTTAAAATAGGTAAACAAAAAATATGATAAATATAAATATATATTAAAAAAGGAATGGCAAAATCGTCAATAGACGATTTCTTCATTGTGGAAATCATGAAAATCCATTAATTAAAAGAGTATTCAAATCTTGTCGGATGTCCTTCATATGGAAATCTTAGGATGCCCGAGTCAGGATGCCAGATATTTTTCAATTACCACGAAATGAACATGGTAATCCAGATATCCATTCTATGAGAATCTTTGATTAATTCAAAGTGAACTGCCCGTGAGTGTTTAAGTTGCCACGTCAATTTGTATTTTTTGTTAGGAGAAAATATATTTTCTTTTGGCAAAGTTCAAATTTTTTAGTACTTTTTAAATTTTAAGGTAATATGAAATTGTCTTTTTTTTTTTTTTTTGTTTTGAGAAAAATATGAAATTGTTATGTTCAACAAATAATCACATGTCTCGTATTAATTTGATTTAAATTTGTTTTACTTTGGGTATAAGTGTTCTTAACTTCATTTTTTGTCATCACTCAAATACATGCATCCATCTTATTAATGAACGTGTTGTCTCTCACTCATATATTAATAACCCTCTACTTGTTTTTTTTTTTTCGTTGAAAAATATCAATGATTTTTCACTCGACAATATTCTAGAATCTTTGGTCGCAATGCCAACAATCATGAACTATACAAGGTTCGATTTTTTTGTTCTACTTCAAAACTTTTAGCCACATTGCTAAATTAAGAGGTTCAACCTTGTTACAACTTGTTAGCAACAACAAATATTAACATATCTCTATATTGATATGATATTGTGCACTTTAAACATAAATGGTTCATAACTTTGATTTTTGTCATCACTCAAAATAGTTCATATCAATGGAGACATTGTCCTTATCCATAGAGATCTTCCATTTAACTTGATAAGAGATCTTTTTCACTTAACTTAGCGATGTAAGACTTTTGGTCGCAATGTCAACTTAAACATTTTAAAGTTTATAATTAGGTGCATCGCTGAAATTTATCTCAAAGTTAAGTTTATTAAGTCAAATGGTTGTCAACGATGCATGTGGTTCGAATCCTCCAACTTGTATTGTACTAAAAAAGTCAAATGGTTGTCTACGGATTCAACTGTTTGATTTCTTGATTATATTAAAATAAAATTTTGAAACAAATCAATCAATTAATTTTTTTTTTGCCTTTTTTAAATTACATCAATCGGAGGTGAGGAAATTTGAACTCAACTTTTTGATCTTTGAATGTACACTAATGTCACTGATCAACTAGTCTTGTTGACATTTTTTTTTTTACTTACATACTCATCGAAAATAATATCCTTGCTTTAAAAAATAATAATAGGCTTACTAATCTAGACTTTTAAACATCATTTATTACTAATAATTAAAAAGTAAATTATGCACGGTCAAATGATAAAGTTGCCTTAAAATCCTATGAAATGAGTGAAATTCAATGGTATTCATTATACATACATACATAGATACATAAAAGTTTTGGTCATATTTTTTAATATGGGAGTTTTAGCTTTAAATAGTATTTTATTATAAGTAATTAAGTATTTATTTATTAGATAGCCAATTAGAAAGTTAGTATCAAAAGGAGTTAAAAACTCGAATGATATATTGTATGAATCAGTAATGTAGTTACAAATTCGAATCTTCAAAAAGAGAGGAGGCTAAAGAGTGACCCTAAAAGAATGAATTCAAAATCGTATCAAATTACATGCGATTGGAAGAATATTAAAGGAAAGAGGAGTTGTTCTCAAGATCTAGATTCATCCACGTGAAGCATGCTGAAAATTATTCGTTTGTTGATGTCAGTGATCTCTGCTCTTTATTGGCATACCCTGAAATTTAGGGACGCTAATAATTATAAATCACTTAGCTAGGAGTGTCCGTAGGAGGGGCATCCTTTGGGCACTCCGAATTCTCAAGAAAGTGGTTACACTTTCTAGCCCCATTTTGATTTTTGGAAGCACTTATGGTTATATGTTTCGTTATGTTTACGTCTTTCTTGGAGAAGAGCTAATCGATAAAGGATTTTCAAATTCAGGGTTGAACATGTGCCTCCCTCAAAGGTGCCTTCTGTAATAACACAGTATTCTTGTTGTGTTTTAAAAGGGAATTTTTTTTTTAATTAAAATAGATGATGGCAATTTTGTAGTTTGGTTTAAAGAGAGGGGCATTTGTGACCTTTTAGCTTTGATATTTAATGAAAAATGTGGATCCAAAGGGTTTTACTATTCATCCATTTCTTCCCCACCTCTCCATTGCTGTGTGTTTTTCATCGAGTCGCCAAGCAGCCACAAGTTCGTCAAATCATCACTTGTTATCAGTTTGTCGCTGTCGTTCAGGAGTGAGTCCCATCAAGCGCCGCCGCCGAGTTCGTGTTACCGTCGTACAGCTTGACCAGCATCATCATCATGGGTGCATCATGAGAGCTTTGCGTGGATGGGTTTTGAGCATATCAGTCTTGGCTCGTCGTGGGTTTGATTTGGAAGCAGCGCCGTCATCGAGGAGCAGCAAGGGAGAGACGTCGTCGTCTACACAACAGTTGGGTCGCCTAGGATCTGTCGCAGCTTGCCGCTGCCGTCTTTACTTCGCCGCCATCGCCGGTTGAGTTTGCCATTGCCATAGCTAAGGTGAGAAGCTTTCCCTTTGGGTTTTAGTTTGTTGGCACTCAAATGAAGAAGAAAATGGATGTTTGTTTTCAAGTTTAAAGCTATTTAAGTTATGGATAAGTCTGTTTCTTTACAAGCTCAAGTTTATTTAAGTTATGGATAAGGCTGGTTGTTTATGAGTATATGTTATTTAAGTTGAGAATAAGAGGTGTTTGTTTGCAAGTATATAGACATTTAAATGGTGTTTTAAGCTTGTTTGGCTAGTGGTTAAGGTCATTCAAGTGGTATTGGGTTATGAATATTTAAATAATGGAATGAGGGTGTTTGTTTGCAAGTTTAATGTTATTTAAATGATGATTAAGCTTGTTTGGCTAAAGGTTAAAGTTATTTAAAATGGGGTTTGAGGCTGTTTGGCTATTTATATAGTGGCTGTTTGGTTAGAGGTGGAGTGGCTGTTTGGGCATAAGAATAATAAGTGTTTGGTTTGGGGTTTAATTGGTGAGTTTGACTCATTGACTTTTCTGTTGACCAGATTTGACCCAAACCGTTCTCCATTCTTCGAGCCGAGTTTGTGAGGCGCGTGTAGCCACTAGGAGTCACTTGGGCACGATTTTCGAGGTTCTTCGCTATTTGATAAATTTGATATTCTAGATCTGATTTTGATGGTTTAAGGTGCTAATTTTGACAGGTTTGTTCTTTTCAAGGCTCGGGGTTGTGTTTGGCTATTTAGAGTTTTCAGTAGATTCTTGGATTGTTGTTAGGGGATTCGGCTAGGTAAGAGACCCTTACCCCCTTCTCGAAGACCCGTGGTTAATACATGTGCTGGTTTACTTGCATTAGTTGATTTGTCTATTTGTAGCATAACATGTGCATCATATGTTGCATCTTATTGCATCGAGAGCATATATATTTCATGCCTTGTCTGTTGTAGGACTAGTGATGCATGATCCATGTATGCCTACCTGATATGGTCGAGTTGCATGTGGTTCGTATGTCCTGATATAGACTTGCATGATGTTTGATGCACGGTTCGGTTCCTCGTTTGGACCTAAACGAGTCATGGAGACCAGATAGAGGAGACTAGTAGGTGGATGTGGATGATGATATTCAGCTCACACCCCAGCTTGAGATGATATTCTCTTGCTTCGCTGGACTTCCGTGGATGGTCGGCCGGCCAGGCTCACGACTTGGATGGTTTCTACTAGTAGCTTAGGCACTTTCCAGGTATGTGGTATGAGCCTGATATGGTTCTTTGGTGATTGGTGTGGCACCACCTCTCGTCGTGAGCACGAGGCTTGTTGGCTGGCAGGATGCTCGACTCGCTGGATCCCTCGGCCTGGAGTAGGTTGCCCAAATTGCTCTCGAGTCAGAGGACTCTTGTGGACTTTTGGTCTTGGGTTATGACCTTTAGACTACTCTTCAAGGTGCTCGTCAAGGACGAGGTTTCTTGACCTATCACCCAGGAACTACCCTTTGGTTATGTGCTGATCATACTTGTTGGCTGATGTTTGTATTTGATGACTCTTAAATAGAATCAGATTTCTTGCTATTTTGTAATCATTGTTTGTAGTTATTATTTAAAATCCAGTGCAAAAACGGTAAGTATAATGAGAAAAAGGTGTAATTAGCTAATGCTTACCCATTAAAAGAATAAACTCGAAGAAATGAATTTAAGCATGGAAAATGTCAGAATTAGCACACTTAACACGTATTTGGCAAAGCTTATGCGGATAGACTATTTTGCAGGAAATTACGATGTAGAGTGATGCGGACTGAAAAGTAAAACGCGCGATGTGCGCATAGTGGCATTCAGAGAAATGCCAAGGTACCATAAACCAAATAAGGAATGAATCAAATGACGACAAGATGTTGACTAACCAGACACTAGAGAGACAAATTGCAGAAATCACAAGATTCTTCCCTTAACTAAACAAACGTAATTGATGTATTCGTGCAAGGAAAGAGATCATACATAATTGACGGATTTATGTAAGGAAAGTGATCGCATCGATTGGCTTGTGCTTGTTCTGGAATATTCGAAGGATGGTTATAAAAGAAGACTCTTTGTAATAGAAAAAGAGGAGAGATTTTACGAAACAAAGTTCATATTGTTTTCTCTATTAAAACTCATTTCAATTCAGTAATACTATTTCAGCATGCTTTCTATGTCTTTATCTGTATTTCTTATTTGTATGAGGAACTAATTTCGTTAGGGCAACACTAGGAAAGTGGTCGGTTTTAACATGTGTTAGAGAAGAAATAGGAAGGGCGTAAGTAGGGCTTGTTAACTAGGAGCAAATCGTCAACAGTAAGTGTCGACCGGCCATCAACACATACCATTAGGTTGTAAATCGGAAGAATACAACCTAAGTCTAGTATGCATGTTCAGTAGGTTAGTATTAAGTCTTTAGTACTTTAAATCAAAGTTTATGAATAAACGTGTAACTACTGCATACTTAGCACCGACATAGCATTTCATGAAGTTGAAGCGAGAGTCAGGCTTGATGCAAACTGAAGCGGAAGCGGAAGTTTGTGAGGCGTAGTATGATAGTTACCACTTACTCCATGTTTCTTTGATATCGCATTGCTAATACTTTCCATGAGTATCCTAGTCTAGCCTTATTCTCTCACAATCTATTCAAGAACTGTTTTTATATCTGTTATGCTTTCAGCCTTATCAATCACAACTACCATTCATCTATTTTTGTTCAATTCTAAACATCACCTTAGATAAATCACAGTTCATGTGGTGATCGATAATTTACTTATTACTTACTGCAGACCTCGTATACTTGCACGAGTGCGAATTATTTGCACACGAGGCAATTAGGAATCAGTAGTCAAGGGTTTGGCGCCGTTGCCGGGGAATGTGTCAATTTATTTTAAGTCGGGATTGTTTAGAATATATATATATAAAATCAATTCAAGTTCTTTTTATTACTTTTGCTTCAAGTCTGAGTGTGATTCGTGCACGAGCATAGCTTGTTCGTTTGATCCAGAGTCTGAACGAAACCTCCTTAGGAGACAACGTGAGCAGAGAAGGAAAATTCGAAGAAGGATGGACCCAGTTGTGCAGAATCACCTTGGAGTAATCGATCCACCAGCAGTAGCAACATGTGTAAAAGTTGGAGCAAATGTAAACTCTAATGCTAATCTACCCCCAGCCTAGGGAGTAGATGAGAGAGACAGAGTCATGAAGACTCAAGCATGATTATTCAACCACACAGCATATCCAGGCATAGTTAGACCTAATGGTGAAGGTAGGCGACTTGTTTTTACTAATAATATGTATAATATAATTAGAGTCGATGAACCTTTTAGTGGTCAACCTTCGGAAGATCCACATTAATATTTACATACCTTTCTAGCCGTTAGCGATGTTAACCAAGAGGTTAGTATCAATTTAGAAGATACTCATCTGTTTCTGTTCCCTTATTCATTAAAGGAAAAGGCCAAACATTGGGTAAACACGTTGCCATGTGATTATACTTGGACATAAGTAGTCGAAAGTTTTTTAGCAAAATACTTCCTTACTTCGAGGAGTATAGACTTTAGACTTGAAATCACTAGTTTTAGATAAGAAGATGATGAGACCATAGGAAGAGCATGGGAACGGTACAAAAAGCTTATAGCAAAGTGTCCGTACCATGGTTTGTCTTATACTCTTCAAATAGAACATTTCTACAATGGGTTGTCCGATCAGGACAAAGCGATCCTTAACGCAATTGCGGGAGGATGTCTGATGGAGAAAACATATATGAACCTCATAAAATTATTGAAACAACCGCTAAAACTACTGAGCTTAAGTTGAGTCAAGGAAGAAATCAAAACAAGTCGCCTGGTAAATTCGAGCTCAATGCTATGGCTGCTATGCAAGCCCAGCTTGCTATGCTTACCAACTCTGTAAAAAATATACAAATGACTGTACCTCAGAATGTCCTGAACACATCGGCTGTTGATCACTGAACTCCTGACTTCTATGCACTTTGCGAGGGCGATCAGGCGTATGAGCTCTGTAGAGGAAACATTGATTCAGGCATGTACGTTGGACACACAAATTTGCGACCTTAGAACAACCCTTATTCGAACACGTACAATGCTGGATGGAGTCAACACCTAAATTTCTCTTGGGGTGGGTAAGACAGCAATGCCTACCCAATTGGATAGCAGCGCATGCTGCCGCACTCTGGATTTGGAAGTAACTAATAACAAGTTCATCAACCAGATTTAGCACTAAAGGGAGTACATGGTGAAGAATGACGCAGTAATGATGAAACATCAGACTCTGCCGAAAGCTCAACAAACAAATCTTTGGGCGTTGGAACTCAATTAGGCCAGATCGTAGTAGATCTTAAAAATAGACCGCTAGGACAATTACCGTCGAATACGGAATGATCAAGGCAGAATGGCAAGGAGCAAGTTAATGCAATAAAATTAAGGAGTGGAAAACCTTTTATGGATAGCAAGGAGATTAGGAAGTATCAGGAAACTATGCCCACAACAGAGCCATCAAAGAGAAAGCAACCAGCACGGAGAATCAATGAGGATCCTATAACAGTAAGTAATACGACGAAAGTGGCCAAACCATTGCCTATTTACCAGCCACCACCGTCGTCGTACCCTCAGAGGATCAGAAGGAAAAGGAACGAATCACACTTCGAAAAGTTTACCGACATTTTGAAGCAAATCCATATTAACATTCCGTTAGTTGATGCGTTGCGATAAATGCCGAACTACATGAAATTCCTTAAGGACGCATTGAGTGAGAAAAGTAAATTTGAGAAATTTAAGGTAGTAGCATTGAATGAAGAATGTAGCGCAATCGTCCAAAATACAATCCTATGAAAGAAGTCGATCCTGGTTAAGTCACTATTCTAGTAAAGATTGGTAGGAATCATATTGGGCGAGCACTATGTGATTTGGGTGCAAGTTTCAACCTTGTGCCTCTATCGATTTACAAAAATTTTGAAATTGATGAAGCAAGACCAACTGTCACAATTCAACTTGCGGATAGGTCAATTACTTGTCCTGTTAAAAAAATTGAAGGCATTCTTATTCAGGTCGATAAGTTCATCTTCCCAACAGATTTTTTTATCCTTAATTACGAAGCAGACCTTAAGGTACCGATCATTTTAGGAAGACCCTTTCTAAAAATGGGACGAACTATAATGGATGTGTATGAAGGAACAATCACGCTAAGGATGAACGATTAGAAGATCCAGTTTAATATTTTTGACACGATGAAGTAGACTGATTTAGAAGACGTCTACAACGTTAGCTAGATAGAAGTATTGCTGGACGAGACAATAAAAAATAAACAAAGAGAAGAAATGATGAACAAAGACGCAAATGCGAAGGAAAAAGAGGAAGAACCATATAATGATGTGTTAGAAGATTCAGTGTAAGAAGAAATGTATTATTACGAGGCACTTGATGTTGCGATAAGAGTTAATTCTCCTCAGTGCCCTTCAGTTGAAGAACCACGAATGCTTGAATTAAATCCCCTCCCCATGCATTTGAAGTACGCTTATCTGGGAGAGAAAGAAACTTTACCGATTCTCATCTCATCGCAGCTAATACCAAACTATGAGAAACTGCTTTTAGAGTTACTTAAACAACACACGAAGGCGATAGGATGGGCTTTGGCGAATATAACAGGCATTAGTCCTACATTTTGCATGCATAAAATCATTCTAGAGGAAGATTTCAAGAACTCAGTTGATTAACAAAGACGTTTGAATACCCCCATGAAGGAAGTGGTAAAAAGGAAATCAGAAAGTGGCTAGATGCATGGGTAATTTATCCTATATCAGATAGCCATGGGTAAGTTCTATTCAATGCATGCCAAAGAAAGGAAGCACAACCATCATTCAAAATGAAAAGAATGATTTATTTCCAACAAGAACAGTAACAAGATGGCGTGTGTGCATGGACTACATAAAGTTGAACAAAGCAACCAAGAAGGATCACTTCCCATTACTCTACATAGACCAAATGCTATACCATATCGCAGGAAAGGATTATTTACTGCTTTCTGGATGGATATTCAGGCTACAACCAGAGCACCATTGATCCTAAGGATCAGGAGAAAACTACTTTCACCTGTCCTTATGGAATATTCGCGTTTAGAAGGATGCTCTTTGGACTCTACAACGCTCTAGCTACATTACAAAGATGCATGATGTCAAACTTTACTGATATGCTTGAAGATATCATGGAAGTTTTCATGAATGATTTCACGGTGTTTGGAGACAGCTTTTCCAACTGCTTAGGGAATTTAAAGAAGGTGTGACAACGCTATAAAGAAACGCATCTTGTGCTGAATTGGGAGAAATGCCATTTCATGGTCAGAGAAGGAATCGTGCTGGGACATAAGATTTCCAAGGCTGGAATGGAGGTCGATCAAGCAAAGATATGCAGACTCATGTCGTGTCAGCAGGGAGAGACACGAGTGAGGGAAACTGCAAAGTCCTTAAACCTTGGGCTAGGGGGGCCATCTGCTAACCCTAGCATGTAGGGACTGACCTGCCTGCAGAGAACATCCCATAATATATGCAGGCTCACCGATAGGTATCCTTTAGCGCTATCATCTATCCCAGTGGCCTCTTTCGTCCATGGATAAGCCAGCCCTCACTAGGGTGGGTACCACAATGGATGGACTCTTTCGCCCATAGGTAAGCTACCCTCCACTAGGGTGGGTACCATAATGGATGGGTCAAACAGTAGGTGAAGGGGTCAAGTGAGTCCGGACTGGCTTCCCCTTTCACATACTACAATCGGTAAACTAGTGAAACCATGCACAAAGCATATGGAGTTCCACGAGTATAACAGAAGAGATATGAAGAGAACTAAAGTCACACGAGGGCCAGCTTGGCCTAAGTGGGTGCAACTGTCAACCTGAGGGTTAGTGTAACCTGTAACGTGCGCTAAAAAACTAAGAAACTCGTTATTCTGCACACAATGTGACACGTAGATGAGATCCGACCCTTTAGTCAGATGTAAGAGTCAACCAATAGGTTAGTGAGCCCAACCACGTGTCTCAAAGTAAAGAGGATTCGTATCCTCACTCGATTCCTAAAGAGCACTAGCGAGTCACATCAATAACACGATATTGATCATGCAACACGAGTCCTAAAGGGAGGGGGGGTGAGCTAGCTGCTTTTTTAGGTGGTTAACACAATAACCGAGCTTAGTTATTCTAACACCAAACATAAATAATCCAAACTAGGTATCATGATAAAAAATCGCTACAAGCAAACCTTAGGCAGTAAAACAGAAAAATCGAACATATAATCATTGTAGCACGTATACAGTCAATCATAGATGAATCAAGAAACAACGAAACATACACATATCCAATCATGAGCTACCTAACACATTAGAGGCATTTCTCTCACAATCACTACATGCATTACCCTAAGCAATCCAGTCATTCAAAAGATCAAACAGATAAACAGTTTATCACGTATATGAGCAAAAGGTACGATTCGAAAAATGACGATTCAATCACATGAGCACAACAATCAGAGACAGAAAGCAGTTTGAGAGCTACACTATGGTTCCATGCTAACACGAGTATGATCAGTTTAATCAAGGAGTCTCAAACACAAACAAACATGTAACAAGTCATAAAGCACCATTTCCCATAAATTCTAACAAATCACTATTCTCATGCTTTTAAGCCATAAACCTAGTTCATAATAGAACTCCTTATCTTTCCGACGGCTTGACCGAATCACCAAGAGAAACCCACGAGCTAAACGATGACTTCCCAAGAGTCACCTAAACAAAGAATCACGAGTAAAAGTCCATGAAACGCACAAATAAAACACAACGGACCACAACGAAGTTCACCACGTGATCGAGGGCAGAAAACTGAGCTGGAGACGCGTCGCCGGAACACGGTGGTGCCGCAACAGCGCGTCACCACAATACACACAAACCTTACCTCTCTTTCTTTTCTCGTTCTCTTGATCACTGACGTGGTCTCGAAATCGTGAACGGAGCTCTCTAGCTCCACAAAACTACAAAAGAAGAAACGGGTTTAAAAACTCCATTCGCCCAAAAACTCCATTAATGGCTGAAAATTGAGCTTTTAAAGAAGGAAACGACTTACCCAACAACGAGGATATGCAAGGGACTAAGACGCAGTCGAAGAACTCACTGGACGGAGCTTCACGCAACCCTCGAAACTCGTCTTTACGAAACTACTACTGAACGCCGTAGCTAGTGGCTGGCGGATGATGGGCTCGCTGGAGAAACACGTATGAGGAGACTGGCTGCGGCGAGGTTGGACGGCGGCTTTAGTCAGATGAAGACGACGGTGACGTTTGTCGAACGCTGGCCAAAGATACGTCTCTCGCGAAGACGCTTGACAAAAATAGAGAAGGGGTTCTCGGCCTCTCGCGAGGGGGCATGTAGTGACTAGAGTGGCTGGGATGGGTGAAGATGAACAAATGCCTTAAGTGTGGTTAGTTCGCACTTCACACAAGTATACGCGGTCTGCAGCAAGTAATAAGTAAATTATCGATCTCCACAGGGACTGGAAACTATCCGAGGTGATGTTCAGAATTGAATTATAAAATGCACGAATATGATTTGAGTTGGTTTGTAATTGAATCATAAAAGTAAGAAAATAGCAAGATAAGTAATATTGATAAGATAAGGCTAGGCTAAGATACTCATGCAATTCAGCAGCAATGTAATAAACAAGAAACTTGTGGTAAGGGACTTTATCATACTACGCCTTACTAACTTCCGCTTCCGCCTTCGTTTAGCATTCAGTCTGACTTCTGCCGTGACTAGATGTAATTACGAGCCGACGCTAAGTATGTGATAGTTACACGTTTATTCCTAAACTCCGATTCAAAGCATCACAGATGTAACATTACCTATCAAACATGCAAAGTAGACTTAGGTTATCTCTCTTCTGATTTACAACCTATTAGTTTATGTGGATGACCGATCGACACTCACTATTATATTGATGTACCTAATCTACATGCTCTAGATAAACCCTTCCAGTTTCTTCCTACAACATGATACTAAAATTCACTTTCTCCTAGCTTTGCTCTAATGAAGTTAGTTAATGATACAGATAGAAAACATAAAACACAACATGGAAAACATATTAAAATTATATTACTGAAGTAAAATGAGTCTAACAATGAAATGAAAGAAAAACAAATAAAAAAACTATCTCCGTCTCGATCGAGTCTCTAAATTCCTTTCAAAAGATAGAACTAGAGAAAAGACCTCCACGCCTCTCTATTACACAAAAAATCTATTTATAGGACTAGGTCGTCATATCTCCAAATCTCCTAGAATGGCACGAATCAATCTTCGCGATAATTTCTCGTTTAATCCTTGCCAAATGTGTTTTGATTTGTCTAAGGTAGAAATCCCTTGATTTCAGCAATCTGTCTCTTAATTTGTCTGGTTAGTCAACTTCTCGCTGTCAGAGGATTCCATCCTTATTTACTTGAAGTGCTTCTGGCATTTGTCTTCCGAGCTTTAATTGCTCGAAATCGTGCGTTTTGATTCTCAGCGTTGCACTGCCCTGCTAGCGCTAACCCTGCGTAAACAGAAATCAGCATAAGTCCTGCGAAATTCGTGCTAAACGTGCTATTTTGGTTGTTTTCCACTTAATAATCGATATCTTGCATTTTACTCCCCCAATGCGTAAGCATTAGTGAATTACACCTTTTTTTTTCCTAATTTTGCCTCACTCACAATAATTTTCAATTAATAAGTGCAAACAATGATCTGAAGTTGGGCTAAAATCTGACTCTATTTTAGAGTCATCAAACCCCAAACTTGAATCATTGCTCGTCCCGAGTGATGCTATTATTGGTGTAATAATTGCTAAAGGTAATGCAAATCATAATGGCGCGTTCTTCCTCTTGATGAAAAAATAATAATCTTTAAATATCATTGCCTTGATACACCAATAGCTTAATCATTCCAAATCATCATTTACTAGGATCCTAACAATCTCATCTCAGTTCTTCTCCACATTCCCTTAGTCCAAAGTTCAACTCCTAGTTTGGAGACTTCTGCTCTATTGTAATTTATTCAACCTCTATCATTTAAATCTGTTCAAAACATTCTGTCCCAGACTTATTTATTTGGGTTCCTTTGAGTAAAATGTTCTGCTTGGCTGCTAATTGGTCTTGTAGCATTGCTAGCAAAATACTTAGATATCCCACGGCTATTCGCTCTTCTTGCTTTTTCATTTTTACCCAGAATGCCTTTTTTTTTTTAATTTTTTGGAAAACGTATTAGCTTCGCATATTCTATTTGCAAAGCACCGCATAGTGCGGGCAATTCTCACTTCTCACCCCCAAACTTAAAGACTACATCGTCCTCAATGATGGTGAGTTTTATCTCCTCAAACTTAAATGAATCTAAGGTTATGAATTACTTCAAACTAATCGGTCTCCTACCACAGAATTGTTCTATGTCCTAAGTTCACAAGTATCTGTCCCAAGATGATTTGTTATTAACTCGCGAATGATGGCTTTAGGCAGATTAAATATCAGCGTATCAAAGGGCAATATTTTGAAAGTGCGGAATCAAAAAGTAAGATTCTAACTCAGCATTGGTCAAAGCATAAACTTAAGCAGTGAGTAAAATGAATGAATGATTATACTAATTAGTGAGCATATAAAAGAAATCGAAAGATAGGATCAGCAGGGACAGGGACTTCCTTTTTCACTCTTCATCTTCTGAATCAGAGCTATCAAAGTCAGTGGAAGAGATAATGTCTAGGAGATTCGGGAAGATAGATCTACAGAGTTATGGTTATAAATGAGCCAGTATGGTAAAGAATCGCTTCTTCATGTAGTCCACAAGCTTCTTCATATTGTTGTCTAGCAACCAAAGGCTGCGTTCAAATTTTTCTCCCATTGTCTTCTTCATCTTTTTCGAACGAGCAGACACTTGTGGATGTGTAGATGGTCCTGCCTCATCTGTCAAGTTTGCATGTTTAGACGCGAACTCGGCTATGAGGCACTGGATACTACTGTCCACTTCATCAGGATCACGCCCAAATGGTGTCAATCGAACTCTCTGCAGCTTGGCAATGCTCGCCTCAGCTTCGTCCTCTTCCTCTATGATTCTGCATCAGAACATGTCCTCCGATGTAAGATTTCCTCTTCTTCCAATACCTCGCTGATCATCTAACATTGGTGTTTTTCCTTTCCGTTGTATCTTCACTTCTTCTTCTACACGAACTGCTACAACCTCAACAGATCTAGAGGTGCCTGCATTCGCGCTCCTTCTTCTTCTTTCTTCCTTTATTGAAGGTGTCAATCCTTCGATATACCCTGAGAGTTCTGGACTACCTATCCTCACAACTTGACGCGGTGTTGAAGTAACAACCCTTTCTTCCCTAGGAACCTCCGAAGATTCCTCCACTACTGTAGTACGTTCTCTCATCCTTTCTGCTAGGTAGTCACTTGCCTTAGCATGAATGGTCCGGCTTGTGATTGTATGTCTTTCAGTGTGCACAGATGCAGCGTCTATTGGCTCAGGATCCTGATTGGGGTCTACTTCTCCTTGCTTCTCGATTCGAATCTTCCATGACCTTCTATAAGTGGTTGCAAGTCTTCCAACCATAGTGTAGTTTATGGTAAATTACAAGATAAGAGTTTTTTTTTTTTTTTTTTTTTTTTTTTTTTTTTTTTTTTTTTTGAAGAGGATGGGTAAATAAAATCAGATTTTGGAGGGTATTTAACAATCAGAATGAAAGGGTATGACAATGCGACGATCGAATTCTTGCCGGCCATGCATTTTCTACATACCGTTGGATTGTAATTCCTGTGATCCTTCTGCTTGACATCTGTCTTCAATTATTAATTGATATGATTGTAAATAGAGATTCGCTGAACTTATTAAAGTTTAAAATTGCAAAGAAATATTGAAAATTGAAAATAGCTAAACAGTAAATTAAGTTAATCTTCTTGCATAAGTAAATAGGAAATATTTTAACTTAGCATGCGTGGAGCAAAATTTAAAGGTTACCAATGCACTCTGGCTCCTCTCGCACACTCGCGCTTACACTTCAGTCAATGGAAATGAAGATATTTCGCGTTGAACATCTTCATTCCAATAATACTTGAGTCTTTGCCCATTGACTGCAAACTCATTCTCATTTGCCTTATTCTTGATCTAGATTGTCCGCCTGGTTTTACCTGCCTAATACGAAATGGTCCAGACCATTTGGATCTGCACTTTCCTGGAAACAAATGAAGTTTAGAGTTAAATAACAAAACTTGCTATTCAACCTCGAAAGTTCGAGGAGTCAGCCTTTGATCATGCCATTTTTTCATCTTTTCCTTGTATAGTTTTGCATTTTCATATGAAAAATGTCTATGCTCCTCAAAATCGAGTAATTG
>JBBMKA010000009.1:3943659-3957514 GCA_037833695.1 Sechiopsis laciniata | reverse complement strand
TCTAAAATAAACAGTTTATATTTAGAGTAAGATTCTCATTTACACATTCTCATAAATGTAGCACATGGTTGTGTGCAAAATGTTGCTCCTTAACATGTTAGCAAATTAATTTGAATTAAGTGGAAAATTTTGTCAAAGAATAAAATATACCATTCCTTAAAGTGTAAGGATATATAAATTCAAAGAATAAGAGATTTGCTTAAAAGGAAAAGTAATATACTAAAATGAAGAAGAAATGGCTAATTCAATCTAGTCAAAACTGCTGTTCACATTTCTATTCTATAATTAGGTGACAAATAAATTAATTCTTTTTACAATTATTATACCATATATTTCCACAATTGACATGATAACATGTCGGGGCTTTGTTGAAAATACTTCAATCTTTTATTTTCTGAAAGGGAAGAACTTTAATCAAAGCTTGTGACTTTTACCTCATTGATGAGGAAATGTATGATTAATTATTTATTTGTATCATTTTTTCCCATTATCTTTTTCATAATTATATCTTTTTAGAATAAATACCATTTCTTAGTTAAACATGTGAGGTGGAATATATTTTTTCCTTTCAAATAAAGTTGAACTACATTAATGGAAGGGAAGAAGAAACCTCATTAGCCAAAAGATATCTTGTTTAATGTTTATGAGACATTGTTTTTAGACCAAACTCAATCTTCTGTCTTCATTTCAACAATAATAATTTTCTAACTTCTTATTATAATGATACAAGTTATAATAACTCTTATTATAATAATATGCATCTTAGATATAGGTTATTAAAATATTTCATTTTATAATAATTCACCACTTATAAAAGTTCAATCTGTCTCCTCAAATTTACATTTATTGATAATGAACTTAGTCTAATCTAACTACAAAATATATGAATCGGATGTGTTACACTTTTTAGTAAAAAAAGCCATATTCACAACAAGAGATTGGCTGTATCTTGATAGACAAATGGGAAACCATTAAAATAATGATAACTCTTTGGCTCATTTTTTCCATTTCCCATCCAAATTACATAACGTCAACTTTTTTTTTTCTTATTAATGAACCAAACAAAAATTTCAAGCAAATAAAAAAATAAAAATAAAAAGCCATGTTTAGGAAAAAATGATATAGATTTGCAATGATTTAGCAGCTGATAAAGTAACCTAGGGTTAGCTTGATGACATCACACTAACCAATGAGGATTGCAATATCCCAAATTTAGAGGAATTATAGAGATAGGAAAACAAATTCTACCCTCCCTAACCTAAGAAACCATGTGAGAGGGAAATATAATACTCATCATAGCAATCTCATATTTCTACTAGGGAAATTAAATTGCATTAAAAAAGTTTTTGTCATCATTTTGAAACATCAAAGATTTCCACTTTAAAATTTGATTTTGAAATTTTAGTTTCAAAAGAGAAAGTTATGAGAACCACTCCTAACTTCTTTTTTTTTTCTTTTCTTTTTTTTTTTCTTTTTCTTTCTCTTTTCGGTGAACAATGAATAGAGGGAAAGTAACTCAATTTTTTTGGTCGAAGTATTTGCCGAATTGAGTTATGCTCAAATTGACAATATATATCATACTTGAATCTCAATGAACAGGCCGAGAAATAAATCCAAGTTCACCGTAACGTCTACAAGTCTGCACAACTACAAAAGAAAACCTCTTCCATCACTTTTCTGGTTTTAACTGCTGCTAATATTCAATATTTGCAGCTTGTATCAAAACACAAAAGTAGACAACTTAAACTATAAGAAAATTTTGAAATTAGGGTAGAGCCTTGTGGACTTGGAGTTGTTGTATCCACTTTGAAAAACTTCACACATGGATAAGCCAATCATGTAAATAATAACTACTCAGAAAAATCCAGGTTACATCTACTGGTTGAATGAAGCACAACCACAAATTCAGTCATACTTTGTTAGCACTCTGAAACAGAAAGGCAAACAAAAAAAAGAAGATGCCTTATGTTAGGAAGGAAAGAAGGATGTGGAGAAAACAAAAGCACCACAAACAAATAGTGGAAGCCAATACCCAATAAAAATGTTTCTTGCTGCCATGTTCCTACAATCAAATGCTGAGTAACGGGAGCTAAGAATAATTTACATTTAGGGGAGATCTACAAAGGTTCATCAGTTTGCTGATGGAGCTCGGTTGTCAGGTCCAGTAAGAACGATCTGCTCAACATGAGTATTCATATCACTATAAGATCCTAAGTTGGAAAGATGAACTCTAGATCATGAAAGGAGTGATCATTTATCAGTTTTATGTTATACTTTTACCCTGAAATCTAGATCATGAAAAGTTATCTATGAAAAGATGAACTCTGAAAATAGATCATAGATAAAAGCAGGATGTGAATATGGTTATGGAGGCTGCAGAGGGTAAAAATTCAGACCATAAGGTGGAGTACCAGGTTAAACTAAGAATTGGCACTTCATTTGGTTTATTGAACATTTCTGCATGATAAGGCTGGTCACCTCATCAAGAGAAAAAAGACATATTTGGCTACAAGTTATTAGAGTTTCATTTTCGTTATTATGGCTGGCAAGAAACTTCACTTTGTTTTATATATTTGTGGGTGTCTGAGCTAGGCCAACTTACGCGCACCTCGACTATTTTTACCAGACATATAGTTTGACCATATTGAATGTCAAGGAAACCTGTCTAAAAGTAAAGGAAACAACTTCACTTTCAATAACAAAACTATCTCTTTTGGGAGTTTCAGTGATTAGGTCTTAGTTCTATCTATTTATTGGTCTAAATATTTCTCCCCTTTGGTTTGCAATATTTTATCCTATCAATAAACATTTTATTTCCTATCAAAATAAAATATTTTAAGAAGACTATGCATATGACATCCTATTCACTGGCATGTGAAAAAATTTGGAGAACCAAACTGAATTACTCATGCTAGTAGTAGAGAGTGAGCAAAACGTACATTGCAATCAAAAGCAAACCTCCTGGCTAGCATTATGGCTGCGTTCCTGTCTCTCTCGGATTCAAATGCTAATATGTAAGAAAGGTCTTTCTTGGCTTGCCAAAACAATGCTTGAGCTGCGGCATTGCCACCGCCACGAACTCCACATAACTAAGGCCAAGAATGAGTGTTAGTAGAGATGGATAAAGAATTTTTTAACATCCAAACTGACACAAATCTTAATAGGTTTACAAGCTAGTTCCAAATTTGGGTTAATTTCAATTTACCTGCATTGATGAAGAATAATATTCTTTAGCAATGGTGTTTTTTCCCTTGCAGAGCTTTATCCGCATCTTTCCAACATGGAGTGCATGTATCGACTCTGATGGATGATGTACTCCATTAACCTGAGTAAGAACTACCTGAAATAGAACAAATATAAGGAAATAAGCCCACTCCATAAAATAATGGCAGCAGACAGTTGGTAATGAAATGAGCAGTAGCAAAAGTCTTTCATGAAGCGCCGTTATAAATATCTGAAAATATTTTAAAATGTGTTATAATGGCAATAATATAATTAAAGGAAAAGGCTCCAAAAACATTAATGGCCTTAATAAACATTACTGATGTAGGTAATATGTAACAGGCAATCATGAGTTAATGAATAAAAAAAATTAAAATTTAGGTAGCTAAGACAAGGTGGTTTTATATTTTTATTTGCATTTTCTTTTGATGAAACAGAACTGTTCATGGCATTGCACTTGCTCAGCTTTCTGAATTCTGAAGAAAAACAAGTTAGGAAGTTAAAACTTGGAAGGAACCTGCAAGATTTTATATGGAAAGAAGATAGATGGCAAAAAATATTGCACATACAACTTATAACCTAGTTCAACATTGAAGATCTTCACCAAAACTACTTGTAATCACTCTCATTTTGTATGTTAACATCAATTAGAGAGTACACATGAAGATTGAGCAAATAGATATAAAATTTATGTGTACCCTAGTTTCCCCTAGATACTTAATACTTCTCAAATTATTTTATTAAAAGAATCTCCATAAGTTTGAGCAAATAGATATAACATTTATGCCACATATTAATGATAATTTTGGTCGTCTGCAGTTGTCTATGCCATACTAATCTTGCATACGACAAAATCTACATAAGGAAAAGGACGACGTACATTAAACTCAACATCATGCCTCCGCACAAGGGCTTCAACATAACTTCCCAGACCAGCAGCTGTTAGAAGAACCAAGTTTTAGTTTCTTCCCATGAATTCAAGCAAAACAAGCAGTAAACGGCCATAGCAATCAAGAAAAGAATTGTATAGCTTATATGCGTCAACGTATATATACACACATCAACTCTCAAATCACCTGGATCAATGGGGCCATTGGTAGTTAAAGTGATTATATGGTCATCTAACTGAACGTCAGCTTGCAAGATTTTCCCAACATCAAAAGGCTCTGGAGCATAGACTGATTTTGTAGCTCCTGAGATAATAGAAGTTCAGATCAAAAATAGAAAAACAATTATGTAGAGCATTTAGGAATATGACAACCTTGTTTGTGCTATTAATCTAGAATACCTGAAATAAGTTCTTTCTTTCCACCTTCCCATGCTATGCGGTGCCATTGTATGGAGCATTTTGAAAGGTCTGGAGCTGTATCACAAGAAGGTTGGATACGGAGATAAGAACCCAAACACTCAGTGCCATCTATCTCGTATATGTTTGAGCTGTCTCCCATTGCCTTCTTGCTAATTGCAAGCTGGAAAAAGTGACCGGATAAGAAAAGAAATCAGGATTTTTTTTTTCCAAAAAAATAGAACATATTTTCGTGAAAGAAATAAATCTGGGTCAGTCAGATAAAAAAGGAACAGAGAGCATACAACCTAACTACATTGCTTCAACTTTGTATACAATTTTTTTTTTAATAAACTAAGCTTTGTTGAGGAAAAACAAATGAAAAAACAAAAGGCCAAGAGGTCATACAAAAAAAATCAAAAGTATTAGGAGCCTCTAAACTCTCAATCTTTCTTAATTAAGATTGGATTTTATCTAGAAGAAAAAAGAAAAGAAAAGAAAAGAAAGAAACCTATTGGTGAAAGAAAACAGTAGAATTGGAAACTCCTAATACTTCCGAAGAGATAAAAGGTGAATTTTAACTTTGTGAGCTGTAGCCTGTAAGACCCTGATCCTAGTGGTTTCTCTACATGAGTTATTTCCAAAGATGGATTTGCATTTAATAAGTTCTTTGGGAGTGGTGTCACTTACATAAAAAACAGAGACAAATTCATTAAAAAAATGGGCTTATAGAGGGTTGTAGCCTTTTTTTATCCTCCTCTGGTGAATGAGAAGTTTACTTTGGCCAATACCAGGGCACGCAGTCAAATTGATAGATGTCTGTTGTCTAAGAGGTGGTTGCATACTTCTATGAGTGTGAGACAGATGTTGGGTCCCAAGGTCACTTCATTTCATTGGAGTCTAGCTTCTTTTAAGTCCCTCCTTGATTTTTCTCTTGCAGGTCACCCTTTCAAAGGTGAAAAGAAACATCAATGGGAGTCCATGATTCAAGCCTTAGAAATATTTGATTGGAGAGGAACAATAGGATCTTTAAAGAAAAATCTCTCCTTTGATAAATTTATGGACTCTACTTTGTATTTAGCTCTCTTTTGGGTTCATTGTTTATATCCCTTTGTGATTATAGCCTCTCTTTTGGGTTCATCGTTTATATCCCTTTGTGAGAACTTTCCTATTTTTCATTTTATCAATGAAAGTATCGTTTCCTTTAAAAAAAAATAAAGAGAAACTGTAAAACTTTTAGAGCGATTAAGAGATCTTGTGAGGAAGTTAATCTCTTTTTGTATTCCTTCATTTTTCTTTGTGATAGCTTGATTTAAATCATAAGCCAAAGCCGTTATAACCAAAAAGTATTAGCTCATGCTCATAGTATCTAATAGATAAGAACACCACACTCAACTGGTAGTTTTTAAGACGAAATCTGAATTAGATAAAGCAATTTTCCTCTATTGTCCTAATGTTTTTAATTTTTGGGCTACAAACATGTTTCACACAAAAAAGAAATTTCGTATAAAAAGGACCACTCTCAAGGCCACATGCAGTACTAACAGAACTAAAAAACCAACAGAAAACAAATAATATACAAATAGAGGTTGCTTGTATCATAATATAACAACTTACTTCTTTCTGAAGTAGAATAGAATACTTGGACTTCTCAGCAAGTTGAACTCTCAATGCCTGAAGCTCGTGCTCCATGTCCATAACCTACATATACAGAATCGACATACTTAACAGTTAACATGGCATCAAATTTATCTTTAGTTAAAACCATACCATATAGAGAGTCCATTTTTCGTCATTTTTTTTTCCATTTGATACCATGAAAAGTCATTCAAAAGGCGAAAGATGTTATGCCACAGAAATTAATTCACAAGATATAAGTGTAAGTTGTATGATAATAACATCATAGAGAATGAGAATAGAATGTGGACCTTGCTTGGTTGATGGAGCATTTTGATCCTTCTAGCCTCTTGAACCTCCTTCATTAGCTCCTCCACGTCCTAACCACGTTAATGAATAGTGCTAGATAAGCTATTGAAAATAAAATAGCAATGACAAAGTGTCAGTATAATTGTATTTCACATTTTTTAGTTATTTATTCCTTTAAGGATTAGATTAAATATTATTTTCTATCTTTTCCTTTTATGATTAGGTCATCTTTTCCTTGTATGATTAGATATTAAATTTTCCTTTTATAATTAGGTCATCTCTTGTACTCTATTTGAACCCATTGTTGGGTTCATTATTAAATGAAGAATTTAGAGAATTTGAATTTCCATCTTTCAACATGGTATCAGAACCTCAAATTTTTCCTTTCGATCTGGGTAAACTTTTTCTCTAGTCCTCTTTCACTTTCTTTCCATCACCTTCTTCTCTTTTTCTAAAAACTTTTTCCTACTTCATCTCCTCTTATAGAAAAAAAAAAAAAAAAAAAAAAAAAAGAGACAGTTTGACCTCAAACCTCTATTTCATTTTTCTCACCTCAAAACCTAGAGAAATACAAACCATAATATTTAGATTCATAAATTTTTCAAAATTTTTTTTTTTTAAAATAATAAAAAATCCAATCAAACTCCTTAAGGAGAAAAAATCATCTTCTCATCCAATCCCAGTTGGCCCTGACATCTCCTTTCACAGTTACCCTAGCAGCTCCTTTCCCAGTTGGCTCTGACTTCTCCTTTCCCAGCTGACCTTGGCATCTCCTTTCCCAGCTGGCCCTAGCATCTTCTTTCCCAGCTGGCATCTCCTTTTCCAAATTGGCCCTAACCAGTTTTCTCATATTGACCCTGACCAGCATTCCCAAATTTGTCCCTAGCAGCACTCATCAAATTTGTCCCTGGCAGTACTCATCCAATTTGTTCCGGCAGCATTCATCCAATTTGTCCTTGGCAGCACTCATCCAATTTGTCCCTAGCAACACTCATCCAATTTGTCCATGGCAGTACTCATCTAATTTGTCCCTAACAGCACTCATCCAAATTGTCCCTGACAGTACTCATCCAATTGCACCTTGCAGCACTCATCATCCCAATTCATATCATCATCTCAATTGGCGCATCATCATCACAATGACCAGCTCTGATAAATTTAACTCCAAGCTTGGTTTGTATTCCATATACAATCTAGCTTGAGGGGGAGTGTTGGTTTATGTTATTTTTAGTATAATTGTATTTTCACATTTTTTAGTTATTTATTCCTTTTAGGATTAGATTAAATATTATTTTCTATTTTTTCCTTTTATAACTAGGTAGAATCTTTTCAAAATAGGTCCTCTTTTCCTTTTATGATTAGATAGTATATTTTCCTTTAATAATTAGGTCATCTCTTGTACTCTATTTAAACCCATTGTTGGGTTCATTATTAAATGAAAAATTTAGAAAATTTGAATTTTCATCTTTCAACACAAAGCACCATATTATCAAATAAGAAATCTTGTGACTTTTTTCTCCCCTCAGTATTTTGTTTATACGAAGCAATTTCATGGATTTATAAAGTTACAAAAGCAGGAGGTCCCGTGAGAAAAAGATTACATAAGACCTCTCCAATTCATAAAGAGGGCAGTATAACTATAATTGTAAGAGTGTGAAGGTTGTTTACACCAAGTAATCGACAAAGAGACATTCAATTCAAAATAAGAGTATGTGGATTCTTTCTCGTGAAAAATTCTTCTATTTTTTTTCAAGTAGTCCAACAAAATGCCCAAATGAAATTCTCCCATGGATACTTCTTAAAAGTGTGTCACCCAAGAGTATGTGGATTCGTCGAGCGGGTGTGAGTGACGCTCTCTTCCGACCCCATCCCCTTCTTTCTCCCAATTTCCCTTTGTTGAGATTATTGTGTGTATCTCTGATATTGCTTGTTAATGCCCTCTCTTTTGGCTTGTGTATTAGGCTTCATGCCACCCTATTCTCCTTCTCTATCTTTCTTATTGCTTGTTTCGATAGGGTTACATGGTAACATCTTCACATATCAATAATTTCTTTTTTGTTTCCGATAAAAAATTCAACATGAATTGAACTTTGAAGAATGCTCGAGAGAGTTCTTTGACAAGGGTTTTATCTACCCAGCCCCTAGCTTGTATCCATTCATCTGCTTGGTTGAATATATTGTTTCTAATTACAAAAATATATTATTATCATTATCATTATTAATTATTAAATTTTATTCTAAAGGGTTAAAAAAGAGGCATGTAATAAATGCGATATGGGTTGTGAAAACAAAATACATGATTCTTGAGAACAATAATTGAAAACGAGAAACCTGCTTTCCAGCTGCCCGAGAAATTCTTTCATGTTCTTGTAGGGCTTCTTCCACTCTCTGAACTGCTTCTCTTGCATTCTCAATTTCTGCACGTGCAAAAGCTCTTTCCTCATCAACAAGTTTCTTAGCATCTTCTGATGCCTACAAAACAAAATAAGCTCTCAACACTGGAACAGAAAAGAAAGTGAACAAATCATTTTGTGTAAGGCAATTTTAAAGTGAAGTATTTATCATAAAATTCAAGACCAAACTCTCTAATAAATAATTAATCAATTCAACATCTTATGCAAAATTAAATCAATCTTCTTGTACACATATGTAGGGGTGTACAGAAATAACCGATAAACCGAGCAACCCGAACTATCCAATCCAAACCATAAGGGTTGTATTGGGTTATGATTTTATAATTTTTGTTGGGATGAGTTGGTCCTTGGGTTGGCCAATTTTAGGCTCATTCAACCCAACCCAAACTAAAAATAATATTATATACATATTTTGAAGATTAATTAATAAGATAAATTTTAGCATATTGATAAAGGAACATGCACTAATAAGAAACCTAAGTTCAAACATCATGTATTTTTTTTCTTTATTGTTTATATATTTACATGCTATGAATAGAGTTTTAGAGAGAAAAGAGGAGATTAATACAACCTGAGAACCCAATCCAACCTGAAATATATGGGTTGGATTGGATTGCTCAAATACATAGGGTTGGACAGGTAGGCGGATTGACTAACCCGAAAATTTAGGTTGATCTAAAAAATTCTTCTATCCCAACTTAATTTGGACCATGTACACCTCGACCATATGCTTAAAAGTTATGAGAACAAGTATGATTCTCATATTTCTTTTAAAGTCGGTTAATCTTTCAATTCAAATATTAACATTTAGCTAAATAAATTATTTAGCAGCGTTTAACTATTGTTCAACACAAGCTCCACAAGCACAGGAGAGTCCTGTCCTCATTTAATACGTGTGCTTTCCTAAGATAAAGAAAAATATCACCCAAATTTAAACTCACTTGCTTAAGAAAATTAGCTAGCTTCTTCACTTCAGCCTTTTCTAGAATTAGTTCCCCTTCTCGCTGAGTAAGTTGAACTGCTAATGCCTCCACCTGCAGCAATGAGCACCGTGTAACACCCAACTATGTTGAAAATTGAAATATAAAAGGTAAAGAGTTACAAGATAAATAAAGTAATTAAAGGTACTTGGACTCTCCTTCCCTCGAGTTACTCATGAGTCAAGTCCTAATCCATCCAACTAAGCAATTGTCATTCTTCATTCTTTCAAACCTAATCTATTTATAGCAAAATTCCTTAGATAATTACTAGCATACCCTTACCACCCCAATAACACTTGAATAGCATTTCCATCAGGACCCTTATTTTTTCTTAAGTTAAGGTATAGCATCGGTAGCAAGCAACAAGACTTCTCAGTTTGACATAGAAAGGTAACCTTAAGTAATAGAGGAAACTATTTATAAAAAAAAGTATAAAGGAATAATTTTAAGGAAAAAAAAGTAATAAATGAATAAGGTAGTCCTAGCTAATTTGATTCATAATACAGATCAGTTTGGTAGCCAAAGAATGCAGACATACCTACTCTGGATGAAGATTATTTTATTCATGTTTTTCAGCAAAAGTCGCATAAAATTCGTAGTGTGTCCATGACTCATGCAAAATAGCACATAGCAGGTATTTATCGGAGGAATTCCTCCGCACTATACACAAGCTTAAAACCCTTGCCAAAAAGGAAAAAAAAAACACAAGCCTGAAACCTAAGCCAACTAACTCTTATCATTAGAACTACTTTTCATCATAGTGGCCAACTACCTCACCAGCTCAACTCATTAAAATGCGTCTGGCTTTAATATCAAATCATCACCTAGTGTAGTGCTTAGGATACTTCATCCAGCACCATAAATAAAGGTTCTGTTAACAAATTCTTTTAGATCAATTATTATTATTTTTTTCCCAGCAACTTTTGAACTGTGCAACCTTCTTGAAAAAGTAAAAGAAAATTCAAGCTCTAAATTACTTGGCACAGATAACTTGAAATACAACAAGTACTAAAAAATAGTGTGTACAAAAATGCAGTCTTCACATGACATGGCATTGATGGCATAGTAGACCAGGCCCAAATATTTTATGGCATCAACTCAGAATGAAATTCAAGTTTCAACTTACTTGGCCAAGAGAAATTAAAACAGAGCATGTGCCCATTAATTTTCATTTGAACTAATTTTAACGGATTATGTTATTCAGTAACGATGGTATACAAATCTACACCAATAAATGCATGCTAATAAGCATTAATAATCACCTAATGTTCATCCAAAATAAAATTGTAGAACAAGATTTCCAAATGCATGTTCTGAGAGGTAACATCATCTAAAAGTTCATAAGACTTACCATTGCAATCGCTTCCTCTACATCATCCTTGTTCCTTCCAGCAACACGTCCTCTTAATGCTTCCAATGCATCTCTAAGCTTCTTCAATAGAACATGTTTTTCCAGTGAAGCTGCCTCTCTTAGTCTAGCCTGAATTGCACAAAAAAGACAACTATATTATAATTGGTGTATTTTCGTAATAGACATCTGATTTCAGATTTCCACTTAGGACTACGAAAGAGGAATTCAACAAAGGGAACTGATCTGTGTTTTTCAACTTGCACCAAATCATGTAATAAAATGGATGAAATAAAAATAACATTATTTTAATAAAAAAAAAAGAATATATACGAAAAGTACACAAGTGTGCAAATCTGAGAAAGACTTTTTATTACTCATTTATGCCCGATACAGAGTAATATAATAAACATTCAAACACAATCAAAGAAGAAAATAGATTTGACTTTAAAGAGTATGGTTCCTTATATAATTATTCAATTTTGA
This sequence comes from Sechiopsis laciniata, assembly GCA_037833695.1. Taxonomy (NCBI): domain Eukaryota; kingdom Viridiplantae; phylum Streptophyta; class Magnoliopsida; order Cucurbitales; family Cucurbitaceae; genus Sechiopsis; species Sechiopsis laciniata. Next base: position 3,945,853 of record JBBMKA010000009.1, on the reverse strand, counting down.
TTAAATTACAAGTTTAGTCTCCGAACTTCCAATTTTGCATCTATTAAGATATTGATGTCTAAACTTCCAATTTTGCAGCTTATAAGACATTGATGTTTAAAAGTGTCAAATAGATATTCTTATCCCCAAAAACAAATGTCAAATAGATACTTGAACTTTCAGTTTTGTATTAAATAGGCTCTTAAACTTTAAATTCTGTGTCAAATAGATTTCTAAACTTTCAATTGTGTCTAATATATTCCTAACCTATTTTTTATTTAACAACATTTGGTGGAGGGGGATTGAACCTGCAACCTCGTGGTTACTACATTATACAAGATGTCATTACAACTATGCTCTTTTTAGCCAATATATTCCTAACCTATTTGACATTTTCATATTTGTGGATCAATGAACCGTCATGAATTGACCTAGAGGTTAGAGGGTTTAGGATCATAAAGTGTTTAGAGGAAATAAATTCAATCCATGGTAGCTAGCTACCTACTGAGAGATTAATTTCCTACAAATTATCTTGATTCTTGACAGCTAAATGTAGTTGGGTCAGCCAATTCTCTTGTGAGAATAGTCGAGGTGGGCATAGCACATAAGTGGACCAAGACGCTTATGAATATAAAAACAATAATATTTATGAATCTCCTCTCAGCTGAGTCAACAATACCAAAACTGTTATATAGCTTATAAACAATTATGTACAAGTGGAGGGATTTTCTTGTTTTAATAGAAAACATGTCTTTAAATTGAAAGAGCCTAACCTCTTCTGATAACTTAGCAGCAGCAGCCAAACCCTTCTCAAATTTACTGGCCAAATCTCGAACTGAGAAGCGTTTCTGCTGTTCCAATAATTGGGCAGTCTCACGAGCAATTACCTCCTTCATAGATAGTACTTTGGGATCATCTTTAGCCTCCACAATCTGATTGTTTGCTCCGATTCTGTAGTTCGGAAACCGACTAGAAGCAAATATAACATCAGCTGATACAGCTGAGACACTCTCTCTTTGTATGGTATCACTGTAAGTACGGCTTATCCTTGTCATTTTCTAGGCCGATTTATCTGTAAAACACCAGATTAGTCTGTTTAACAGCATTGAATAGTTTAAGAGCACTAGAGTAAAGATATAACCAAATGAAGGGCAATTTCGAAAAAAAAATTTGCTAGAGATTTGCAGTGAAAAGAATGACCATCTAACTTAGCTTTGTCGGATCGACCATTCTTTCAGAAGCTAGTACAAAATCCATACTAATTTTCATAAATTGTATCGACATCCAGCACCCATCACACATAAATCAGCCATTCCAAAGAACACAAAGACAAATAACGAATTGGGAACAAAAATTGACCTATCAAAAACACGAAAAGGGCAAACAATGCAACAATTTATAAATACAATTGAAGATCAAAGCTACCAATTCGCAACGAAAAGGGAAACCCAATTCGAAACCAAAAGAACCCAAGAAACCCCATTACAAAGCTCGAAATTATAGACAAAAAAAGTGAAGTTCGGACTTACAGAAGACTGAAAAAACACTCCGTGAAGAAATCAACCAAATGGAGTAGGGATTTTCGGGCCTCTGATTCTCGGATCAGATACGGAAGAAACTCTTCGATTCAATTTCGAAACAAAACCAGATTGAGAAATGGCAGAAAAGTAGCTGGTTCGCTTTTTGAAAAGCGAGAGCAACAGAGAGAGCCCAATTCTGTAATTAATTTGGAAATTGAAGGGGAAGATGAAGAAGGGTGAAGACTGTGGAATGGAATCACATATGCTTGTGCTTTGAAATTAAAACTCATTGGCCATGGCGGGTCCTCCTCGCCATTATTTTTCTTCCTTTGCTCCCGTTTTATGCAACTCTTAAGGATTTTTGCCGTTTGGTGAATGGGTTATAACTCAAATATTCTTGTCAAAAGAAGCTGCCATTGTGTATTATAGATAACCAAAAAATTATAGTTTCAATTCTCAATCTTAATTGTTCTTCAATTTAAAAAACAATAATAATTATCAAAATGGTTGGTGGCAATATTGATTTCTTTTTTTTTTTTTGTAATTTACTTCAATATCACGTTCACATTCGATCTTAATTTTTCTTTTTCTTTTTTTTGGTCAAATAGTGTTCTTCTCATTTGGGTTTGTATGCCCTTTTGAATTTGGTATTTACACTTCAAAATTGACATCTTTTGCCATGAAATTTAAATAAT
>JBBMKA010000009.1:3932933-3943559 GCA_037833695.1 Sechiopsis laciniata | reverse complement strand
TGTTTAATTTTAAAATACAAGGAAGAAATTAAAACTTTCACCCACACCTAAAAACTAAAAAGTATTTTTCTCATTACTTTTTTTTAGAAGATTTTTCCATTAATTTTAACTACCATTAATCCTTCTCCTCCACACCATTCCGTTCAACAATAAACTTTTAAATAACTACTATCCATTTTCACAAATACTCGATAGCATTTTTTTCCCCTTTTTTATACACCGCCTAAAAGCCTAATTTTACAAGATAATTATTTGCAAAAAGTAAGCATTTTATATTAAAAAACTAAAACATATTTTTAATAGTCACGACGAGTCAAAACCGGTGAGCACAATCTTCAAAAGTATTTTAAAGAAAAATTACTTTAGTCATTAATTTGATCTTAGTTTCAATTTAATTTATATATTTTAAAATTAAACACTTTTAACTCTAATATTTGAATAATTTTTACTTTTACTTTTTTTTATATTTTTAAAATTTTACTTTTAAATTTATTTTCTTTTAAAATTAAATTGACAGAAAAATTAAAATAATTACATCATTAATATATTATAATTTAAAATTAATTTGATCAATATAATAAACTAACATTTTTTTGTTAATTCATTGACTAAAAATGAATATATTAAAATATCAAGATCATATTTAAAAGACTTAAAAAGTATTTTTACCTATTTTATTTGTACGTTATATTCAATAAATAATTGAACTGGCCGACCACCTTACCACCTTTCACAATCATACATAAAATTGAAATTATTCATACGCGCCAATGTTCATACATTTAAAAAGTCCATCTATCTTATCTATTTTATCACCAATTCATTTTTGAAAGAGACTTTAATTTGTCCATACAAAGAGTTAGATTAGATGATATGATAGAATGAGACACTAAAGTTTCATGAAGATAAATTTGGAAGGGGACATTTCATATATTTTGTCACACTCATAGAAAGAGATGATGCCTCATAAAATAGTATCACGTGTTCTATTGTTACATTGTAACTTATTTGTTATAAATTTTGAATTCTTGTTAAATTTTACCCTTATAATTTAAAATGGCTAATTTTCATAACAATAAAAATAATGGTAATAAAATAAATTGAATAATTAGCTTAATTTTACAAATAGCAGACCCATGTAGCCAACGGCTCAACTTATTTAAATTTCACAACCTCCAAATATTGTTAAATAAAAAAAAAAAAAAGGACAATATGTAGTTATCTCCTTTTTAATTTACAAAAAATATGTTATTTATCCACCCCATGCTTTGAAGCAACACCAAAAAAGAGCAATTTTAAGCTCTATATTTCCTAATAAAATGAAGGGGGAAATGAAGCCATTATAAGTTTTTTTTTTTTTTTTTTTTGAAAAACTAGCAACTATCATTGTAGTAAGAAATAGAAGTTGGCTCAATGTCATTAGGTACAAGAGGTCATGGGGTATAGCAAAAACCAAGGACTTTTTTGTTTTCTTGTTTATTTAAAAGAAACTGGTTTTGTTGATGAAAGAAATGAAAATGAAACAAAAGACTTCAACCACCAATAGGTGGTTTTCCCATTCAAAACAAAGGAGAAGGACTCTAATGAGTACAAATGTGTTTACATTAACATCAAATACATAACATGTAATTAGCAACAAAAAAAATTACACAAAACATGTAAAAGTGAAATTATCAAAGAACCAAATGACACAACCTATTGTCTTTGTTATCAAGAATGTATATTTCTTTTGCATATAAGGGATTTTTTTAGTAGGAATAGAAAATTTGTATCAACGATCTCTAGAATGAGGATCCATATCAATTAACACTTGATGTTCAACCTGCTTTAGATGCACCGTAAAAACTATTTTGAAACAACTTTTAAAAGATAGAGTCATTCCAAATCAACTCTTACAGAGCATAGAAAGGTTTGTTGTTCACGTATCACGACACCATTGGATCGCTAGCTTTAACGAAAAGGACACATGTTTTTTTCTACTGAAGAACACGAATAGGCCTCGATGTACTAAAATACAATGTTGAGACGGTCAACCTCCTCATTCATCATCATAGAGAAGCAAGAAAAGTGAGAAAAATAGTATTCAAAAGGAAAAAAGTTAGGTAAATGACATGTAGGTTGCGACCGTTTACTTCCATCAACACATAATGTTTTTGATAAATTTAAAATTCTCCAAAATGTTTCAAGTTTAATCATAGAAGGTGCTTGGACTTCATTACATTAGAAAAGTACATGTACTACATATATTTTGGGTGATAGAACTTTTACAGTGATATTTGAGGGCCAAATGACTATTCTGGCTCAGCTCAGATTGTGACAAGCTAGCTTTTTTGCTATTTTGTGGAGCATTTGGCTCTGGAGAAACTCTAGATCTTTAGAGGGGTTGAGAGATCAAGGTGATAAATTTAAGACGTTCGAGTTTTTCTTGCAATTATTAGCTTCGTCCATGTAATTAGCTTTGGTTTATTTTTTGTTGAACTTGTTTTTTGTTGTTATTTTTTTCTTCTCTGGTATGTTATTTTCATTTCACTCTATAAAAGATCAGTTAAACTTCTAGGTTGATGGGTGATTTAACCCAATTTAATATAGTATCAAGAAGCCATACATTCAAACTCATATTGATAACTCTCAAGAATTGAGAATTAAAGTGGCTTATAAGAATATATTTTTATTAGAATTTGCTATAATAAAGTAATTTAATATTGAATTTCGCCCCATTGTACCAAAGTTATGCTTAAGCGAAACATCCTTTAGTTTTCTGATTAGGATGCATTTTAGAGGTTTGTTGTAGCGAAATATGCTTGAATGTGTGCAAATTTATAAGTGTTAAAAAGAATTGATATTTTCTAGTTTGTTTGCAGCATTCCTGATGGAGCGAAGCGAAATTCACACCATAGAGAATTCGCGCACGCGAAGGCCAGACCCAACAAGCAGCTAGAACTTACACCACTCTTTCGCGGAATCAAAGCATTAGGATGAAGAAGCGAAGCGAAGGGATATTTGTCGTATTCAAAGGGACACGTGGCAGAAATCGGATGCTATACGATTGAATCTCAACTGTTCGTACTTGTCGGTTCTGACCTCGCGACAAAACAGATAGTGGAGCAGGAGAGGGTCAGAGCAGTTTCGTCAGAACAGAGATCGTGGAGCAAGATTTCGCAAAGCTTGTTGGGAGGCCTATAAAAGGCGAACATCTTTTCATAGCAAGGAGTTCAGAATTTCTTGGAGTTTTCTTTAGTTTTTTAGTTCAAAGGAGTTTTCTCTCCGATTCCAGCCAAAGTTTACTTTCCAATTAGTTTTCAAGCCGTCAGAGCGATTTCGCCAGGTTTTAGTTTAGCCTTAGTGTAGTTGAGTGTGGAGTGTTGTCATTTCTTAGGTTAGTGACTGTTTGGAAGACTATTTTGTAGCTGGAGTTCACTGGAGCTCAACATTTATCAAAGTTTCAGGCGTTTTTCTATACCTTGCTTTTATTTACTTTAATTCGTTCACTCTACTTTCTCGTAATTTTCATTCGAGCATGGCTTATATATTTTCTGTCGATTTCAAAGTTTCGACTAGTATGAGTAGCTAAATTTGTTATTGGGGGTTTATGGGGAAGTAGGAGATTTCGCTAGGGCGAAAGGGGTAGCGAACAAGAACTTTTTATGTATGCTGAATTTATTTAACTTATATACCGTTGCCAAACCGAATATTTGCCTCTACCCTATGTCGAGAGAAAAAGAGCGAGCGAACTTGCGTGCATGACATTAGGATTGTTAAGCTTGCTTACTAATCAAAGAACACTTAGAGATAAGGTTCGCCTAATGCCATAAGGTGTTTTAACAGCAGTTGAGTTTGAGAAAACCCTACTAGGAGCTCGAGAGAACCAACTTCCAGAACTTGAGAAAGTCAAGAGAACCCTTGGTTGTTCGCTCTCGCTATCCTCTTCGCTTAAGCGAAGTACCTGAAAACCCTTAATCCCTCTGATACTTAGTCTTATATCTGTTTTTATTTCGCAGCAAGTCGTTATACATTTCAATCCAAAAACAAAGTCTATTTATCTACCAATTTGTTACATCTGACTCTTGCATGAAAACAAATATAAAACGCAGCAAAAATCCCTGTGGAGAATGACCTGTATTTACTGATTAAAACTTGCTACAATTTGACCGCATGCACTTGCGCGTCTGCGGAACACACACACTTCGTTTGGTTTAAGTTTCCCTTCGCCAAAGCGAAGGTGGAGATTTACCACATTACTATTCCACGCAATCAGCAGCTCTATTATTTCCTTAATTATTGTGTGTTAGTTCAGCGAGTCAACACATATCAAGTCGTTTCATCCTCTAATTAATATCAGTTTCTATTGGTAGGGTATTTTCAAACTCACAAGTTAAAATTAAATTTACTCAAATCTATCTACTCAAACTTTTGTGTTGACGGATTTAACGTGATTCAACAAAAACAAATACTTTAACACGAGTGTCACGACGTGTAGTTACCTCCACAACCGCCTTCATCGCATCTGACATCATAACTGCTGTACTCCAGCAAGGGCCACACAACCATATTAGCAGCAACCTTCCAGGGACCATTTTTCTTCTCTAGTCAGCCAACTAGAAATAAGACAAGCTTAGCTGAATTGAAAATTCATGGATTCTTTCATTGCAGTTGAACTAAGAAGCATTTTCATTTTTCATAGCTATATAAGGGTGGATCTCCAAACAAATGATCAAACAAATTCAACTTCAAGCGTATTTCAGAAAAGGAAACATACCTTGACATACAAAAATTTTCACGCTTTCGGGCCTACTGTCCTACGTATGCTTCCCTCTATAACAAGGTCGAGCAGCTTCTTGACTCGACTTATTTATTCTCCTCGTAAACTCTTAAGAGTTTGAGCAAGATCGTCGAGACGCCTACGCAAGCTGCAAGCAGCAATCTGATCCGATCAACTGCCTAACACGTAGCGCGCGTACTCTTCTTCTATCTATGAGTTGGCTAGTGGAGTAGGTATTCTATAAATAAATCGTTTTAGCTCTTTTGGCTAACTTTTAGCCCTTTCGATAGGGCGGCACGCGAAGCGAATTGGCGCTGTGCTCTGGGTCAGTTTCGGGGTGGGGAGCAAAGAGAGATCGGTTCACTCTGGAACCCCTTTCTCTTACGAAAAAACAAGCTATACCTTGACATACAAAAATTTTCACTATCATGCAGTAATTGACATATATCATCAATCTAGAGGTTGAAGGTTTGAATCTCCAAACCTACAATGTCGTTGTGAACTAAAATAAGAATTTCCTAAGAATACTGTGATCTTTTCAATGTAAACAATAAATAGGTCCTAAACTTAACACATTAACAGTTGAACAAGCAGGGCCTTCTTCAACTATAAAGGCCAAAAAGCAGCACTCGTGGCACCACTCATAGATCTAACAAAGTTCAGACAAATATATGATTATATTTGGCTAATTTATTTCTTTATTCAATGATAGCATGCTTAAGTAACTATTTCTCAAGCTCCATTGCTTTTTCTTTTTTTTTTTTTTTTTGCTATCTGTGACTGTCTAAACCAATTTGCGTATACCTCGACTAATATCACGGGATATATCGCATGACCTTACAACATTTGAATGTCAAAAAAATCTGTAAAAAATTAATTCTTAGGTAGGTGATCACCATGGATCAAACCTATCCCATCTTAGTTCTCCTAGGCCCCTCTTGACAACTAGATCACCCCATGATGATTGATGTTTGTAACTGTTAGGACCAACTTGCGTGCACCTCTTAGTTCTCAAGCTCCATTGCTATTGTTGAGGACTAATGTTTCGCTAGACTTGATAGGGAGACCCCTTGCTTTCTATGTACAGTTTATTGGATATCTCATTCAATTAACAAGTCAGCCAAAGCAGCTTGGTGGCTCGGTCACTAGGGTTGAAGATCCTGAGAGACTATAAACTGAGTCCATTTGCTTATATATCATCATTGTTATTATCCTCAGTCTGCTCTATCGATAACAATTCAACATCTAAAGAAAAATGTGAGAGGAAAAACATAAAAAAACAAGTCCAATATAGTTAAAACGTCTAATTAAATCGGGTAATTATTCGAATTATGAACACAAGTCCGTTATGTTTCTTTCTCTATAACCGGAGCACAAGACCCTATCCATTTATTTATTCATTCAACCTGCCCGGACTTGACTTTTTTTTTTCGCATCAAGATCCAAACAATGAATTGGAGTTATAATTTCCTTGGTAGATGTTAACTGGAGTTATAAACTCCATTGGCCTAGGGAGAGATGATACTTGTCTCTTTTGTAACTATGATCTTACTATTTTATTTTCTCATTGGCATAGTTTGATATAATTTTGGTTCGCATATGCAACGATAGATTTTATACTCTTTCATACATCAATAAAAAGTATATGTTTCCTATAAAAAATACACTTGTCTCCTATTTGTTCTATTGTACTTTTCCTAGCTAACAAAAGGTTCACTTCTCATGAAAACGAAATACAATTGATGTAACAACTAAGTTAACAACATATGGTTAAATTATACATTATCTAAGAAAACTATATAAATAAGAAGGGTAGGAAGTTTGAGGTGTTCCAAAATTGGTCAAAATTTTATAAATGATTATAAACATGGAAGTCAGAAGTGTAACACCAACACTAATTTCACACTCAAAAAGTATATTATCAATTATGCCCCCCGCTGCCTCCAGGGACCCAAAAGGAAATGAAAACGAAACAGTTTTGAATAAGAATTTAAGGATGTATTGCCATATATTACTCTTACAGATCATGAAGGATTCGATCTCTATACTTTCCGAGCCCGAGTTCTCTGCTTTGTTGCATACTGCACAACTTTTTCTTCCACTGGAAGACCCTTACGCCGTCTTACCGTATCAATGAGCTTCCTTGCTGTGTTATGAAGCACACTAGAGCCATCTCCAAACTCTTCCATTTCTTCTTCAGTTTTCGGGACAAAAAATGGATCTTCACATAGTTCTTCCCAATGGCTAAGCACTAGAAGAGCACTTGCAGCTCCAGAAGTCCACCTCCGTAACTCATCTGCAAAACCAAAGCTTTCTGAAACTGGCACATATGCATGCACAGTAAACAAAGGTGAACTTTCCTGCATTTCTTCTTTCAAAACTCGGGCTCGCCTTCGGGCAAGTACAGCATACATTGGACCCAAATACTCAGTGGGAGTGTTCAATTCACAGAAGTACATGGCTTCAACAAGCCGTGGTTTCTTCTGAAGTACAGCTGCTCTACAGGCATCCTTTACAGCTGCCATAACTTGTCCAGAAAATATAGCATTGTTATCTTGTTGAAAGGGAGCTTCGGGTTCATCTGAATTCACAGGCAATGAAGAAATAGAGGCCTCCACAATAAATGCCAACCCCCACATTGGTTCATCACATAAGGGTCCAGCTGACGTAGCAAGCTGAAACCCAGATAGAACACTGTTCTCGAGGGATGCTGCTTCCATGCGTAGTGTCTGAGTTCCTTCTGGGGATGCTACTGAAGAAACATCGCCTACTAAAGATGTTTTAGCATCCGAGTCATCGTACAAAGAATCATCCACAAAACCCAACCTCTGCGATGCATGAGGCGGACCCCGAATAAGAACAGAGGAATCAGCATCCTTTAATTTTGGATCTGGGTTAATCAGAATGTTAGGACCAATATGTTGTGGTCCAAGTGCCCGAATTTGCCTAAGAAGCTTTAACCACTGTGTGTTATGTTTGTCATCCTTTGAGGATATATTGCCAGACACTGCATCTGCTATGAGTTTTTTTAATGTTTCTGCTGGATTCTCATTTTCCCTCAAGCTTGATCTCTTTGTTTCAAAGTTTTTATAGCTTTGCCCCAAATTGATTCCAATTATATCTCCCAGAACATCAGAATTTTCATCAAGTACTTTAGCTAGAGCAAGTGGAAGTTTCAGTACCTGCACTTTGACAACACATCTACCATTTGGGGTTTTCTTAATAACACAATCTGTGCTTTCAGATAACACTTTAAAATAATCCGACACACTAGATGCCTCTCCTTCAATTGTCTCTTTATATGACACAAGAGGTGGAGAGACCTCCAAGCTTATCCTGGCAAACCTCTCCTTCAAATCCTTTATGCATCTTTCAAGATGCACTTCTCCTGCTGCAGCAAGTACATGTTCTCCTCTTGCTGAAACAGTTACCTCCACAAAAGGGTCAGCTCGATTTAAAAGCCTTAAACCTTTCAATAAGGCACCTATATCTCCAGGATCGGATGGCTCAAGTGCAACCCTAAGAGTTGGCGCAACCTGGAATGCCATACTTGAGAAAGGCCAGCAATTTCTTGTGGATGAAAGAGTTGCACTTTTTAGTATGTGATGGCTAAGACCACGAATTGCTACAAGGTTTCCTGCTTTTACTGAGGTCACTGGCTTCAAGCCTTGGCCCATCATTACATAAAATGAACGCAGCTCAGCCTCCTGAATGTGCTTTTGCATTGATTCCCCTTTTGTTGGGTCATATAAAGCCGAAAGCACGAAAACTCTCTGTCCAGAATAAAGAACTCCACTAAATATCCTTGCAAATGCAAGGAAACACTCATCTGATTCACCATCTCCGCCATCATCAGATGAAATAATAGTTTCACCATGATTGTCCCTCCGTGGAAGCATTTTAACTGGCACTGCAAACATCTTGGACACAAAAGCAACAAATGGAGCTTCAAGACTTGAATCACAAGCTTCGATGGATTTCTTGACAAGATCTCCCTCAGTTAGCACATTGGCATTAACTACAGTATCAATAATATCCCTCTTTGGAAGCAACCGTGATATTCGAAATGATTGTGCAGCAATTGGGTCAGGCATACAGTTCACGACCATTGATAATATTGCATCTGAAAGAGGAAGCCAGCGACACATAATAGCTTGAAGAACCACCTTTGGATCCTTGTTTGAAAGTTCCCGAGCTGGTACATTCAAATTAAATGTGTTATTAACCTTTAGAAGCACCTCCTTATTCCCATCAGAATCTAAAGCAGCTCCATAAACTTCCCAAAGTCTTTCAAGCACAAATTGAACAAACATAGGACGAGCTTTACTTCCTCCAGCCATGGCCTTCTTTCCAACTATCATCTTGGTCTTTGGATTAAAGTACCGAGGACCCCACAAGGCCTTCTTCAACGCAGAAGCATTTGCCCCAAGCTTTGAAGCATAAAACTCAGCAAACTCATTAATGCCAAATCCCCACCCATCTAATGCACACACAAACACCACATTCCCTTTCTGGGGTTGAAAGGTATCTTCCTCATCATCCTCAATAAACTCAAGACTCTCATCGTTAACCTCATCCGAAGAACCTGCGAGTAATGAATCTACATCAGATAAATATTTCTCGGACTTGTACGCACTCATTATCCCATTGACTTCATGAACAATCCTCAACAAACGAGTATACGCTTCCATAGGACTCAATTTCAACTCATATATCAATCTATCAATCTTATTGAGAACCAAACACGGAGTAAGTTTCTCAATCCAAGCCTGTCGCAAAACAGCATGGGTTTGAATGTGCACACCCTCAACAGCATCAACTAAAACCAATGCCCCATCACTCAATCTAGCAGCAGTCGACACTTCACTACAAAAGTCCATATGACCAGGGGAATCAATAAGGTTTATAAAGTATTCCTTGTACTGTAGACCAATTGAAGAGCTCTTCATAGTAATTGCTCGCCTTTGTTCCTCATCAAGATAATCCATGAAACGAAGGCGGCCGGCCATCTTAGGGTGGACCAAACCACCCCCCGAGGCAGCAATGAGATGGTCAGCAAGCGTTGTTTTTCCATGGTCAACGTGTGCTAGTATACATATGTTTCTAATTCTCTGAGTTTCGAGATCACCCATTTGACCTAGTTCTGAGAAAACCCTAAAAACCACAAATCCTTACAACTGAAATAAACAAATTTTCTTCTCTTTTACTCTACAATATGCAGACTATTGCCTATCATGTTCCCTCGTATTTCTTCTTGAAGCTTCAATTGCAAAATTTGAAGTGATTTTCCAGATATATACAGCAGAGAACTGCAATTTTAACAAAGCAAAGGAGCTGCGTTTTGTACTGTTGCTGCACACAGACCATAAGTGGCTGTTAGATTTCTTCTCAAAGACGATACTGAGTTTTTCTTAGGTTCAAATCTAAAAGGCTAAATATATATTTCAGGTTTTTGTCTATTCAATTTCAACTTATTTTTTAACCCAAAAAAACAGTTCGTTTTGATTTCTTCTTCGTGGATGAAGGTGAACGGAAAATAAATACACGAAACAAAATTTTTTTTTTAAAAATTAGGATGAAAAATCAAAACCTTGGGCTGGATCTTAGTGCGATCTCACCAACATCGAGGGTTAAGGGCTAAGAGAGACAAATAATTCTGATTGCTCGGAGAGACGATAAAGTGTGGGAGGGAGCGGCGGCGGGTTCGTCGGAAGATGAGAATCCGGCGGCTGAGGGTGCAATGTACGGCGGTGCAGGTTCCTCCGGAACGAGAAATAGGGGTTCTTTTTACGGTCGAGAAATAGGGATTTAGGAAAGAATAAAGCTAATAATACGTTTCAGAAAAATAAATCAAATATTAGTTCTTC